>CM032449.1:89215976-89314735 GCA_019049505.1 Pachyrhynchus sulphureomaculatus | reverse complement strand
TTTTCTTATCCTGAAAAGAAAAATAGGTATTCAGTGAGACACTAGCTTTAATCTACAAAAAAAGAAAATTTATTCATGATTTAAAATAAAAGGTCCAACCTTTGCAATTTTAAGGAATACAAAAAAAATTCTAGCCTAAAAGTAGTTTTTATAAACTAGAGCCCTAAATCAGAGATTTTACTTCTAAATTTTGACTACACCCGAAATCGAAGAGCCGTGATTTTCACTTCACGATTTTTCAGTTCAAATTGCTGTTAAAACACTTATTTGCGGGGAATATATTTATTGCTGTATGTTCTGGTAACTTACGGTCTTCCTATGGGCTTCTAGGCCTTCAATGCAACACAAAACCGATTTCACACTTTTGAGAAGAGCCTACTTTAACTGCTCCATTTAGAAAACACACAACGCCCACTACGGCTTTATGATAAAAAAACTCGTGCTTAACTTGGCTCTCGTAGATATTCTCGTAAGCCTCTACTGCGGCTCGGTGGAAATTAGCCTCTGCGGCTTGATGGTACTGCCTGGCGGCGGCTCGGTGTTCTAAGCCTGGCTGCGGCTTGATGGTACTAACCTCGATTCGTGTCCTCCGGACCCTTAAATAAGCCGTGGGCACGCTGTCTGTAATATGGCGACGCCGGAACCAAAACTCCGGATACAAACATTTGACCAATCCCGGCGTATCGATAGATTCGGTCGCAAACCCGCACAGCACACTATATACCGAACGGCTTGGAATTTCTGATTAATATACCGCTCGATACAAAAATGAAAAGAAGTACATTATTAAGAGAAAAATCAGTAACATTATATGGACTTAAAATCTAGGAAAAAATGAATGTTACAAGCACCAATACGGATCGTAATAGAAGAACCGTTCGATACAGTACCAATAAATGAAAGTGAAATAAATTTTATTGAGAAAATAGATATAGATAAAAATATCGGAAATAACATGACCTTGGACAACTTACTAAAAAGTAATTTGAAGGACCTAAGGCTTAGTCATTGTAGTAAAGAAGAAAATAATGTCATAAGGAAACTCGCGTACGAATATAGAAATATTTTCTACTGTGACGAAGTACCCCTGACCTTCACGAATCAAATCAAGCATGAAATAAGATTAATAGACGACATACCGATATTTACTAAAATATACAGATATCTTGAAATCGATAAAACAGAAGTAAAAAGCCAGATAAATAAAATGTTAGACCAAGGAATAATACAAGACTCATAATCACCATGGTCCAGCCCTATATGGTTAGTTCTAAAGAAAATGGACGCATTTGGAAAAAGGCAGTAGAGATTAGTCATAGATTAGAGAAAAATAAACGAAAAAAGCCTATCTGACCGCTACCCCCTTCCAAATATTACTGATATCCTCGACCAACTTGGAAAAAGTCAATACTTTACTACCTTAGACTTAGCGAATGGATTTCATCAGACTGAAATTAAAAAAGAGGATATACCCAAAACAGCTTTCACAACCGAAAACGGACATTATGAATTTAGAAGAATGCCCTTTGGACTAAAGAATGCTCCATCAACATTCCAAAGAGTAATGGATAATATACTGAGAGGACTACAAAACGAAGAATGTTTGGTATACCTGGATGATATAATAATATACAGCACATCTCTTCAAGAACATATAGAAAGACTACGAAAAGTATTTGAGAGATTAACACAAACAACTTTTAAGGTACAACTTGATAAATCAGACCCAGAGAAAATAAGTGCTATCAAAAAATTTCCTATACTTAGAACCAGGAAGGAAAATAAAAGTTTTCTAGGACTAGTAGGATACTATAGAAAATTCATAAAATATTTTGCCAAAATTACAAAACCTTTAACTAAATGCCTAAAGAAAGATGAAAAAATAATACACGACCAAAATTTTATAACAGCTTTTGAAATTTATATAACCTAATAAATGCACCCATCTTACAATACCCAGATTTCACGAAATTTTATATTAACAACGGACGGTTCAAACGTGTCAAAAATTAAATTCTAAAGTAACCAAGTCCCTCCCTTCCCTGCATCGTAAACTTCCCCCCTGCATCTAATTTTTTACCTAGGAACTTAGCCGGAATGAATCCGTTGCCCGCCTTCACCACGTGGAGGTGTCCTAGTTGCAAAAATATATACGAAAAGAAGAGCTCAATGCTAGATTGGAAAAAAGAAAAACTGAAATGCACATTTTCAACAGTTTTTTTGAAAATAGAAAATTTTTTATTCGACCTTAAAATGGATGATTTGCAAAAGCAAAAAATTGGTTATTGCGTAAAACCTTTGTAAATACAATGATTTTACGAAAAAACAAATAAATAGTATAACAAAAAGTTGCCTGTTTAGCGGTTACTTTTATGGATATTACGGATTTCTTAACTTTACCTAATACGAGTTGGGATATTTTTATCATCTATGCAAATAAATAACATTATGAAAAGTAAGTAGATATTTAAAGGGGATTCTACTGCAAATAGAGAGTTGCAGCATATTTTGAATTAACGGAACGTTAAATGCCATGTAAAAGGATAGGGTAAAAAATAACGTTAGCGTTAACGTTGTAAATGTTTGAGATGTCTAATGGAATGTCTAAGCTAGGCGTGTCTTCCCGGAGCGTAGGTAAATTGGACTAGGATGTTAAAATTGTGGGCGGGTGTGCGTTGGACCATAGATGGATGGATTTCGCAGAATTTAGGTTTGTATTGTGTCTGTCTGTCTGTTGGCTGTTAGGAACAGTTGTCTGTCTGTCTGACAGACAGACAGACAGACAGACAGACAGACAGACAGGCAGGCAGGCAGGCAAACAGACAGACCAGACAGACAGACAGACAGACTTAAGGGTCAATTTAGGTCCTTTTGGCATCGTCGTTACGGTGCAAGTCAGCGTGGCAGGTCAGGTCTGGTAGGGAAAATATTGAAAATTATCCTGACCATGTTAAGAAAGAATTGCAAGAAAATGTTGAAAATTATCCTGAATGGCTTCGTGAAATTATAGAGACGCTCTGTCTGTCTGTCAGCTGTTAGCAACAGTTGTCTGTCTGTCTGTTTGTATTCTGTCTGTCTGTTTGTTTGTATTCTGTCTGTCTGTCAGTCAGCTGTCAGCTGTCAGCTGTCAAACCAACACTCCCCATTGGTCTACGTATCGACATCACCCTGTATAGATAGGCTGTCACTCCCATTGTCCATCGTATCGATATCACTCTGTATATAGACAGACATCCTGCTGATCACGTGACGTCACCGTGATGACCACACCCACGCATGCGCACTCCACATGACCTTGAAATGGCACCAAAAATGCGCAGAATGAGGCTCCATAAGAAATAACATGGGAAATTGGTTCCGTGCTCTCATTGCATTATTTGCAAGAAAATATTGAAAATTATCCTGAATGGCTTCGGAAATTATAGAGACGCTCTGTCTGTCTGTCAGCTGTGAGCAACAGTTGTCTGTCTGTTTGTATTCTGTCTGTCTGTTTGTTTGTATTCTGTCTGTCTGTTTGTTTGTATTCTGTCTGTCTGTCTGTCTGTCTGTCTGTCTGTCTGTCAGCTGCTCACCAAAATCATAAAGCAAGACTGTTATTCACATTAGTCAGATGCATCGAAATGTGAATAGCAGTAATGCTTTTGGTATTTATCAAACTAGTTATTAAATAATTATTTATTGCGGACATCTAACGGTAAGAGGTAAATTTAATGCCATCCAAACCAAATCAAGTAATTTAAAATAATATTCAAACACAGATGTTATATATATATATATATATATATATATATATATATATATATATATATATTATATATAACAAAAAATCGCTATAATTAAATAAATGAATATTATTTTTCAACTATAGTCGAACTCACCTCAGCCTTTCACCATCACATATTATTATGCTATAAAATTAAAAACCACGTGCTGATGATCTCACTTTCCTTGTTTTATTCATAGATAAATAGGGTATTGTGTTCTTTGTCGGCGTAAATTAATTTTTAATATGTATGTGATCTCAAGCATGCAGCGTCAACGGCGCTCCGCCGGAAACCCGAGTCGAATACTTTCCTTGTCTTATTCATATGGAAATAGGGTATTGTGTTCTTTGTTAGCGTAAATTAATTTTTTACATATGAAGCGTTGCGGATAGTAAGGGTGAACTCAACATTGAATCAAAAAATTTTTTTTTATGTAATTCTATTTTATTCCTACATCACATACCAGTCTAATTGTTGAGTTCGCCCTTGCTTCGCCTTCAAATTTCAGCATCAAATAAATGAAAAATTTCGAACAGGCGATAGTCGGGCGGGTAGTAAGGGCGAACTCAACAATTTCGCGCGGAGCAACCACCGGTAGTTCAAGTTAATTTTGTAATTTTGTCAATATTTTGTTGAGTTCACCATTTAGATTTTTCTATAAATTCAATTTTTCGAAACTTCATTTTGTTGAGTTCGCCCTTACTATCCGAAACACCTCATATTAAAAATCAATTTTTAGTAGTAGGAATATATTTTTCTATATAAGATTGAGATTTATCTAACTAAACGTAGTTCAATAACAGGTGTCTGAGATAAAACTACCATTAAAAAATGCCAGTTGTTGTACGAATAAAATGCCCCAAATGTAAAGGAGAAACAGATCTGTATAATGAAAGATGTTTGGCATGTGATGCTAAAAAGGTTTTCAAATTAAGGGATGGTGCAAAACACATTCCATCAAGGTATATTACCAGTAAAGAACAACAAGGAAATGTGAGAGAAGCCAACGAAAGACAAGGAAACAGATGACTTGAATGAATTAATTTAAACAATAAAAATTTATGTGTAGTAACATTTTGTATTATTTTAGAATTTATTAATATATTTCTCCATATACTCATACTTGTGTTTTATTCTCCTCTCATATTATAGAAATAACAACGAAACCAAACTAGGCAATTCATGTGTAAATAGGGTATTGCGTTGGATGACCTTGAAATGGCACCAAAAATGCAGAATGAGACTCCATAAGAAATAACATGGGAAATTGATCCCGTACTGTCATTGTATATTCTCGAATACTTTCCTTGTCTTATTCATGCGTAAATAGTGTATTGCTTTCTTTGTCAGAGTAAAATTAATTTTTTACATATTAAAAATCAATTTTACGCTGACAAAGAAAGCAATTCCCTATTTACGCATGAATAAGACAAGGAAAGCATTCGAGTTGAGCTTCCTGCAGCGCGCCATTGACCGCGCGGCGCCTATAGCTACAGGCGGAAATTCGATTCGAATACTTTCCTTGTCTTATTCATGTGTAAATAGGGTATTGCGTTCTTTGTCGACGTAAATTAATATTTTTACATATTAAAAATCAATTTTTACGCGGACAAAGAAAGCAATTCCCTATTTACGCATGAATAAGACAAGGAAAGCATTCGAGTTGAGCTTCCTGCAGCGCGCCATTGACCGTCTTTTGCTGCATGTCGACGGCAAACACATATATGGATAATAACGCACTGGCGGAAGTTCGATTCGAATACTTTCCTTGTCTTATTTATGTGTAAATAGGGTATTGCGTTCTTTGTTAGCGTAAAATTGATTTTTAATATGTAAAAATTGCTTTCTTATTGAAAAATAAAAACACACATTTTTGAAAATCTATTTATTTGTAATATAATTGTATAAAGTTATAGCATTGTTAACGCTACAAGAACACATCGCAAGCTTATGGTAATTGCATTGACCTATATAATCCTTATCTAATTTTGGTACTCGTATGCTTGAATATTCAAGATTTATTATATCAGGATGAGCCGTGCAACCATTCTGGTAGTAATAATCCAACATAAATTCTTTCTTTATATGTCCTTTAACGTAGATAACTCCAACATCTGATAATTCGTCTCTAAGTATTCGATTAAGGTCGTTATATTCCATGCAGCCAGAATTGTATGGAATGCCGTGAATATAATAAAAGGTATATTTAGCTGTTTTCTTTAAATTTTCAGATAAATTTCTATATAAGGTCTTCGGTTTAAAAATCCATGATTTTATTTTCTTCCCATCATAAATTACTAGTTCCTTTACTTCAAAATTCGGTGTTACGTAGCCCTGTACGTCGACCACTACAGTCTTCATGGTATTGAAAATTAATTTGTTAAACTATGGATCTTATAGTTCCAGTAAGAGGGGAGTGTTCTATTACCCGATCATGGATAATTATACAATACGCTCGAGTATCTTTTGGAAATTGTTCAGAACTTTGAAATTCTATTTTTACATCGACGATACCAGATTTGATATTTTCATTTTGTTTTGAACAATCAATCACGAATAGAGCACGTGAAAAAAAGTCTGAAAAGCTTAATAATGGTTCGCAAAACGGTTTTTGTAAATATGTATTTTGGAACTCTGTATACATTCTGTAAGCTTCGCTATATTTTTTATCATTAAAATTTAAATTAAGTGATTCATATGGGTAAACTTCTGAATTTAAATAAAGTCTTACATCGGTAATATTTATATTGTCAAAATATGTACAATTCGATGCGGCGTTATCTTTTCGGTTCGTTTGGAAAAATACGATAACATATCGAGCTCTTTCGGAAGCTGATTTCACCATCCAAATATCTTTCGTTGCCGATCTAAGTGTAGGCAATTCGTGAATTTCCCAGCTTCTAAACGGCATAAGAATGGTTCGATTACTGGCTATTTCTTCATATAATTTAAGTTTAATAGCATCGCTAGGGTAGACATGTTTAACTTTTAACACAATTGATGAAATACTTATTGTAGCCTTCTTATCCCCAGTGGTATTTGCATAGCAATTTTCATCAACTCTCGCCCTAACCAGTTTAATTTTTTGTCTCCCCATTATAACACCCTTGTAGTCTGAAAATATACCGAAAAGAAACCGTAGAGGTATTAATAAGTTGAAATTTCCATTTTCATCAGCTGCAGTACCAACAAAGGTTGCCAGCGCACCTGTAGGCCATTTCCATCCAGCTGCATGAAGAGATTTGCTTTCCTGCTCATTAAGACATAACATTGCTTTTATGGAGCTGATAAGTCCTGGATCTCGAACCTTCTCAATTTCAATCCCATTCAGTTCGTATGTAATCGTTTTAAATAAGAATGCGCCAGGATTATTTGTTAACTTACATTTTCCCGTTTTATTTGCAGTAACTTCTTCAGTAAAGGACGCTTCTATATGAAGGACAGCTTCGCTAATATCCATAAAAGTATCGAGCTGGTTAATTACTATTTCGATTTCATCGTTATTGTTAAATGAAGATGTAAATGGATGGTAACTATGCCATTCTTCTCGACTGATTGATTCATCTGCGTTGACCTGGCGAAATATTTGAAGTTTTTCTGATACGATAGCCATACTTTTGTGCTATAGATTGTAACTGGAATAGACTCCTGGACGTGAGCGATTGCTTTAGCGTCTGATTATAGACTGAAATTGGTTGGTTGCTGCCGTTAATTAAATAATTTTCTAAATTGCGATTATTAATCACTAAGACCATGTTTCTTTAGCTCCAACCGTATAATTATTTCTTCACCTCGAAAATTTATCGGGTTTGAATTCTGATCAAGTAAATCTACAGTTATATTATCAATACTGGATTTATTTACAGGTAAATAAATTAAATTTCTCGGTTCTATAATTATACTATATCCAGGATCAACATCCGGTGTAAACTCATATACCGTATGAGAGGGATGATTCGTATAATAAGATCCAGAGACGATATTGCACTCAGTCGTATAGAAGTAACCTTAATAATATTCACAGGAAGATCTGATTCGTATATTGTATTTGGTTGCAGGTACTTTTCAGAAAAACCTAATAATTTCCCTATGGAATCTTTAGGTTTGAAATCGACACCATAAAGACACCTTAGTTCAGACTTGAGAGTATTGTTGTTTGGTTTCAAGCGAAATTTTATAGCAGTTCCACCCTCGTTGATATCCAACTGTTTAATAAGAAATGATTCAATATCGCTAATCTCATAAGCTCCTGTTGGAATATTTATAAATTTCTTCACACCCTTCAAATTGGTATAATAAAATTTATCACTTCCAGGTTCTATATTTGGAATAGAGTTCCAGGTGCTCAGTGCAATGAGGGCTAAGGAATAATTATACCTCGAATCCAGTACAATTGGCGGGCTAATTTCAATACTTAGACAACTAGAACGACCCTTCAATGTAAACGTTTGAGACATTACTAACAGAAATTAAACACGTTATGTACTTATAAGGATTTATTGTAAAGAAAAGCTAGTGCAAGATGTCCACAATTGTAGGTATTAAACTTCTGATATTGATCAAAGTTATAATATATAGTACAATTTTTTAAATATTTAATTACTTCCATTGGAGGATTTAAATTTCCAAAACTATCAAAGTAAACAGCGTTGTTTCCAGATTTTTTATAGGCCATCCAATGAGTTCCAGCTCCTTCAGATTTATCTAAATTAATTATACCACATTCAGTCTTCCATGGAGTTCCAGGTAAATTGTCTCTCATAAACACCCCCCTAAAGTTGGGTATTTTCAAATGTTTTGCTTGTTTTTCGATGTTAATATTAGATAATGGTTGATTGGGTAACCTTAATGGAAGTTTTTTGGCATTTTCTTTAAATACAATCCATAACCAGTCTTATATCGTTTAAGATATAGTCCCTGCCCTTTACTCTTTCCGAGAGCAATAGCTTCCATTGTTTCATTATGTCTCTTTGCTTCTTCAAGTTTATTTTTTGCATCTCGAGCGCTAATTATCGTTTTGGTCAACCCTGCAATTCCACCTGTCAGTCCGCCCAGGGCGCTTAACCCTGCAAAAATAGGAATAAGGGGGAGGATTCCACCAAGTTTCGGCACCCGGATAACTCTAGGAGTCTTAATTTTTCTCTTTCCTCCAATATTTTTTACAGATAATCGAGCTGCTTTAATGGCACCTTTAATGCTATCCTTCAAGGAACCACCCTCCTTATATTTATTCATATGTTTTTTTTATGCTGTTAACAACACCCAAGTTAAACGATGTTTTTCCTTTAGTTGCTTTTGCTCTTCTCAGTCTCTTTCTTCTTATCTTTCTCTTTGCTCTTCTCAGTCTCTTTTTTCTTATCTTTCTTAGTTTTCTTGCTTTTAACTTCTTATTACCCGCTCCAAGTGCTCGCTTAGCCTTCATTGCAGACGTTATAATCCAAGCTGCACTCCTTTCTCAGCTTGATGTCGTTTGTTAGGTCGGATGTTTTTGAATATTCGATATCGTGCTCCTTACAATAACTGTCCAATTTATTTTTTGGTTGGTCACCGCGAGTCAGTCGTTCTTTAAGACGGGTACCTGGTCCACAATAAGAATAACCCGGTAAATGAAGTTCGAACGGTAGCTTATTGATTAAGGTATTTAATACACCTGCACCTCTTGAGGTGTTCATTAGTACTAAGGTTATACTTAACTAAACACCCTTTATAAGATGAAAAAAGAAAAACAAGTTCTCAACCTAAATATTACCAATTTCGATATATGTGAAAATTCTGCAGCACATAAACGTCATAGCGAATTGCTACCAAATTCAATTAGAGCTGTTATTTGTGGTCCTAGTAATGCAGGGAAAAGCAACGTAATGTTAAGTTTGTTAATCGATAAAAACGGATTAAGATTTCAAAATGTGTATATTTATTGCAAATCACTTAGTCAAGAAAAATATAAATTTTTAGAAAAAACCATAAGTCTAGTATCCGGCGTGAATTATTACGCATTCAGCGATAACGATCCGGTTATACATCCTGAAAATACCAAACCAAACTCGATATTTATATTCGATGATATAGCCTGCGAGAAACAGGAAAAAATAAGGAATTATTTTTCTATGGGCAGGCATAATAAAATTGATTCATTTTACCTTTGCCAAACCTATTCAAAAATACCTAAACAGTTAATTCGAGATAATGCTAACATGATTATATTATTTAAACAGGATGACTTAAATTTGAAGCATGTGTATAGCGATCATGTAAACACAGATATGACGCTAGAAACGTTTAAAAGAATTTGTTCGGAATGCTGGAAAGAAAAATACGGATTTTTAGTTATTGTTAAAGATGATGAAATAAATAAGGGGAGATATAGAAGTAAATTTGATACCTATATAAATCCCTAACTCTTCAAGCTATTATCGTATATAATACACTGCTCAACAAAGCAGCGGTAGCAGTCATGCCTAAAGTTTTAAGTAAACGAGACAAAGCAATTAAACAGAAAATTCTTAATGCTGCAAAAACCATTAAACAAAAATATTTATCCTTAAAGTTGGAACGAAGCGGAGAAGATGACGCTCTTAATAAAATATTAAACCCCATAAAGGAACCGCTTACTAAAATTGTAGCAAACACTGAATTAACTAAAGTTAAAGCAGAAAAGGAAGATGCCTTAAAGAAGGAACTGAAGGATGAGGAGACAAAAGAGGAGGATGTTTCCTTAAAGGAACCGAAATTTTTAACAACAAAGTTTATAGGAGAATTGGGAGCGGATAATGACTCTGATGATAATGTATTTGAAGAATACCGTGAAGAAGTCGACAATGAGCTTCAAAAATCTATTAGCGAACGATCGGCTGGATATTTGGAATATCTAAATCAGTATCCTCCTATTGCTCAAGAGTATATAGATAAGTATTTACGCAATTCTGAAAATATTGATCTCACATACGGTCTGAGCCATGACAAAACAGTAGATAAGTGGAAAATGGGGTCAGAACTCTTGTCATTTAATACAAACGGCGATATAAATATAGGTAATCGTACATATAGGGGGACTCGGGGGCTATATGAATTAATATTTATGAAAGAACCCATGTACCCAACGAGAACCGATGAAGCTGAATATCGAGAGATTTTAAACCAAACTAATGTACATAGAAGAGATAATAAACCATCAAGTCAAATTAAAGGAAGTAACTCAGTAAAATACAAGCAGTATATTCAACCACTATTCTCTGCAAAATCTGCAGCTGCTAAGTTAAATAAAAAACGAATATATTCAGCTCCAGGCAAGTCCGGTTCTGGTTTATTAAAGTACACAAAACAACCTAAAGAGTATGTGTATTATGATGACGTAAACGAGTTAGTGGATAGACTAGCTAAACTGAATGCCTCTCAAGATGCTGGAAACGGAAATAATATCAATGAAATTATGAGTATATGAGAAGAATTGAGAGAGCTTGACGTAATTGAATTTATATAAGCATGATTAGAACTAATTTTATGTCATAAGTATAGCAATCATGGACAAGTTCGGTCGTTCCGCACATTCTAAGAACATCACACGTAAACCAATGCAAATTATACAATCAGGCCTACCGCTAACACCTCAAGGTGCATATGATATTGAAAATCATCGCCTAAGTAATTTAAAGAATCCACTGGATGAGCATGATGCTGCAACAAAGACATACATAGATTCAATTAGAGATAATATAATAAAAAAAGAAATTCCAACAATAAATACATTCCAGCAAGTTCAAACTCTAGCAAATTTTGAAACGAAATTAGGTAACATTAGAAGTGAATTTAGTGCCTCTATCGCTAATATTATTAAAGAACAGAAATCTTTATCTGGTAGCTTTGATGCTGCTGAAGAAAAGGCCATACATTTTGAAGAATATGTTGATAATAAAATAGCCAATATTTGGGGGAGAAATTAGAGTCATAGTGGCTAGGCTTAAGTTAATTGAAGAAAAGTTATCCTTAGGTAGCAAAAAATAATAAATAACCAGTCATAAGAAATAAACGTTCACAATCTAAAAAACAACCTGATAAATAACACCTATAGCAATAATGAAAGTTAAAAAACAATCCAAAATTACTGAAGCTAGGCAACAGGTTGTTAGAGAGCTACACAAACCAGCTCGAATTAAATTCAAAAGAAGGAGATTCATCCAGCGCGGCTTAGATGATACATTTGCAACCGACTTAGCGCAGTTGGATCAATACAATCGAGAAAATAAAGGTAATAAATATATATTGGTGGTCATCGACTGTTTTTCTAAATTTCTTTGGACTGCACCGTTAAAATCTAAATCTGCAGCAGATGTCTCAAATGCTATGGAAGTTATATTCAAAAAATCTGGAAGAATACCTAAGAATCTTTTATCAGATCATGGGAAAGAATATTACGGTTCGCAATTTCAAAATTTAATGAAGAAATACAACATAAATCACTATAGCACTTTTAGTCCGTTAAAAGCTTCTATTGCTGAACGAGTAATTCGAACCATTAAGGGGAAATTATTCAAGTATTTTACTCTACATGGGAACCATAAATGGTTAGATCTGCTTCCGGTTATTACAGATACGTATAATAATACAAAACATTCAACAACGCGTATGAAGCCTATATATGTTAATATAAAACATGAGGGAAAATTGTTAAATACTGTCTATAGTCATTTAAAAGTTGCTGAAACCCCCAAATATAAAATTGGGGACATCGTACGTATAAGTAAATACAAGCATGTGTTTCAAAAGGGTTATATACCAAATTGGAGCACAGAGCTCTTTAAAATAATTAAGATTAATATTACAAATCCAAGAACCTATTTATTAGAGGATATGAATGGACATCCTATTAGCGGGGGGTTTTATGAACAAGAATTGCAGAAAACAAAACAAACAGATGTTTATTTAATTGAACAGGTACTACGTAAAAAAGGTGATAAATTGTATGTTAAATGGCTGGGTTTCGATAAGTCGCACAATAGCTGGATTGATCAAACAAAGGATATAACCTAACAACATCCGCTTCCGGTTTTAGCATGTTATACAGGTTTTGCGGTTGTGTAGACAAGATCTGACTGGTTTTAAATAGGTTGTTATGTTAGTTGTTTGTCAGTACTAGTTGCGACGTGTGCTAGAAGATGTGTTCGTCAGATGAAGGTGGTGATTATTCGCATACATTTAGTGAAGAAGGAGATATGGATATGGATACGGATATAGAGACTTATAACCGCGAATTAGATGAAATCTTAGAAAAGTTTGAGGCTGCAGCCAAAAATGAAGATGTTTATCTCTTGCATTCCACTTATGCGATTGGATCATATGTAATAGGATTCGGATTGAGTCCAGCTCGGTCCTTTAGTCCTGCAGTTATTTTAACATATCAGCAACATAAAATATCGTTCAGTGCTTATGAGTGGAAACATTTATAAATCTAATAAAATTAAGAATTGAAGATTTTTTCAACGATCCGACTGTAGCAGCAACACCGATAACATATCCATGTGGAGACTTTGGCAAGCTAACACAAATGATACGAGATGATGATGACGTTAAGGTTCTGGAACTTCTGAAATACAACACAGTATTCTACTTTTCGGAGACAGATATACTTAGAATCATTGACATTAATTCAAAACTTATTGATCACCGCATTGCTGCATTAGAAGATCTGAACTTTTGTGCTTATTATTATAACGTAATTGACATTATTAAAACGCATTGTTCCACTAAAAATAACGAATGTACTGAGATGAACATATTAAAAATATTACAACTATGTCTAGATCTATGTTTTCCCGCAAATATGCATGTTGTTAGTGCCTTTAAGGAATACCTATACTTTTATGAAGCCAATGTGTTAAAAGACATAAGTAAATAGTGTAATAAACTCATTTATAGTGCGGGTGTCAGTGAAAAAGGTCACCATGAATTGTGCTACAGATTTGGTGGAGCATTTTATTGGAGGTAAATGTATTAGAGACCTTTCCAGTGAACTCTTAAAAAGCCTACCTCTTGAATATTACCTAAAGGTTGAGTGCATGGATCTTTTATATATTTGGTCTATATTGCCGTATGAATATACGCAAAATTTTGCATTACAAATAAAGTTGCCATGTTTTATACATTATAACCGGCCTTCGATGACTGTACACTTCGATGGCCCCCCAAATTCGCAAGAAAAATGTCGATATTGTCAAAAAGGTTGTGCAACATATAATATGAAGCAGTAGTTTGAATACCTTAAACTAGTCAAGATGTATTTTATCTTTACTTTTTCGCTTATGGCTGCAATTGCTAACAATGTTATCTACATATATGCACCACCAAATGTACGTAGAGCATCCTATCAAGTTGAAACCGATAGCTATAAAGAAGTAGGCATATGGAGACAGGCATATTATATTTCACCTAGTGTTGGAGGAGTAATGGTTCCCTCATTTCAAGCTATGCTACCAAGTTCAAAGAATAAGATTTATCGCTTTAAAATTAGGTTAGAACTCATAAATAACACAATCATAGAAACTGCAAAATGGACTACAATTATAACAGATTCAAATGAAATAGTGAATAAATCAGTTGCTGATGGTTTGAAGCCGATGACTGCAACAGAGTCTGCAACAGTGCCTGCAATTAACCTAACCACATCGATGCACTTAGGGGAAGTGAATAATGGAAATAATATTACCATAAACGCTACTAATATATATATTCATGGTGTAAACGTAACCACTGATGTTGACGAATTTTTAAAAGACTATATAATATACGCTCATTTTGCAAACCTCTGTATTATAGTTTCTATTATAACTTTTGCATTTTTGTTAACTGCTAGATATATTTATAAAATAATTATCAAAAAACAATGTGCTCTTTTTCAATTAAATAAATAGTTCAAATATTATGAATTTGTGTATTTTTTCAATTTGCATTTATGAAAACGGAAACCGACGTTTATAATATTCATGTCGTGGAATATTTGTTTGCGGTTACAGATTGCAGCTGCATGTTAAAATGTAGGGCGTTGGCACTTTTATAAAATAGCTTGCTGAACTGGCAATGCATTCAGTACGCTTACAACATTTCAACAAGTTGCAGTGTTTAGTGCTAATTTATTAGTGACTCACACAATTTCCGTTACTCCAATTAACATTCAAAAATCGTAAGTACAAAATTTTTTTATCGTTGCATTTTCTTTTTTGTTTTTAACTGTTTTATTATTTCAATAAGTATTTTTTATATTTTCAGATGGATCTAAAAAGTCTTAATACTTTTCTTTTTATTTTTACCTATTTTATTTCAATTTTACGCTGATAAAGAAAGCAATTTTCTATTTACATGTGAATAAGACAAGGAAAGCATTCGAGTCGAGCTTTCTGCAGCGCGCCATTGCCCGTCTTTTGCTGCATGACGGTAAACACATTAACAACGCGCTGACGGAAGTTCGATTCGAATGCTTTCCTTGTCTTATTTATGGGTAAATAGAGTATTGCTTTCTTTGTTAGCGTAAATTAATATTTTCATATTCATTTTCATTTTCAATAAGTATTTGTTATATTTCCAGATGGATTTAAAGAGTCTTAATGCTACCTGCCTTACAGGACTCAGTCTCACCACAACTAGAAGCCTAAAAGATCTACCTGTGAATGTACCACACCCAATCCACAAAGCAAGCATCCAAACAACCCAATTTGGTGAAACAGTTCGATTGGAATTGGAGAACACATCTGTATTTCTACCTAAGAGGGTTACAACCACATTCAAGCCTCACCTTGATCAATTCGTTAGTGGAAGGTATTCAGTGGTTTTCCGTGGACTGAAGGATTTAGGTTGTGGTCTCAATCCTATGATCACATTTGAGATATTAGAAACAGCTTGAGAACGTAAGTGTGTGTGTTATAATTTGTATTTATGATGGATGTTATTAAGAAGGCTAAAAATTTAATTGCATCATTTAGATTACTTAAAAAACATATTTTTCCTAATTTTTCAAAAAGAGATAAGACTATTTGGTTAAGGCGCATAAATTTCCATATTAATTCTTGTAATAATTTAGTTCGTATAGGTAAGATCTCTATTCCTATTCAACGCAACTTGCAAACAACCATTCTACAATTAAAAACATTAAAAATATTTATTCAAAATATTCACTTGCAGCATCACGGATCAGGGTTAAATCTACCCCCTAGTATTAAACACAGAGTTGTATGGAGAAATGTGAATTCATGTTTTCAAAGGCGAATAATAACAGGTGCTATAATTAACTTGGTGCACAAGGATGTGCAGAAATTTTTTCAAGATTCCTTTATATTATTTAAAAGAAAAAATAAATTTAATTTTAAAAAGATTTGCCTTAATTAAAGTCAATACAACTTTTTGTGGAGAGTTTGTTAAGCAAGAATGTGTTGAATTAAAATATTTTAATACCAAAAATGTAATAATTGATTTAAGCACAGATTTACATATATGGTTTTTTGAAAACGTTTGTGATAAAATTTTTAATAAATTATCCGAATTCGAAGAGGGTAAATCGGGGTTTGCTTTACAAAAAATAATTTATTTGGAAGTAAATATTAATAAATATGAAATGGGTACAGGAGGTTCATCCTATATTAAACTACCTCATGAAATACTAACAAAGCGAGCGTGCCTTAATATTAAAAACAATGATCATGCTTGTTTTTACTGGTCGATTATGGGTGCTTTGTTTCCAAGCAACAATCATCCTGAACTTACATCTTCCTATCAACATTATAAATCTGTGTTAATTACAGATAATTTACAAGCTCCAATGGAATTAAACCAGATTTCTAAATTTGAAAATTCTAACCAAATTTCCGTTAACGTATATGCCTTAGAATTTATTAAGAGTGATAGAAATTCATTTTTTAGTGTTATCCCTGCGCGATTAACTAGCACTAAACTAGAAAAGCATGTAAATTTACTCTTAATTCAAGATAAATATTTCCCTAAATTAAATGATTTTGATGCTCTACCAATTGAAGTGACTGAGGAAGAGGATTCGACTAATATTAATTACCATTACTGTTTGATAAAAAATCTTTCGCGTTTAGTTGGCAACCAACTTAATAAGCATAATTCAAAAATGTTCATTTGCGATAGATGTTTAAATTATTTTTACTCACTCGAAAAATTAAATATGCATGAAGAGCTATGTAGCAAATTAAATGAATACAAAATGTCATTCCCTAAAAATCAATATATTCAATTTAAAAACCATACATATAAACAAAAAAATCCTTTTGTTATTTACGCTGATTTTGAATGTCTGTTAGCACCTGTTGATTATAATGTTGGGGTGGCAACAAAAAAATATCAAAAACATATTGCCTACAGTGCTGGTTATTATCTAAAATGCTCATATGATAATACGTTAAGTTATTGCAAAAGTTATCGAGGGGTAGATTGTATGGATTGGTTTATTAATGAACTTACTCTTTTATCAGATGATATTTATTCTAAATTTAAAAACATCACCCCGATTATGAATTTACCCGATTTAAGTAGCGCAACCCATTGTCATATATGCAGTGAATTATTTAAATCAAGTGATAAAATCGTGCGTGATCATGATCATTTTACGGGGTTGTTTAGGGGGTTTGCACATTCTATTTGTAACTTAAATTTCCGCAAATCGTTTATAGTTCCAGTGGTGTTTCATAATTTATCTGGCTATGATTCCCATTTTATAATTAAGGGGCTTGCCAAGAAGGGGTATGTAAACGTTTTACCATCCAATAAAGAAAAATATATTTCATTTACATATTATAAACAATGGGAAAATTGCATTCGATTTAGATTCATAGATTCCTTTAGATTTCTTGGCACCTCGCTTGATACTTTGATGTCTTCAATGGAAAAAAAAAGATTTTAGTATTTTGAGGGATGAATTTCCAACCTTAGATGATAAACAATATGAGTTATTAACTCGAAAGGGAGTGTTTTGCTATGATTACATTGATAATTTGGAAAAGTTGAAAGAAACCGCGCTACCACCAATTAAAGCCTTTTATAATAAGTTGGAGGACTCGAATATTAGCGAACAAAATTATTTACACGCACAAACTGTGTGGAGTTCCTTTGAGGTTCAAGATTTAGGGCAGTATTCAGACTTATATTTAAAAACCGATATTTTAGGACTAGCAGATGTGTTTGAGAATTTTCGAGACAATTGTATTACATCTCATGGGCTTGATCCTGCATGGTATCATAGCATGCCGGGTTACGCGTGGGATTGCATGCTGAAGCTGTGTAATTGTAAGCTGGAATTGCTGCATGATATCGACCAAATCATGTTCATAGAACAAGGTATACGTGGAGGGCTTTCTGTCTGTGTTAATAGATATTCTGAGGCTAATAACAAATACATGCCTAATTTTGATTCTTCTAAACCCTCTAATTATGTGTTATACCTGGATATGAACAGTCTCTATGGAAGAGCTATGGTAGAACCATTACCATATGGAGGATTTGAATGGGTTGATGACATTAACAATTTTGACGTAATGTCAGTAACAGATAGCTCACCCATTGGCTATATTTTAGAGGTTGATTTAGATTATCCTGAAAGCTTGCATGACTATCATAAAGATTTTCCATTTTGTTCGGAACATCGCGTGCCACCACACTCAAAGTTCAAAAAATTAATGGGTACTCTACATCATAAGAAAAGGTATATTTTAGATTATCGAAACCTCAAACAAGCTCTAGATAATGGTCATAAAATTTTAAAATATAACCAATCGGCATGGCTTAAACCCTATATAGAATTAAATAATCATTTGAGAACAAGAGCTACATCAACATTTTTGAAAAATTTATTCAAACTATTTAATAATGCTGTATTCGGGAAAACTATCGAGAACATAAGAAAATATAAGGTTGTGAAGTTTGCACGATCTTGGGGTGGTCGTTACGGAGCTAAAAACCTAGTTGCAAGCCCTAGATTTCACAGTAGGGTTGTACTTGACGAAGAATTATCTATTATTGAGCTGAAAAAAGCAGAATTAATATTTAACAAACCACTTTACATTGGAATGACAGTTTTAGATATATCCAAATTATTTATGTATAATTTCCATTATGACTTTATGCTCCCTAAAATGGGTGGAACTGACCGTTGTAAACTTATGTATACAGACACAGATAGCTTTATATATGATTTGAAATGTGATGATGTATATAGTGAAATTATTAATTCTAATTTAGATAAATTTGACACATCTAATTATCCATTAACCAACCCTTACAATATAGCACGAAAGAACTGTAAAATATTAGGGAAATTAAAAGACGAGGAGAATGGAAGGATCATTACGCATTTTGTTGGGTTAAGATCGAAAATGTATAGTTATAAAGTTCAAGGTGGGAATATTTGTAAAAAGGCTAAGGGGGTAAAGTATGGAATAGTAAGAAATAAGTTAAGTTTTGAAGACTATATACAATGTTTAAAAAATTGCAAAATAATTGACGTCACACAACGTTCAATCCGTTCATACAGTCACAATGTGTTTAGTATAGAGCAAACAAAAATTGCGTTAAGTCCTCACGATGACAAACGTTATATTCAACAGGGTAATTTTGATACTCTTCCTTTTGGTCACTATAGTCTGAGCTAATTCTTTTTTCTATTATTATAAGCCTAGAATATATTATTCGATTGCCTTTTTAATAATCCAGCATGCAAATTATAATACAGTTCTTACAGTTCTCGACAGCATCAACTTTAATAAATATATATTTTATTTTGATGATTTTGTTATATTAGGATATACAGTTCTCGACAACAACTTTAATAAGTATATATATTTTATTATGATGATTTTGTTATATTAGAATTAGAATTATGATGATATTGTTATATTGTTCAATTACTTTTTAAATAATCCAACTTGTCTAAATAAATATGAATAATAATATTATAATACCTGTGTTTGAATATTATTTTACCTACATTTTTCCCATATACCAAATCATAATTTACGCTGACAAGGAACGCAATACCCCTATTTACATGTGAATAAGACAAGGAAAGTATTCGGATCGGGTTTCCGGCGGTGCACCGTTGACGCTGCATGTGCTTGAGATCACATACAAAACGGTCAATGGCGCATTGCGCGTTCTTTGTCAGCGTAATCACATACCAGTCTAATTGATGAGTTCGCCCTTGCTTCGCCTTCAAATTTCAGTATCAAATAAATGAAATATTTCGAACAGGCGATAGCCGGCGGGTAGTAAGGGCGAACTCAACAATTTCGCGTGGAGCAACCACCGGTATTGCGTCACTAAATGAGGCTTACTTGAAATTTTACGCTTTCTGCGTGTTAGTTCAAGTTAATTTTGAAGTTAATACGTTTATATTTAAAAAACATTTAAAAATTCACGGAATACACTATTCTACTTAAGTAAATAATAAAAAGCTAATTTTGTCAATATTTTGTTGAGTTTGCCATTTAGATTTTTCTATAAATTCTATTTTTCGAAACTTCATTTTGTTGAGTTCGCCCTTACTATCCGCAACGTCTCATATTAAAGCTGACAAAGAAAGCAATACCCTATTTACACAGGAATAAAACAAGGAAAGCATTCGAAGTGGATTTCCGTCAGCGCGCCGATCGGCGTCGTAACACCCAATTCCTAGGAATACATGCAACTCACAATACATCAAACAAGTGACACCATCTGCTAGGTTTTTCATGAAGTTCTGAAAACAAAGATATAGGGAAATTTGGTTGTGTGAGTCTGAAGTTATCAATAAATATACTAGATGTCGCTCCTTGTATTAAATTGAATTTAATAATAATATATGTGTTGGTTTAAGACGTAGGTGAATTCAACTAGAAAGTGCGAGTTGGACTAGAGAGGAAAAATAATATTCATTCATTTATTTAGTTATTTATTTATTTATTAAATATAAAAAATAGATCAATGTAACAACAACAATAAGATTTACGTTCTTGTAGAGGGTTGTGGTGGTCTTAACTTTTCTCTGTTTTTTCTACATTTACTTAAACGTAACACATATTTGTTCTTTTTATCACGAAGCAATTCTTCGCGTTCTAAACATGAATTAAGGTTCTCGAACACCACATCTTTAAGCTTTTCCAAATCATAAAGAGTTTTTTGACACTCACTCAGTTCTCTGTCCACTATATAAATCACATTAATTTGAGCTGTTAGATTACTATTTAAAAGAGTTACTTTATTCTTATATTCGGAAATTATATTCAATCCTATATTATGTTTTTCTTCACATGCTTCTTTCTGCTTCCGCACAGTCAACAAGTCTGTTTCTTGCTCGATATTTTCTCTTTTCAACATTGCTAAACTTGTGTAGTTCATGGAATTTGTTAAATTTTTTGCACCTGTTTCACAATCCTCCAGCCTATGCATGAACATGTCTGATATTATATGTTCCTGGTCATATAATTCTGAATATTCATCAACTCTCTTAGAACAAGCTAGATATAGACTCAAACTAGTGTTATAAAGAGCAGAATAATCTTCAAATATACTGACATCGTCGTTACTAGTATGATCTCCAGAGGTAACTTCAGTATTTTCAGCAGATGTAACTAATATGAATAGCACTATATAGACAAGCGATTCGGGGAACATGTTGCTTGCAACTAATTAAGATGTTTGTGGTTCAACAGTTTTACGTGAGCGATCTACATGGTAGAGGTGGTGGTATTCTGGAGTGGTGTCTAACATATTTTCTTTTTATCTAAGTAATCTTCAATGGCAGTTTCAAATTCAAGATAACTTAACTTTCGTAGTTCTTTTAATAAACCCAACACAGATATGAGAAATGAATCGTCTTTAGTTTCTAGATAATTTTCACAATCTTGCACCACTTTTCCAAGCGTCTCTATGATTTCACGAAGCCATTCAGGATAATTTTCAACATTTTCTTGCAATTCTTTCTTAACATGGTCAGGATAATTTTCAATATTTTCCCTCTGTTTAGAGACTACATACATATATCCCATTGGAGCCCATTTCACATCGCTAGCACAAAGGTTACGTAGTCGTACTATTAGCGAATTCATGATAATATTGTTGTTAACACACACACACACACACACACACACACACACACACACACACACACACACACACACACACACACACACACACACACACACTGAGAAGCAATCTGTTACTATATGACTCTAAATTCCTGCAAAATTGGTGCCATTTCAAGGTCATGTGGAGTGCGCATGCGTGGGTGTGGTCATCACGGTGACGTCACGTGATCAGCAGGATGTCTATCTATATACAGAGTGATATCGATACGATGGACAATGGGAGTGACAGCCTATCTATACAGGGTGATGTCGATACGTAGACCAATGGGGAGTGTTGGTTTGACAGCTGACAGCTGACAGCTGACTGACAGACAGACAAATACAAACAGACAGACAGACAGAATACAAACAGACAGAATACAAACAGACAGACAGACAACTGTTGCTAACAGCTGACAGACAGACAGAGCGTCTCTATAATTTCACGAAGCCATTCAGGATAATTTTCAACATTTTCTTGCAATTCTTTCTTAACATGGTCAGGATAATTTTCAATATTTTCCCTACCAGACCTGACCTGCCACGCTGACTTGCACCGTAACGACGATGCCAAAAGGACCTAAATTGACCCTTAAGTCTGTCTGTCTGTCTGTCTGTCTGTCTGGTCTGTCTGTCTGCCTCCTGTCTGTCTGTCTGTCTGTCTGTCTGTCAGACAGACAGACAACTGTTCCTAACAGCCAACAGACAGACAGACACAATACAAACCTAAATTCTGCGAAATCCATCCATCTATGGTCCAACGCACACCCGCCCACAATTTTAACATCCTAGTCCAATTTACCTACGCTCCGGGAAGACACGCCTACAGCTCCATTAGACATCTCAAACATTTACAACGTTAACGCTAACGTTATTTTTTACCCTATCCTTTTACATGGCATTTAACGTTCCGTTAATTCAAAATATGCTGCAACTCTCTATTTGCAGTAGAATCCCCTTTAAATATCTACTAAAGTATCTGAGGTTTCAACCCCAAATAGGGATTAAAAATAAATGGTACCGGGAAACAGGCTTGCTTTTTATTGTTATACTCGGTTTTAGCGCGATCAAAGTCATATTCGGTTTCAACGCATCAAAATACATAGGAGTTGTGGGATATTTCAAATTTTAAGGAAAACTGAAATTTCAATCCCAAAATGGGGTGATAGGGAGAAATTAGCTCGTTAAAATATTTTTTTATTGTCATATTCGGTTTCAGCGCATCAAAATACATGTGGGTAGGGGGGGGGGGGGTCGGTTCTCTGGGTCCGGATTTTTTTTTTTGTGTGCCTGTGTATTTTTTTATTTGCTTGATGTTTGATATTTATAAGTGAGATATTTCAGCGATAAAGATAAATTTCCAGACTGATTTTGTGCAACCATATCTAAATGTAGTGAAAATTGGTTCATACATTTTTTATTCCTACAATTACTTGTTAGCTGCTTACAAGTAATACAATATAGTAGTATATATTTTATTCAGGATGTACCAGATTACTGTTTGATAGAAGTAACTGATTGTGCATTTATATCTATTTTGTTTTACTAAGTGAGCACTTTTTTCGCAGACTCACTTATATAATAAATTTTATAGATATACAGGATGTCAAAAATGTAACAAGAACGTTAACGCGAAATGGTCTAATCTGAAAAATCAGGCAAATTTCGGTCATTTCTCACCTTTTTGTACTGCTGTGTTCTACATGCAAATTTCGAATTGCTTTTGTGAGACAATAACCAAGAAGACGTGGAAACGAACATCTTGTCGCGCCTTATCACGGGATGTCTTTTGAAATAATAGATAAGAAATCTTTTTTAGTATGATTAAATATTATTTTTTTGTGCGTATAATTGACTGATCATTATTTTAAAATATTAGATGAATTGTTTCTCAGATATGAAAATTTCGAATTATTGAATAAAATCGTGTATTTGACAACATTGAGGAATTCCATATCCTGATAACCGTTTTCGTCTTCTTTGGACCAATGGCAGCCATTGATCTGATGTCAGCTGCGGGTTGGTTTGGCGGTAAAATCCAACTCTCGAATTTACAAAACGTAGTAGTATTGAATGTTTTCTATGCGACTCCAAGACTCACCCATTTCAATATATTAACCGATTTTGACAACATCCATTTATATATATATATATATATATATATATATATATATATATATATATATATATATATATATATATATATATATATATATATATACTAGGTATTATGAAATTCACTGCATATATTGGAACTGGCGCCTCCTTGAAGAAACAGATTTTTGAAATGTTATAAATCTATTTGCCTCACAGAAGGCAAGAAAGGTGCAATTTTAAATTTGAGGCTATTAAAAGTGCACTTTTACGAACTAATTTTCGTTCTAAAACAGAAAATAAAAATGACGCCCTAAGCACCATTTTCGATTGGTACGCCCCTGCTGGTTGGCTAAGGATTTCCACTCCAAAGTCCTTAAATTGATTTTAAAGGACCATGGTAGTAGATTCGTCTGGTCTCATTTTATCTTAAGACTCAAAATGAATAAGATATAATCCTCGAGTTATCTTTCTTACCTTGTAATTGTCGACGTAAACTAGCTCTTGAAACTTTTTTGGTTATTATTTTTAAAAAGTCCACATGTTTTGTCTCCAGGAAGCGGAAATAAACTTCCGTAGTGGGGTAATTGTATTTAAAGGAAAATCGTGTTAGTTGCTTCTTTCTCTGCCACAAGGCTTTCAGACAAGTGTTCAGTAAAAAGGCCGAGTGCCGATTAATGGAAAACTGAAGTTCTCGGTTACGGTATCATTGGTAACTTTGGATAAGATACCGAGCCAGCCATTTACAGGGGACATCATTTTCTTCCCAAAGTTGCAGGAGAGCATTTTAAATACTCGAGCTGAGTAATTATCTTATGGAATTAATTTTTTTTGTGTGGCTGTGTCACTTAAATTCTTTTCGAGAATTTCCAGACATATGTTGGAATATAATATCCTAAACCAGGATGTTTCTTTGTTCCATGTTTTTTTTTTCTTTTCTTTTTGTATATTTTGGTTTTTCTTTCTTATTACCTTTTGGTCTGAAGGTATTTCTGGACTTACTACCAGAAAATTTTGCAAACCGAACATTCCGGTCTTCCGGTATATATTTGCATACACTAATCTTTAAAATGTTTAAGAAAAATGTATAAGATAAATGTAGCTAAAATGTTTACGTCCTTTATTAAATCCGGTAACATGGTCCGTAGTTCAGAGATTCTCGATAGCGAACAGGAAATTTAACTCGAAAATTAACAGAATTAAAAGAATTAATTTCAAAATTTTCAGGTTCACCCAAACATATTTTACGAAAAGAAATAAAGGTAGCACATTTAGTCGGTAGAAGAAATAAAATTTCAGACAGACAGATATTTTAGTTAAAAATTAACGTTCTAAATAATTGTTTCAGTTAATAACTTTAATTACAAAATTTGAAACAAAAACACAACTGTTTTCGACAAGTACCTCTTTACAACCTCCATTACGTCCAAATTTTTCGGAGAATACAGGCTCTCCCATTTTGACTAACTCTGTAGTAACGAGTTTAGACCCGGCGCATTCGCCAAACACATATAACATTGATGCACTTAGTTTTCAACCAACACAGGCTATCTCAAATTATAGGTCAGTATAGGTGTATAAATGAGATTTGAAATTTTCAGGGAATTCGGGATAAATTTTTATGCATTTTTGTTACGAGTAGAAGAGCTTTGTACAACAAAATTAGAAAAAAATGAATTATTTCAATCAGCGTCTGAGTTATTTGAATACACTGTAAATTATTAACATTTAATTAAAAAGTGTGCTACAGATTGGGATTCTCAAAAGAGAAATTCGCACTGGCAAATTTTAAATAGAACTCAAGGATTAGATGAACCTATAGAAGTTCATATAGCAACAACGACACAATTATCAAAGTCGAAATATCAGACAATTTCAGATTAAATGTTTTACGTGCGAAGACTTTTTATCAGAAATGGTTGAGTTTAGTTTAGATTACTTTTTCATTTGAAATGATAGGATTATATAGGAAATTAGTGGAAACACAACTACGTGTAGAAAACCTTAGATCACCCAAAGAAGGAAACGTCTCTCTCGAACCGGATTTAGATTATCAACCTGTTAAACGCGATTTCTCTAGACCTATTGCGAATTCTTCTCCTGAAACGCAAAATACATTTACGAACTAAAATTTTTCTAGAGAAAACAGAGAAACTTTTCTTATAATTTCAATAGAAATCAGAGTAATTTAGAATCATCAAAGATTGAAAGAAATTGTTCAGATAATAATTTTAATAATAGAAACATTAAACATAGTAATACAGACTTTTCAAATAATAGGTATATAAATAAAAATACTTCTTATAACAGAAATTTTAGAGATAATTATAAAAATTTTTCAAATAACATGGAAATAGTTCTCAAAATAAACATAATCGAAACTCAAATAGTTTTCAGGACAATGATAGTAAGCAAATTAAAAATTCTTACGCTACAAGTCATAACTATATATTGTAAATAATAATGAAAATTCTTTCAAAATGAATGTAGAGGTTGATAGGAACAGAAGTGTCCAATTATGTTTGAAATGCATGCAAAAAATTTTACGGCAAAAATTATTAAATGCTTTAAATGCGGAAAATGAACTATATATAGAAAGTATGTCCGGATTGTAATAAAGTAAATATTATTAATCAGGGAAACGGTTCCAGAAGCACATTTTAGGTCGAAAAGTTACTTCTGATTTTCACTCGACCAAAGAGGATTTAAAATTTAATGATAAAATAGTTTTAGATTCCGTTTTAACGCATGCAGGATTTTGGGTTTAAATTTTTATGGACTTTTAGACTCAGAGACAAATAAAATTTTTGTAGTAGAACAAGGCTGGAATAGCCTAAAGGGTTTAGGCATTAAATTGGATAATAATAAGAAAACATCGTGTAAAATAGCAAATGACACATCGTGTGAATGTATAGGAGTGCAAGTGCACCAGTAAAAGTTCAGGATGTTATCAAATTAGTTGATATTTGTATTGTGCCTGAACTGCGTCGTAAACTTATTTTAGGAATAGATTTTTGGATAAAGTTAGGTATTGTACCAGACATGCGCAGAGATGAATGGCATTTTTCTTCTGAACTTTTAAGCAACCCAGAAATGTCTTTATATTCGTTGTGAAGCAGATTTATCGTATGAACAATGTAGTATACTGAATGAAGTAGTGAATGTATATTTTAAGAAAATAGGTGATCGTTTAGGTTGTACTTCATTGGTAAAATATAGAATTATGATTACTTCTAATGAATCAGTTAAGCAAAGATACTATTCTACATCATATTTTAAACAAAAACTAATCGATGCAGAAGTGACTAAGATGTCGGCAGATGGAATTATTGAACACTCAACATGGTCTTCTCCAGTATTATTAGTGCCAAAGGAAGACGGTAAACAGCGTTTTGTAGTAGATTTTAGTTAATTTAGTCAATAAGGCCTCCAGGATGGATGCCTATCCCTTGCCCTATATTTCGGCTATTCTAGATAAGCTAGGAGGTGCTCGTTATCTCAGCTCCTTAGACCTTCAAAGTGCCTATTGGCAAGTGGAAATGGAAGCAGATAGTAAACAGTATCCAGCGTTTACAGATCCTGGTCGCGGACTATTTCGGTTTAAAAGGCTACCCTTGGCTTACATAATGCTCCCGCTACATTTCATAGGTCGATCGACACAGTACTAGGTCCTGACTTACAACCATATGTATTTTGTTACTTGATATTATCGTTATTTCTCTAAACTTTAATAAACCCATAGAAATATTATAAATTGTTTTTGACCGCTTACATGAGGCTGGTCTTATGTTGAATAAGAAAATAGTAAATTTTGCCGTGCGGAATTAAAATACTTTGGTTATGTGGCGAATCGGCTCGGTATTTCATTAGATCCTGCTAAAATCGAAGCCATTGCCAATATGAAGATGCCCAGAACAGTAACGGAAGTTCGCAGAATTATTGGAATGTTATCATAGTATAGCCGTTTTGTGCCTAATGTTTCACAGTTGCTATCACCTTTCACAAACTTACTGCGAAAAGAGGCAAAGTTTAGTTGGGATAAAGATTGTGACGAAGTTTTTCAGAAAATAAAAAATGTTTTAATTTCAGCTCCAATTTTAACGTGTCCAAAATTTGAACACGAATTTATTCTTCAAACAGACGCATCTGGATATGGAGTAGGTGTCGTCTTGTATCATGTTTATGACGGATGAGAACACGTCATTTTTTATATTTCAAGAAGTTTAAATCGTCAAGAAAGAGTTTATTCAACTACAGAAAAAGAATTATTAGCAGTTCTCTTTGCTACTGAATAGTTAAGATGTTATTTGGAAGGAGCTATATTTTCTGTCGTTTGTAACCATTGCAATCATCAGTGGTTAGACAATCCTCAAGGCAAATTAGGTCGATGGGCATTGCGGTTGCAACAATTTGATTATAAGGTGATTCATCCTAAGGACGAGATAATGTTACTGATGCTTTGAGTCTTAGAGCTATCTAATATGATCTAGAACAAATTCAGGACAAATGGTTAAAAACCGTATTCAGAAAAACCATTACATTTTCCTCAATGGGGGGTAGTCAATAATAAATTTTATAAATTTATTAGGTTAGATTTTCCAGACTTACGAGAACGACGGAATATTGGAAATTAGTCATTTCTAAAGATAAACATTGTGAGATTATGGAATCTTGCCATAGTTCCACAACAGGTGGTCATTTAGGTGTCTATAAAATATAATTAAAAATTTTTCGTTTTTATTATTAGCTTTGTATGAGAGCGAGTATAGCTAGATTTGTAAAATATTATTTAGTATGTCAGAGAGTGAAACCTGAACCGAAATTACCCAGTGGTTTAATAAACAATAATCTAATAGCTAGAAAATGTTGGTGAGTCAGTAGTATGGATTTGCCCGGACCTAAAAGTAACCGCGGTAATATGTATATTTTTAGTAAATTTAATTATTGTTTCCCAATTAGAAAAGTAAATGCTAACACTATTGTTCATCTTTTAGAACAACGTATATTTTTAGTTCATGGTGTACCCCAAGTCATTCGATATGACAACAGGGTACAATTTAAAAGTCGTGAAATCATGGGATGAACTTAAAAATACGGAATTAAAACACTGTTTAATCCAAATTATCATCCATCATTGATTGTAACTCAAAGAGTAAATAGAGTCTTAAAGTCAATGCTTTCAGCTTTTATTACTAATAGTCAAAGAATATGGGAGGAAAATTTAGCAGCTTTAGCTTGTGCTGGTCGTATTCTTTATTTCATAAATTCTGGGAAAGATACGAGTTTGCATGGTAGCGAATATTCTAAGTGGTCTGTCATAAATAATTAAATAAATTTAAGTTTGGAAGAGAATAAAATTGGTAAAAGAGTAGAAGCTCTAGCTAAACTACAGAATTTTGTCAATAAATAAAAACAAAAACCTCATGAAAAGTCAATAGATTAGTATAATCTTCGTCGTCGTGACGTACAATTTCAATTAGGAGAATTAGTATGGAAAATACTTCACTGCTTTATCAGATGCAGCCAATTATTAGTCGTCTAAGCTTGCGGGAAAATTTGAAGGATCATAAAATTGTGAAGAAAGTGGGGCATTGCATTTATGAATTAGAGGACATGAAAGGAAAATCTAAAGGCAAATGGTATGTACAGGACTTAAAGACATTTTATAGTCCTAAGGATAAAAAACTCAATTATATATTTGTTTTTTTAGGATAATTTTTTGGCTATCGGAATTAAATTATACAAATTCATTCCTTTAATTATAATATATATATATATATATATATATATATATATATATATATATATATATATATATATATATATATATATATATGTATATATATATATATATATATAATTATATATATATATATATATATATATATATATATATATATATATATATATATATATAAACACATTGTTTCCTTCTCTTTTTTTTCTGTTTATATCTTTGAATTGTTGGAGGTGGAACTACGTTTAGTTCTCTCCTCCTGGAATAAGTTACTCGCAGTGTTATTCAACTGTATTTTTGGTTAATTCTGCAATCTATTTTCCGTTAGACGAGGGATTTCAGAAAAATGGTCTAAAACATTAATTACATTACTTAATTTTATTATCCTTTCTTCTATATATTAGTTTTAAATATATAAAATAATTATATCTTTTTTTTTCGAAATCTTATGTTCAGCTGTCTTTTGCTATAACATATAAGATAAAAATCAGAAAGAGAAAATTACTCTAGATTTCTAAATGAAATATTTTTCTTTTTTCCTCGTTCAAAAAAAAGGTTTTTTTTTCTCTTCTTTTGTCTATTATGGTTTTTTCTTCTGGTTACCTTTTGGTCTAAAGGTATTTCTGGACTTACTACCAGAAAATTTTGGTTTCGTACAATCCACGTGCAAACCGAGCATTCTGGTCTCTACAGGGAAACTTACTACGTGCTGGAGACAGGTTAGAGTCGTCAGTTCCTTGCACCGTCTATTAACTAGGATATAGCCTTGCTCCATCTTTGGTATTTCCACAAATACTTCTACCTTTACCACTCACTTAGGGACAGACGGAAATAATTTCAGATAGGGCTGTAGAATTTATCATTTAAGTATTCGCAAAGCTGCGAAATACAAGGAAAAATTGTCTGTTATTATACCCTTAGCTTGAATCAAAAGTGTCAGATTACCCGCGATTCGGAGTCCTCACATATATTACCTTTATAATGAGTTTTAAGAAGACTTTAGTTAACACTACAGCTTTAAGTTTTATAATTACAAGGTTATAATATCACTGGAAAATTTGTGGTTGAGTCACTAACAATTCAACAATTCAACCATTCAACAATTCATTTATCTGTTTTAGAATACGTATCATTCTTTGAATTTATATTAACGTTATACGCTTCAGACACTCTTTGCAAGACTAGATTTAGGAATTAATTTCAGTTCTGACAATAGTAAATTTTGGTTGATAATATTTAGTATAAATCACGTTATTGCAAGAGGAGAGTTTGAGCTCGACTTTTATTTTATTAAAGATACTTTGTTTTGAACCATATTGAGTTTTCTTTCTTTTAAAATAAACTAATCAATCAAAAGTTCTACTGGATTTTTCCTTTTTAATCGAAAGAATGAAAAAACAACTATCCGGCAGATTTGATTAGAAACGTTTTCCAAGTTTTTTTTTATCGCTGTCTATATAACACGCCTGCAAGGCGTTTCCATTAGAAATAAAACTTCGGTTTATGTGGAAGTATAGATCAAATAACAAGGGAAAACAAAAGACCGAACTTTAACCTGAGATAGAGCTAGTAATTTAAGGTTGTCTAAGATAATCTACAGAACCTAACAGGGTGCCTGGGCATTAGTCTGTGCTGATTGTTCTTGAATTTTGAGCCATTCTCTTATTTAGGGTTTTGGACCTGTTATTAGCCCCGTGAAGGGTTCCTGACGGGGAGGCCAAGTGCAGTGAGGGGTTGATTCCTATCCTGACAGCAATTGGTTATACCCAACACCTATAGCAGTCTTTTGACAGGCCCACTAGCGAGGGATTTTAGGTAAATTAGCCAGTCAGTAAGTGAAAATTGATATTTGGATTTAGGACTTTCAGTTTTATTAGAAGCTTCTCGGCACATAACAGTGTAAGTTATTTGTATATTGGGGTGGGTATATAAATTCTTTTTCTCTTTCACCAACAAAAAAATTATTACAAACTCTTTCCTTTAACTGTTTCAGAAGTGCTGAATTTCTTCTAACCTTTACTTCCATTTTATTAGAAATATGTGTCAAAACATCCAACTTATCTTTATTCGTTGTTCACTTAAGTTTTTTTCAACGGACGAATACTTCGGGTTTGTAGTTTCTAATACTTTAAGCGATATGTCCGCTAATCTCTGTCATTTTCTATGTTTTTTAACTTTTCTGATAACTCTTCTATTCTTTTAATAGTTAACTTTTTAAAATTTTCTTAAATCTTTTAACAATTTATCTATAATGGTTTTATATTCTGATTCTAGATTATGTAATTGTGTCAAAATTTGTTCAATTTTTTCAGTATTTTTTGCGACATTATAAAATTGTTGGTTATTTGAAGTTTCCTCTATATTTTTGATTTTTTCACGCACTATTTCATTTGTTTTGTGACATTAACTGCCTTAACTTTTTGTTCCAACTCCTTAATTTTTTATTCCAATTCCATTAACATTATCACTACCTTTTTTAAATCTTGTATCTCTTTTAACAATTTGCCATCTACATTGAATTTATATTCTGCTTGTAGATTATGTAATTGTTTCAACAATTCTTCAATTTTTTCATTATTTTTGTAACATTATCAAATTGTTGGTTACTTTTGATTTTTTCTCGCAATAATTCTACTTTGTGCAGTTAGCTCTTTTAACTTGGTTTTCCAACTCTCTAACTTTTTGTCCCAAGTCTATAAGATTACCACTATCTATTTTTAAATTTTGTATTTGTTTTAACAACTTATCATCTACATTAGTTTTATATTCTGATTCACTATAGATTATATAATTGTTTCAGTACTTCTTCAATTTTTTTACTATTTTTTGTGATGTTATCAAATTGTTGATTATTTGAAGTTTCCTCTTTGATTTTTTCCCGTAATAATTAATCATCTTTTGAAAAATTGGCATTCTTAAGTTCTTGTTCCAAATCCTTAATTTTTTGTTCCAACTCCACAAAATTACGATTATCTATTTTTAATTTTTGTATTTCTTTTAACTATTTACATTATTAAATGGTTGGTTATTTGAATCTATCTCTATACTTCTGATTTTTTCGCAAAATAATTCCACTTCTTTTGATAAATTACCTTTCTAGACTAGTTGTTCTAACTCCTTAACTTGTTGTTCTACACCACCACGCTCTATTATTTTTGTGGGTTAGAACCTGATGTCTCAAAGATTTATCAACTTTTTCAACATTTCTATTCATATGGTCGTTCACCTTCTTAAATTTTTCTATTTCTTCTAAAACTCTATTATTCAACTTATCAGTAAAATTTTGAAACTTTGAAATCATATTCTTAGAAATCATCATTAATCATCTTTTAGTTTTTTTGAAGTATCTTGTCCTGTCCTCATATTTCCCTTTTATTACTGTTATATCATTTTCACGTTTGAAATTTTTATTATTTGATCGAGATGTTCAGGAATAACTTTATCTTCAACTAATATATCTTTTTTGCAACATTCCGTATATCCTCATCATTGTCACTCACTCTCTTACCAAGATTTTTGACGTTTATATTTAAATCAGATTAAATTTTTCTATTTTTTTTTTTTGAAGTATCCCTAATTATTTCATTTTTCAAATCTTGTCTTGATTTATCCATTTCTAACATTTCTGTTTTATTATTTTATATCATTTTCGTGTTTTTTTTATTTGCTTGAGATGTTCGGGAATAATTTTATCTTCGAAAAATTTTATATTTTTTGAAGCATTCGGTATATTCTCATTATTATCGCTCCCTCCCATAACAAGATTTCTGAATTCAAGATTTTGAATTATTTCATTCTCAACATATTTTGTGTCGATGTTGAAGTCTTTTAATATTTTTTTGTCGAGATATAAATTTGAATTTGAACGTAAATAATATTCTAAAATATCCGATCTAAACTTATTAACTGTCATGTTATAAATGTATAATTCGATAGTTGCATTTATTTATATGATAACATTGGCTTTTTTTTAGTTCTTCTATAATGGAAATTATTTCATTATTATGCCCGGTGCGATCTGCTATTGATGTTGTCATTAATAAATAAGTCTATCAACCAGTTCATTATCATCGTTCCAATAGCCATAGTCTGTATTGAGTTTATTAATTTTTAAACCTAAACTACCCCCTTGTGTGGTAGGTTTATTAGCTCTGGTTTGCCTCTGATTAATAGATATTACACCTTGAAACAAAGTCTGTATGGGATTAATAGTTCTAGTTTTTGTGATACCTTTTCTTTGTAAATATGGACCTATTATTATGATATACTTATGTGAAGCGTTTCCTTGAACCTGTTCATCAGGGTTGTAATTTCTATGATATACATAGTTCTTTTTAAAATATTCATATAATTATCAAGATCATTGATAATATAACCTTTATGTTCTTTTTTTTTTTAAATAACAATTCATATAATTCTATTATTCAAGAATATTTTACTCCAGCTACTTGTATATCTTTACCGATAATCTTAACAGGTATTTGTGTTAAACCTAGGTAAAATTTTCCTTTTTCATGATCATGAACTATTTTCCATATTGATGATCAAATTTGTGTTCTGTATCCCTTACAGCACTATCAATATATTGGCGAGGTAGTTTATAAAATTGATCAAACCACTTACTACATGCTTTTGTATTAATGAAAGTAGTTATTGTTTGTTTCGTTTGTTCCAAAATATCATAGAAATTTTGAGGCGATGTCTCGGTTCCTTTTGAAGAATCTATTGTTTCTGCTATAATACTAGTTCGAAGGAATGGTACTTGAGTTGTAGATAAATCACCATTAAATAATGATGGAATTTCATATGGAAGATTTGGAGTTTTTTGTCTTTTTGTGGAGTTGATGTGCTAGCAAAGATATTTCTCCCTTGTGTTGATATGTCAGCAAACCAATGTTTTGGCGATGTTGATGATTCATAAAATTTTGTTATTTGGGATTGAAACTCTTCACTAACATATGTTGGTTCTATTTTCCAAAATATCGACACTAATTTTTGTAATGGTTCTGTAATTGGTTTGTAAGTTTCTTCCAGTTTAGTTTTAGTCTCAAATTCCTAACCTAAAGTTTGATACTTTTGTCTAACAGCCTTTCTTGATTTAACAAGTTCTCTCGCCATGGATGAACCACAATTAAAATGTTACCAGGTTTTAGTCCATTTTTATAAATAAATATATGAATTGAATCCTTTTCTACACCTTGCCATCTCTATACTAGACTATTTGTCTATGACCAGAAATCTAAATTGATCTTTCCAATTCTTTGAATTTATTAATTGGCATGTTAACATGCCATGATGATATATATTTTAAATTTGTGTTGTCTTGCTGAAATATGATCATTTAATTTGCATTATCACGTATCAATTGTTTCGGAATAGATGAGTATGTTTGACGTATTCTTATGTCTTCCAAAACAAAAACTATGGTTTGGTTACAACAAACTATATCATCAAATATTACTGTTTGGTTTTATATCTTATGGTGAAATGATATTTTCTTCATTGTCTGAAATTGAGAAACCAATTTCTTGTATGGGTTTAAAAAGTGTTTTTAAATATTCATATTTAGGCTGATATAGACTTAGAATAAATATATAAATTCTCAAATCGTAAACCTTCAGAATCTTCAATTAAACTAATGATCACTTTAGTTTTATCACATCCCGAAGGCCCTACTATTAACCCTCTTCTGTTACTTCCCTCAAACAACTTTCCATGTTTTCTAAAATTATTTTATAAAACAACACGATTTTTAATTATTATTGAAAATGGTTGTTTTTCAATTCTCATTATACACAGTTGACTTGTACAACAATACTAGATATTTGTGTCTGTACATTCGTAATATATAATGTCTAAATTTTTAACCGTTTAATGCGATACCTAATATTGACGAGCATAATAATGCAATGATTTTTAATGATAATTTTATAATTATTGTACCTGAAGATAGCTATGAATTAGATGACCTAACCCGAACTATACGCGATAAGAATACTAAACGTAATCGTGGAAATAACACACACGCTCGAATTATTCATGATTACACCATGCAAAATGATATTCAAATACTAAGCACTCTGACATCTACTCATTATCCGGCAAATAATACGACATCTAGTTTTCTAGACTTAATTCTAAACAAAAATATACAATATTTACGGGATCCTGTTGTATTGAACGAACTGTCGTCAGATCACTTACTGCTCCTACTAGACTGGAATGGCACGGTGGTGAGGGAGTGTGGTCTGTCGGCATGGTTGTTCGAAAGAGCAAACTGGAGGTTGTATAGGCGAATACTCCAAGAAAAGACTGTAATTAATAATAAAAATAAAATTCTTGACACGCAACCATTCGAGGAAGAACTGGCAAAATTGACAGAGAGCCTCCAGTGCGCTCGAGATAGGATCGCAAAAAAGTCAGCATCAAATACAAAGAAGACAAACTTCCAATTGAGATAGTAAACTAATAAAGTTCAAAAACCGGATAAGGAGACAGAGGAACAGAAATCTAAACGATAGGCGTAGAGTGCGGGAGTTGCAGCAAAACATTAGGGAAAAAATAAACCAATTTAAAAATTAAGCATAGAATGACGTCCTGAGAGAGTTATCAACATAAGACAAGTCCCTCTGGTGTCTCACTAAAAGGCTAAAAAACCAATACAACAAAATTCCTGCTTTACTGAATAACAATGTACAAACAAACACAGAGAAAGCAGACCTAATTGTGGATTCCCTGAAAAAGTTTACGCTGGCGCACAGTGTGTCGCGTAGAACATGCTAGGTGGACAAAATTCATGTTATGATTTCCAGGAAATCTTATTTGCAAAACGTAAACAACACCACCAAACCCCGAATTTTGAGAAAAGGTTGTTTATTAAATTTGCAAGTGGCGAGTCATAAGCGTCAGAAGTCAGGTAATGAGTTTAATGCAGCTCTTTCAATCAATCAGTTGCAATTTAGCGACACTTTCGTGCACATCTTATAGTGACATATTGTAATATTGTGAAAGTTTTTGTGATGAATATTAATACTGAGGGTAAGTAGTATTTTTTAATGTATTTTTTTAATCAGAATCTATTAATTTGAATTTTTAGTATTTTTTTTAAATAGCCTGTATATTTTAGCGTGTTTTTTTTAAAAAAAAAACTTTGAAAGTTCAGAATATACAGACATTCACCTCTATCCGGGCTAGTTTTTAGATATTACACAGAAATAACTTTATTCTTCGTAAAAATACACATATTGTTTAGCACACTTCAATACATGTTTTTTTTTCTTTTTTTTCCAGAACACGTTTACTCTATTTCAAGGGTAGCCTTTTTTGAGGAGTGGTTGAAACACACGAAGAATGAAAAAAACTAGCGTGTATATGACTTTCTTTCTTCAAAATTTCACTTTGGTGACATTACTGAAAGCAGCCAAAAAGAAATAAAGTTGAAGATATCCAACTTGTCTAATAAGTTTGGTGCCAAATGGTTGGCTTCAGGAAAGTCGAAGGAGCGTTTTTTAATTAAAAATAAGAATTGGTTGGATGAAGCAGACATACAGTTTACTGCGAGTTATTTTGCGCCACAACCTTCAACATCAAGTGAGAATGTGACTCCTGCAAGAAGACCTCGCAAAAATTTCGAGGAATCGTCGTTTAAGACGAAGAAACGTCGCGTCGTGGATCTCGTAGAATCCCGAAGTGTCAGTGAATTGGTGACTGCTGCCGAAATTGCTGTGCGTTCAGCAGGGCAAAGGAAAATTGCCAATGTGATTAGAGACATTAGTGAGAGCCCAGATAATATTATTAAGTCTAAAAATACCAGTTCCGTTAATCCTAGGCAATTAAGTAGTGACGAAGCCTTAGCTTACTATATAGATTCTAAGTCAACAACGCATTCTTACAAACAAACTAGGAAGTGGTCCATGAAGGCGGGGCATAATGTGTTTCCGTCATATTTTAGTTTAAAAAAGTCCAAACAGGCCTGTTACCCTGCAGAGGAGCACATTGCTATAACAGAAACTCGTGCTGAAATAAATTTGCAAGCCTTATTAAATAAAACAGTGGAACGTCTAGTATTAGCACAGAATGAAGTTATCAGCAGTGTGCTCCCAACAAGTTCATCGTTTACACTTGTTAGTAAATGGGGATGTGATGGAAGTTCTGGGCACAGCACATACAAACAGAGATTTGAGAACACTGAATATACGGACGGAGTTTCTTTTCACATTTTCTTTAGTTAAGTTATATGATGGGTCCAAAATTATTTGGCAAAATCCTCGGCCTTCATCAACTTTGTATTGTCGCCCAATCAAATTTATATTTGCCAAAGAAACGACGACTTCACGTTAGTGGAGACAAATAGATTGTGGGAAGAAGTTAATGCTCTTCTTCCAACACTTATCAACTTTGGTGATTCTCAAATCTCTGTAAAACACGAACTTTTGCTGACAATGACAGACGGAAAGGTGTGTAACGCCTTAACGGAAACTAGTTCATCCCAAAAGTGTTTCATCTGTGGCGCCACCCCCAAGACGATGAACGATGACCCCGCGATGTTTAACAGCAATCAAGAATATTTTGGCTTTGGTTTATCTACACTTCATGCTTGGATTCGTTGCTTCGAATGTCATTTACATATCAGTTACAAGTTGAATATTAAGAAATGGCAGGCTGGAAGTAACGAAGACAAAGCAGATATCAGGTTCGTTCCGAGGAAATCAAATTGAAATTTAAGAACGAGATGGGACTCATTGTAGATAAACCAAAGCCAGGATTTGGTTCTTCAAATGATGGAAATACAGCCCGTCGCTTTTTTAAGAATGCTGAGATGAGTGCTCAGATCACAGGGTTGGATGTTACAATTATAAAAAAGTTTGATGTTATTTTGAGAACATTGTCTTCTGGATTCGAGATAAACTTAGTTGAATTCAAAAAATTTTGTCTTGAAACCAGAAAACATTATCTTAGTCTCTATTCGTGGTACTGTATGCCTGCTACTGTGCATAAAATATTAATTCACAGCCCAGAAGTCATCAAAGCGGCATTGCTTCCAATTGGGCAGCTTTCCGAAGAGGCTCAAGAAGCACGGAACAAAGATTGCCGCAGATTTAGGGAGCACAACACCCGCAAGTGTTCGCGTGTTGCCACGAATAGAGATTTACTGTGCATGTTAATTATAACATCTGATCCTTTGATCAATAGCCTTCGAGAGATTCCCAAAAAAAAAGCCGGAAAAAATATGTACAGATGTATTAAAGTTAATTGTAAGCCCTAGCATAGAAGAGCCAAGATTGGAATCGACATCATATTGTCGCACAATGCCACAAAATGATGACGATTATACAGTAAACGACTCATCAGAAGACTCTGATGATGATTATTAGGTTCAGCTACTATTTTTGTTATGTAGTGCTTGTACTAAGCATGTAAACCTTGACTTGTAAATTTTTCTTTATCAATAAATGAGTATTTTTATTTTACATGTAATTACAGTCAGTGTCATTATGCTAAATTTATTACAGAGCATTTATAACATTTATTTTAAAATTAAACAAAAACAATTTTTGACTGGAATTTTCAAAAACAATTTTTTTTTTGAACCGAACAGCAAGAAATATGTACCTTAAAAAAATTAAAAACATTTTAAAATACGAACTACTTATGTATGTATAATGCACAAGTTACCTACCTGAAAGGCAGGTATTATTTGAGTTTATCCTTTTTGTTTCAATAAAACTAAGTAATATGGATTAATTGTTTTATTTTTAATTGACAAATGAAATAAATGATTTTTCATCTGGTTATTATTAAAAATAATAATACAGTGTCTTTCATTTAGTTGCACATTCAAGTTTGTAGAAAAATTCGTGCACATACGCAGAATATTTTGTTTTTGTTATACAATGTTTTGTGCAGCTGGACAAAAAATACAGGTAAGCGAAATGCAGCTAAATGAAAGACACTGTATTATAATTTTTAATTCTAATAACCATACAAAATACCCTTGCCCTTTAGTTCCGTTATCTACCTGCTAAGCTGATGCAATCCTACCGCGATATGCAAGGGTGGCTGTATTACACAAATTTTATCGATATTGAGTACCTGCAGTAAATTGTGAATGCGCTTTTTTACCGAAAAAAATAATGAATTTTACACGAAAAAAATTTTTTTCTCTCCATTAATTTCTAAATAACTCCAAAACGATAAAAGATAGAATAAAATAATATTCAATCAACTTTAATAAAATTTTGTTACGCATTTTTTAATGTTTTATTTATAAAAATCTGACAAGTTGTTCCCGAGTTATCGTTAAATATGTCTGCGTAGCTGACTAATTTAGGGGAAAAAAATTAGCCACGCCCATAAAAAAAAACCGATGAATTTTTTCTTAAAATAACTTAATATGCCTAGAATATACATAAACAATTGAAATAAGTGAAAAAATAATTTTGTCCAGCTAACTCGTACTAGTCGACACACTGTGTGGCGTCTCGAACTCCACGCCTATTCAGAAGAATATAACAAATACAGTTGGAAGGACGGTCTATAGGAAATACCCAATACCACCACCAGTGCGAAAAAAATTATCTACGAGCCCCGTGGAACTAAAAAATATAATTATGAAGCTACCCAACAAGGCTCCAGGAATGAATGAGATTCCTGCCTTACTCTTGAAAAATATGTCCAGATAAACTTTCTTAGATCTGACTTACATAACTAATGCAGTGGTGTTACTTCGACACTTCGCTGAGTAGTGGAAAAAGTCTGTGTTGATTGTGCTATTAAAACCGGGCACAAACCAGGGGAGAGTGGATTCGTACAGACCGATATCCCTGGCAAAGGTGGTGGAAAAGATGATGCTCGGCAAATTAAATAAGATCTTTAAAATAGATAATAAATAACAGAAAGAATAGTTTGGATTCAGGAGTAGACACAGCATTACTTCGCTAGTAGCTAAAGTCCTACAAGGCACATTCAATAAAATGAATATGCAGCAGAACACTGTTGTTTTAGCCCTTGATATCTAAAAGGCCTTTGATTCAGTTTGGCTTAATGACCTCTTGTACCAACTACTGATCTTGCACAATCTGCCGCCTTATATGGTAACATGCATTCATACATGACTAAAAGGAATTTCAGAGCAAGAGTGGGAAAATCATTATCCAACCCAAGGCAATCTGGGGTACCACAGGGCTCGGTATTGGCTTCTAAGCGATTTAATCTCTTTACGACCGACTTTCCAACATACCCATCCACTAAGTTGGGTTTCTTTGCAGATGATGCGCACATCTATGTACAATCTTATTACGTAAATGTAGCTAGAGCTCACATCTGCAACCATCTGAGAATAATAACCTCATGGCTAGAACTGTGGAAAATTAAATTAAATGTAAACAAGTAGGTTTCAAAATTGTAAATAAATAAGTAAATACGAGCGAATGGGAATGATGAATGAAGAAAGTACGAAAAGGAGAGAGAATGCGAGGCAATATAGTATAAAAACGCCATTGGCACGTTTTGTACCTGATGAATATGAGTTTTTTGTTCATTTTTCTCAACAAAAATAAAAATAATAACCGGTCAAGTGCAAGTTGAATTTGTGCAATTAGTGTTCTGAACGTTCTAAAATAAAAAAAAAATTGTAACGGAGATATAAAACGATCAGGGGCTTCAGAAAAACACACCCCAAATGGGTTTTCAACAAAGTTTGTTTCTGATCTTTAATGAAAACTGTTGACCTTGAAATTTTTGTTTTTTTATATACCTGATAAATTATTAAAGGTAATGCACTCGTGATAACTTTCGTTCAATCTACACTCCGTGGAGAATATCTCGGAATTTTTTCAAAATTTTTTGATCAGTATTTTTCCAGATGCGTGCAAGTATTACATTATATATATGTTTTTACAAGCTTTCATTTGACACACCACTCGATGTCCTAGTAAAAAAAAAATGTTTTCACTTCCGATTTCACCCCCCAAAACTAACCCCATAAGTCAAAATTTAACTTTCAAAACTACACGGCTCTGATGAGGTCATCAATTCCTATATTAGTATCAAATTTCAACTTTCTATGTCAAATACTTTCGGAGAAAAATGGGTGTGACAGACGGATAGACGGACAGACAGACGGACGGACAGACACTGAAGTGATCTTATAAGTGTTCCATACGGAACAAGTAGAAACTATAAAAAAACAAAACGCTTAAATATCAAACAATGTGAGAAGTAATTAGGAACGGTGTACCAAATTAGAACAAAGGGTACTAAATCCTACCAAGTACGGCAGAACATCAGCCACCGTAAGGATATTACAAATGAACATTTTATTAAAATAATTTGTAGCACTAGAGAAAGAATTGTAAGCTTAAGTACATTGTAAGAAATTGTATATGCAATAAAGATATTTTTGATTGATTAATTGAAATCCGACTCCGATTACAAAGGTTGACGGTTCATATCTGACTTAAGATTTAAATAGGACTTTTTTTTAATTTAAATTAAATACTTAGTTTCACAAAAAGAGGATAAATTACCCTCTAAAAGAATTATATAAAAAGTAATGTTTTGCCTTTTTTACACCATATGAACACTACCCCTAAAAATCACCCCCTTTGTCAATAAAGCCTTTTTGGCTACCTCATAAGGCCTTTTTGACCACTTTTAACTAAAAAATACGCTATCTATCTACTTACCTACCCACCTACCTAAAATAAGGCTGTTTTGATACCATTTTAACAAGTCAATAAGGTCTTTCAGATACCTTTCTACAAAAACAAACAAATAAGGCTCCCACATAAGGCTGTTTTGACAACTTTTTAACAAATAACTCCTCATTATCGCCCTTTTGTCACCTTACTACAAAAAATAAACAGCCCACCTTATTAACGTCCTCTTGACACACATCCCTCGGCCCCTTAGACCCCTCTCAACACCCATCTTCAACAGTTTCTGGTCCTGTGACGTCATTGTCGATCACTTCTTGCACACCTCTTGCACCACAATTACAAGAAATCCTGTTCACCCAGCGCTCTCACTATTTCATGCCTTCTCACACAAGAATTAAAAGAACACACAATTAAGTCCCCACGACCTCTCTGTTACACACAATATAAACATCTGACCTCTCTTTATTACACGTTATATACACAAGTACATAGCGCTTTCAGCACTTCATGTCTTCTCCACTTCTTCGACACCGTTACGTCTCTTGTTCGACTTCTTGTACATATCTCCACATACAGACGGCGCGCTCTCACAATTTCATACCTTCTTCAGAATTCTTGACAATACGTCACTTTTTCGACAAACTCTTCAACAAAGACTGGACTTCTTGTACTCGACGAACTGAAGAATGGTTTCTCTTGATGAACACAGGCCATCCGACGTTTTTTCGAAGTCAAATCGGTCCCAGTACTACGTCTATACAACTAAAAGCTGTGTTACAGCGAAACGCATCTCCGGATGGATTGACAAATAAGAGAGCAATAGCTAAACTGTTTAAATATATACTTTGCCTATTTTTAGTAGTTTTACATTAAACCACATATACCTGAGGGGAATCCCTCGAAAACTGCGTGCCTGCATTGAAGTGATGACTTTGTCAACTCCATCGATTTGTGGCTGCTGTGCCAGCCTCCGATGGAGTAGTAGGTATGCGTATTTAGTGCAATACGTTTATCTTACTATTATAATAGATTATAGTTTTTGAATGATATTTCCTAAGGCGGGGAGCCGAACGGAGTGAGGGCGATAAATTTTGTATGGTTGTAATAGTAATATGGTAATTTCTCCTGCGTTTTGTTGAGATAATAAACATATATTATACATAGTGATTTATAGTTAAAGATAAAAGGTGTCAAAGGGGTGAGTGAGGAGATTAGAGAAGATATTACCTGTAAAAACCTATGTATATTCTTTTTAAGGTTTTTGGAGTCGAACAATTCAAAAAACAGGTTATTTTTTAATACTTTAAATTATAATCAAAGAAGAGGACAACAGGGTGGGGGTCGTTAAATATTATTTAGTTTCAATAGTTTTTGAAAGTGACTCTGTATTTATTGTTTTATAGATGTTTTTCGGGGTTTTGTCAATCAAGGAATCGTAACAACACATTTTGTCTTTTTCATTATTTAGATTATTAACATGGGAAGAAAGTGAAAAGGGTAGGGTTCAATGTATCGTTTCAATAGTATTAGGAGAATTTTTCCTATTTCTTGACTAAGCTACTGGATATTTATTAAAAAATAAATATTTTAAAGGAAAGTAAACGGGTAAATGGACGAGGTAGTGGATTGGAGGAATGTAATATACTTTTATTTCAGTCTCTTTGTTTTTTCATTATTGCCAATTTCAACGGAAATAGTATATCGAAGGGATTAAGATCTGATTACAAAGTAACCTAAGAAAATGGTGAGTTGAATATGGAACAACTTTTAGAAACACAAATGGTATAGTTAACGGAAATGTACTTATGACGCAGCAGGTCATTTATTGTATTTATTTCCCTTGCTAGCGAAAAGTATTGTATTTTTGAGAAAATCTTTACTTTTCATTATATTATTTATCTATCTAACTGTAGGCCTGCTGATCTGTTGATCTATTGGCAAAGATAACTCTCAATTAAGATAATAATATAATACCTGCAGTATGACTACAACCTATAGTTCTCAATCATAGTCAATTCTAATAAGTTTCACTTGCAAATTTTTTAATAACAACTAAAGTCGTTCATCATCATATTTTACTTTCCTCCAAGATTTATAAATTGCTCCACATTTTAGAATCCGTCAGAGGGGTTGTTTCGAATATATCGTATTATATGGCCTTTACAAGGTACACGGAGTCAAGGAAATGTTATTTTTTCATTATTCTCAACTTTAATAAAAGCGTTTCCTCTGTTTAACTTTCTTTTATTAATGTCTCGTTATAAAGTACCTATTATTTCAAATATGAGAGAAAATCAAATTTAGTATTTATTATATCCCTGGGTATTTGCAAGGGAAGTACTGAGTAATTACTATATCAATTTTTTGTAATTTATTTACTGTATACAATATTTCAATAATTATAATAAACTTTGATATTATTAAAGAAGCCACAGCGTATTATTTCTCTCTCCTTCTCAATCAAGCTAGGTAGTTAATTTTTTTTATATTCTTAAAAATATTTTTTCTCTCTAGTACAATTCAATTCGATCTCACGGAAATTCTATAGATTCTACAGACATTCGTTTATTGTTTGGCTGTATTGTATACCTTCTGCTATTATTTTTTTTCTTGAACGCCTACGAGGTTAGTCTGACATATCGTTGTCGCTTTCTTCAGATTAGATACTGTGGTTAAGGCTCAACTTGAGCAACTAGAAAATCTTTTTTATTTTTTTACAGGCGCTTTCAGGCAACAGATTGATACGTAAGCTAATACTACTTTCTATGAAAACTTGCTAAGCTCCACAGAGAAGAAATAAATGGATGTCAAAGTTTATAGTTGTGTACGTAGTAGGATACTGTGACCTTTTTACTTGAATCGATCATCCGACATGTCTAAGGGAATATCTAAGGAAATATTCAATATATTTAAAACATTTATTTTTTTGCGCCCACTATTTCAATATGGTAGAAAAGCACATGTCCTGTAAATGATATTATACTTTGCAAAATAAAGGTTTTAAGTGCTGTATCGACTGTCTAAAGTGTGACTCGATATGACTTAAAAAGGTCTTACTAACTTAAAATAAGTTTAAAATATCAAAGCGAAAACTAGTGTGGTATAACGAAAAATTTATAAAAATGCATATGATGAAAACAGTTTTGTTTGGTTATTAATTTTTTATTGTTAGACATGTTTTAACTTGATTATTTTACTCCTCCTTTACCACACTTTAATCTTCGTGAAATACATTATTCTGAAAATAGTAAAGACTGACAAGAGGGTATTACAGCCGTTCTATACTTGCTATTTTTTATTAAATAATTAATATTATCACTTACAAGTAAAAAATGAAATAAAAATTTATTATTGAGAAATTTGTACAGTCCATTATATGTGAAGGTAGTAAAAAACAACGGTTTCTTTTTGATTTTTATTTTTTAAAACTACTTTTCTGCTTGCAGCAAGTTTAACTAATTTTATGAAATCCTCATATGATTCATTGACCTAGCTTAGCAAACATTTGTATTATTTAGCATTCATTTTTAATATTTTGCTTACATTACGTTTAGAGTCCTTTTTACGTGCTGTTGTTTGTACAGAGTCATTTACTAAATTAACTTGATTCCTTTCTAAAGAACTTCGATGATTTATTTCTGTACTGCCTGGTAATAAAATGTCAACTGATGTAAGAAAATTGAGTCTTGTTTTAAGAAAATCTACAGTTTGTAATGAAAGATTATTAAAAGATCTTGAATTTGCTTTATGCTGGCAAAGTAAATGCTCTGCAGTGGTGTCACTTGCCATCGATAGACTTCGAAATTTGAGCCAATTGGTAGAATAGGGTAACGTTGATGGAAGATTGTTATTACTGATACAGTCGAAACATTCTTCAGAAGTAGAAAAATCGTTATATGACTTAACTTTTTTTATAACATTAGGGACTAATTTTTCTCCTATCTTCTTCAAGGTATGTAAGTTTCTTTCTTGCCTTGGGATTAAACTATTGTAGTTGTTAAAGTTACAGTGAGAAATTGGATAATCATAATGGCATTCATCTAAAAAATCTACTTCTGTCAGTTTTACTTTTTCGTTTTGTAATCGATGTTCTATGGTACCAATTGTTTCTTGTAATTTAAATCGTTTTCGATTCTTTTCTGTTAAGTCAGATGTCAATTTTTGAATATCTTCTTTTAATTCTTTTATTTGTTTTTCACGTAAATATAATTTTTCTTGTAATTCTCTTGTCAAACGATCCTTAATTTTACGTTGCCTTGTGACCTGCAAAAGACACCACAGTAACGTTAGCTTACTTGATTTCATTTTGGTAACAGAAAGTCAGAAATGGAAAAAAAAAAACAACCTTTGTCAATTTATCTTTAACGTTTCTCTTCAACATAAAAATAAAAAAGTCAGAAGTCTTTGTGAGCTCCTCCATTTTAATAAATATAATTTGTAGTTTGTTTTAAAATTTATTTGTATTCCTGAAAAAAATCATCTACCTAGCTTTTTGCTTTTATTAACATTTTAAGATCCCTAGATGACTAAAACACAATCTCTCATTTCCGTCAGTCTGTTGATTTGTTGCTGTGTTGACACGGTTACTCTCGAACGAAGCTAGATATTCATTTTAAATTTGGAATACTTTTAATACATCTACAGTGGGATCTTATAGTTCTTAAACGATATAGCTTTACGGGATAGGGTCGATAAATATGTAATAGTATAATGAGATTTTCTCTGGGTTTATGGATGAAATTTTTAACCATATTTAACCCTAAATATTTATAGTCAAATATGTAGGGGGTAAAAATGGTTAGAGGGTTAGAAGGGTTGCTTCAAACATATCCTCGTTACTTGTCCTTTTCAGAGCTCCTAGATACCAAAAATTTGAAAGTCGTGTTACTTTTTTATTATTTTCAATATGTAAGAGGTTGGTGATACAGGGGAAGGGGTTGCCGCTTATATATCGGTCACGGTCCTTTCCAGGGTTCTTCGAGTTAATGAATTTGAAAATTGTGTTTTCATTATTTTCAGTTATTCAAACATAGAAGGTATTAATGATGTAAGAGAGAAGTTAGAAAGGGTAATTCATATAAATTGTATTATACATTTTTGGAGGATTCTTGGAGCCGAAAAATTTTAAAATTGTATTATTTTATCATTAGTTTCAATCGGTAAAACATATAATGTGTTACGAGGTAGAAGTGGGTGTTGGAAAGTTGTTTGTTATAGTGGTATTATAATACGAATATACGGACTGAGAATGGATTGAGTGAGTATTAATATTAAAAGAACTAGCTCAGTTTTTCTTGGTAGAGTAATATGGGTAAGAGATAGTTTTTGTACGTCTTTTGGAAATAGTCTCTATAGTTTTTGGTTGTACAAATTTTGGGCACTATTCATTTTAAAATAAAAAGAATATAACTTCAGCTAATAAAATGAAAAAACACTGAAGGGTTATGTAGTTGTTGAGGAAAATTTTGATATGGTACAACCCTTTTATCCTGAAAAGTAAAATAGGTGATACAGTGAAACACTAGCCTTAAATAAGAAAAAAAAAAGATTTATTAATGACTTAACTAAAAGTTCTAACTTTTGCGGTTCTTTTATTACAAAAAACCGTAGCCTAATAAGTGGTATTGCTAATTAAAGTCCTTAAATCAGGATTTTTAATTTTAAAACTTTGCTACACTCGATATTGAAGATTCGTGAGGTTCACTTCACGAGTTATCAGTTCAACTCGATGTTAAATACACTTATCTGGGGGAAAATAGGTCTACGGATGGATATTCTGGTGACTTACGGTTTTCCTATGAGCTTCCAGGCCTGTCCCGGAGGGATGTTCAAACATAGATGTCTCCCCCTTGGTTACTTCAGTTCCCTTTAGGCTACTAAACTTTTCTTTGGCCCCTAAAGGTCTGGGAATAAACCGGATTCAAAGAAAAGAGGCCTTAAATTGAGCACTAAAACCGTTTTTACACTACTCCATCACTAATATCAGTACGGCTACATGATGGAAAAAAGCCCACTACGGCTACATCTTGAAAAAAAACCTACTACGGCTTCATGTCGAAAAAAGCCACTACGGCTCCATGTTGGAAAAAGCCACGTACTCGACTTGGCTCTATGATGGAAAAAAGCTCTACTGCGGCTTGATGGAAAAAGCCATGATCCGTGTCATCCGGACCCTTAAATATTTCTCTCCCCTGTAAGTTGTGTGTTAAGTGTAAATTATAAGGAGAAAACAGTAACATAACATGATCTTAAAATCTAGGAAAAAATGAATGTTACAATATGAAGCTGCTGTCGCACATGTTACACATTTTCGCACAAAGTTTGCGGTATGTTCCGAATCGTCCTGTTGGAAAATGTATCTTTTTTCGAGTGCGAATTTTTGGACACTTTCTCTTAAATTGTCTCTTAAAATGGTCAAATAAACATGCTGATCCATAGAACCATTAATAAAATGTAAATTTCCAACCCCTCCAACGGACATGCATCCCCAAAGCAGAACACTGTCACCCCCTTGTCTCACCGTGGAACAAATGATTTTAATATCGAATGCGGTATTCTTCGTTCTCCAAACTTTAGTTCTGCCATCAGACCCAAAAAGGTTAATTTAGTTTCATCACTAAAGATTACGGATTCAGGAGGTTTAGTAACGTAACATATTCCCTAGCAAAAGCTTCTTCCTGGCTGCACACCCCTTAGAACCTGCCCCGTGTAAATAATTTCTCACTGTTTGTGAACAAACATTTTTCGAAAATAGTTCCCGTACTTCTTCTTTTAATTTTGGTGCACTTTTCTTGGGATTTATAATTATTTGTCTAACAATACTGGCCTCTTTACGCCGAGTCAGTTTCTTGGGACGACCGGTGCGTGGTCGACTATTATAGGAACTCGTTGATTTATACTGGTTTACAATGTACTGAACAGTATCATGCGACTTTTTAACAATTTTTTCTACATTTCTGTTCGATTTTCCATCTTTCCACAAATCAGTTACGATCTTTCGAACTTGAAATGGAATTTCACAATTTCTCTCGCTCGTACGGAACACTTATAAGATCACTTCGGTGTCTGTCCGTCTGTCTGTCCGTCTGTCTGTCCGTCTGTTTGTCCGTCTGTCTGTCCGTCTGTCTGTCCGTCTGTCTGTCCGTCTGTCTGTCCGTCTGTTTGTCCGTCTGTCTGTCCGTCTGTCTGTCCGTCTGTCCGTCTGTCCGTCTGTCCGTCTGTCCGTCTGTCCGTCTGTCCGTCTGTCCGTCTGTCCGTCTGTCCGTCTGTCCGTCTGTCTGTCCGTTTGTCCGTCTGTCACACCCGATTTTCTCCGAAATTATTTGTCATAGAAAGTTGAAATTTGGTAATAATATAGGAATTGATAGCTTCATCAGAGCCATGTAGTTTTGAAACTTAAATTTTGACTTAAGGGGTTAGTTTTGGGGGGTGAAATCGGAAGTGAAAAAAAAAAATTTTTTACTAGGTAATCAAGTGTGGTGTCAAATGAAAGCTTGTGAAAACACCAGTAAAAAATATATATGTATAATGTAATACTTGCGCGCACTTTTCTTTGTATTATTTTTAAAAAATCGCGAAAAATCGCTGTCCACCCGTCTTATCTCGAAAAGTACTTATCAAAAAATTTCGAAAAAATTCTGGAATATTCTCCACGGGGTGTAGATTGCACGAAAATTATCACGAGTGTATTACCTGTAATAATTTATCTGGTATATAAAAAACAGAAATTTCAAGGTCATCAATTTTCAGTAAAGATGGAAATAAACTTTGTTGAAAACTCATTTGGGGTGTGTTTTGTGAAGTCACTGATCATTTTATACTTCTGTTACAACATTTTTTATTTTAAAAGCAATCAACGTACGGAACACTAATTGCGCAAGTTCAACTTGCACTTGACCGGTTATTAATACTATTTTGATGTGTTTTGTTTGTTTCTGTTGGGCAGGGCGCATTGACAGCTAAGATCATTTAGAAAAAACCCACTGCAAAATTACTAGCAACAAATGACAGATTATAAAGTATGGCCGGAAATTATTCATTTGTTTTCAGTTTAGCGAGCAATAGATACCTTGATAAAATGTGGCTGATTATAACGAGTTTTTTCAATGCAGTTCTTGAGTGTATGGAGAATTTTTTGACATTAGTTTTGTTTATATTTTTATAACAATGACGTAACTTCTAAATAAAATGTTCCGTAGTTATTATTAATATTAATCCTCGTTGGTTAAGTTTTAAATATTAATTTAAACATGTTTTCTCGTACTTCCAATTAACGAGTTAAACATAACAGAAAAATAGTATAGAAAGCAGGTGGTGTATGGCGACTTTTTGGACTGACTGTATATATATATATTTATATATATATATATATATATATATATATATATATATATATATATATATATATATATATACATATATTTATATATATATAGCAAAAAGTTTTTTTTTTTTTTTTTTAATTTTTTATTTATTTATTTTTTTTTTTTAATTTATCATATATATATATATATATATATATATATATATATATATATATATATATATATATATATATGTATATATATATATATATATATATATATATATATGTATATATATATATATATATATATATATATATATATATATATATATATATATATATATATACATATATTTATATATATATATACATATATATATATATATATATATATATATATATATATATATATATATATATATATATATATATATATATATATATATATATATATATATATATATATATATATATATATATATATATATAAATATTAAAAATATATCAAGTAAAGTATCAAGTGAAATGGCTTTTTACGAGGAAGTAAGTAACATATATACAGGATGAGTCAACGATAGAGTAAAGTTCATTGTCTCATGTTTCGGTAATGACGAAAAAATGTTAAAAACAATAGTTTTAGGGAATGTTAAGGTTTACAGTTTAAAATTATTTTTAAGTATACAGAGTACTTCAAAAAAATTGTGGCCGATATAACATAAGTTTTTTAAATGGAACATCCTATTTTCTAATTTATTTTTAAATTCTGCGTAATATTTATAACTTTTTTTTATTAATAATGTTATATACCTAAACCTAGTATTTTTCTAATATTTCACTTTTCAATGTTTTCTGATGAAGCAACTTTTTGTAGTAATGGAGCAGCTAACAGCCATAACATGCAGTATTATTCAACAGTTAATCTATTATGGGTCCGGGAAGTTCAAAACTAAAACCATTGGTTGCTTAATGTATGGTGTGGAATATTAAATTTTCGAATTATTGGTCCATATTTTTCCCGCGAATTGCTTAATGGGCCTAGATATCTACATTTTTTGCAAAACGAATTACCCCAGCTTCTTGAAGAAGTTGATAACTGTGAAAGGGAACAAATGTGGATCCAACAAGATGGAGCTTCTGCTCATTACCACCGGGAAGTTCGGGAATTTTTAAACGATCGTTACCCACAAAAATGGATCGGTAGAGATGGATTCATTCAGTGGCCCCCTCGATCATGTGACTTAACACCTTTAGACTTCTTTTTGTGGGGTTACATTAAAGATCGTGTTTATGTGAATCTCCCTACAACACCAGTAGATATGGAAAATAGGATACGGGATGCGTGCAGGACAATAACGCCCTTTATGCTAAGGAAAGTGAAGGAAAATATAGTAAAACGACTAAACATGTGTATTCAAGTAGACGGGCATATTGTGCGTAAATGTATTAAAAGTAAGGGTAAAAATTGAAAAATTCAAAATAAATCGAAAACTAATAGAAATAGATATATGACATACTTAATAAAAGTTGGAGGTTTTGTAAAATCTATCAGAAAAAATAATGCAGGGTGTGTTATTTAAAAAATTTTAGATTTTTCAATTTAAAATAGTCGAAATGCATAAATTTATTTTAAACGCCCTGTAGCATCTAACTCAAATTTCTTTAGATACATCTTTTTTTCACCTCTATAGAACGCTCGTACCAATTATGAGTATTCCATCTTCAGAAACAATGGCGCTACTGGCAATTTTTTACAAAACTGAACACTAGTATTTTAAAAAAAAATTGACTAGGTTTAGGTATAAAACATTATTAATAAAAAAGTTATAAAATTTTACGCAGAATTTAAAAATAAAATAGAAAATAGGATGTTCCATTTAAAAAAAACATTTTTTTGAAGTACCCTGTATAATCAAAAATAATTTTAAACTGTGCACCTTAACACTCCCTAAAACTATTGTATTTAACATTTTTTCGTCATTCCCGAAACAAATGAGACAAAGAACTTTACTCTATCGTTGACTCACCCTGTACATTTTCTAAAAATTACGTCACGGAGATTTAAGTTGTCCGAATTTTAGTAATATTGTGATATTGGACAAAACAGACTATAAGGATATAAAAAATACGCCCCACCACTTTCTTAAATGTCATATATGTAAATAAATCTTCTTTTCTCATGTTTTTTTCAGATTACCATAACATTACTACTAAGGTGTAGTTGTAGATCAACCGTTAAAAAAACATATAAATTTTCATAAAAAATATACGGAGTGTCCAAAAACACCTATCAAATCAAAAAAAAAAATGATATCCTTTCTTGGAATCTCAACTATTCAAGTGGCCTAATTGTGTAATAGCTTGAATAATTCTCTATAATGCCGTGGGCATATACGTGTGCTCTATTAAATCCAATCAGCTGCCACATTGCCCAACAACAAAAAAGATTTTTCTCGTTTATCTAAGGAGGTATTTATCGGGGCTTTTTATAAAGATTTATAATATTTGAATTAATTATATAAGGAACAAATAGACTGACCGCCTAGAAACCTACGTGTACCCATATGATGTGCTGTTTTTTAAAAGATTTGTTGATGATGATGTTTGGTGGCTGTGCCTGATAAAGAAACAAACGTGATTCTTTAGAAGTTCCATAACTTTGACTAAAAATTACAATGTAAATTATTAGTGGAAAACTACAATAAGATACATTGTGGTACACAAAACTTAATTTGTCAGGACGATATCTAAATTTTTATTCAGACTATGACAGGACCAAAATACCAGCGTTATCTTTAGTTTAATTGTCAGGGCAATAGCGCTGACCTCCCCTAAATTAAGAACTAAAGAGCTAAGTAAAGTAAGATTGGTTTTTATTATACAATAATTTTAAAGAAAATGACATGAACCAAACAATGTAAACGAGAACATACAGATTTTACCACAGCTCAACAAACTGTGCTGACAACAAAGGAATCCAAGGTAGATTCGTGCAACTCCCATACACAAACAGACTTTCCGAACAACTAAAATGTTCTCTAAAATACATCTTGATTTGTCGTAAAACTTAAGACTTAAAGATATATATACCTATCATGAATCACTCCAATATAGTGTATTCAATATCTTGCACTGATTGTACACAAATGTACATAAAAGCCATCTACATTATTAACGAGTCTAAATTATCAATAAAGAATTAAATTTCTCCAATGTTTCAATAAAAAAAATGAACAAAACTTTAAAAAAAATCAGTAAAGATAGAATTGACATATGATATGTAAACATGTCATATATAAGCCCATTTAATAAAATAGTAAGACTATTCTTCAACCGTGAATTCAGGAGATAAGTATAAATTGGCGAAATCTGCCTGAAAGTTGTCGAAGAAGCATCCGCATAAGTTATTAAGCGGAAATTAACTTTTTTGTCTGAAGTGGCCGTGGATGACATGCTTCCATCCATATTGGCCATTCTTTAACAAGCTTGACGAACAAGTTCTGAAAAAGCTGAAATTTCGGCGAAAAGGTGTCAGATGTCACCTGGGTCGTAGGTTTAGATAAATTCTTGTAACTGATGGAAGTCAAAAATCAAAACGAGATCACGTAACTGCAACGTGGTCATGAAGGCCGATAGGATCTTTTGTTAAAGTGTGTGTGACTAAAAAGGCTTTATTCGTTTAACCTGGTGTTAAAATGTGATCAAAGGGCCTTAATTTAGCCCAGTAAAGATGAATTTTTTGAGTTTAAAAATGCCTTATATGTGGAAATTTTGTAAAGAAGTAATCGACAATGAGCTAATTGTCTGGTGGTTGTTGAACAAAAAAGTCTTAATAATGGTTTTGGGGAATATAAAATTTTGTTAAAAATTGAGTAGTATAATATGTGTTCAGAAAATGATCGTCAATGACTTCACACTACCAGGTACTGCTGACAGGGTGACCTTATTGTAATTTACAAGGATATCTCTTTTGTAGGTAAATATGTCGCCTGGGTCACAGGTTTAGGTAAATTCTTGTAATTGATGACAAAAACTTCATCGTCCTATGGATCTTTACCAAAACGGTAGCACGTGACCACAACATGGTCAGAAAGGTCAACAGGGTGGGTAGTTTTTTGTTAAACTACATGGGACTGAAAAGGCATTATTCATTTAATTAGGTGTCAAAATATGGTGAAAAGGGTCTTATTTACCCAGTAGAGGGCAGTTTTTTGTGTCCACGCGGCATTATATGGTTACGAGTTTTAGGGATAGTTTTAGAAGGGTTTAAAGCCAAAAAATCACCTTTTTAAAAAATAAATGGTAATTTTTAATGTAGCCATCTTGCCCTAGTCAACTGGATAATAAATATGTTATTTTAATTTAAAAAACCAAAATAAGTAGGTAAGATTTTAACCATGAAGTATTGAAAGTTGTATGTTATTATGAATATATCATCCCAGATTTTAATAGATGTGCGTATGTAAAGGTATCACATAATATAACTTATAAAGGAGTCAGTTGTATTCATTAATAGGATGATAATTTTGTTTTCAGTAAATAATATACATTAGGCTATTTTCTAATGCAAATATGATTGTTAGGTCAAGTTTAGAGATAAAAAAGGTCAAGTTTGAGCTAATAATAACAATTTTATTTGATATATTGAACCTATTTTGATTAACAAGTGATACATGAGTATAGTAAAAATAAAACAATATTTATGTATTTATTCATTTAACAACTTTAACTGTAACAAGTTATATTGATTATTTTCGAATGCACAAATGTAATTTGTAGGTAAAATAAAGAGATACAATAGTTTAGGTTAGTTTAAGTTCATGCTAATAACTGCAACTTTATCCAATATGTCTGACCTATTTTGACTAACAAATAATATTTGAATATGTGTGGTTTATAAAGTAAAAAATAAAATAATATTTTACTATTTATTTATTCAACAACTTTTACATGTTACAATTAGACGGAATATTTTCAACTACAAGTAGGATTGATATATCAAAATAAGAGATAAAAGTGGTCAAGTTTAAGATATTTATTTAACAACTTTTAGATTTAGTTGAATTCCTAAACATTATATTTATACACAATAGTCCACTGTTATTCATTATTCAGATCAAAACATGACCAAAAAGATGCAAGATAGAATAAAAATTCATTAGTAAACTAGTTGCTCTCTAGACAACAACAATACTGACTTAAAAGAAAATACTTGTTAAAATTTTGTACGAAGTATATAACGCAAATTTTAAACTGATATTCTTAATACAACTTTTTTTCTTAAACATATAAGAAGGAAATTTGTACTGATAACAGTTATAAACATACTGTGGTGAAATTTTTACCAATACTGTAAAAGATTGTTACAAGTATAAAGAAGGGGAAGATGAAAAATGGAAAAACTGAATTTTATTTTCTTAATTTGTGGTTAAGTTAGGAAATTTGTAAATGCTTATTATACATATATCTATAGTTGAAGTAAGAGAATATATTAAATCGTGTTTTATTAATTATGTATATAGTATAGCCATTGTAGTATCAATGGTTTTATCATTTGAAAAATAAAACCTATTATTATTCAAATATTTTTTATATTTTTATGAAACTTGTTCATTAAAGGTCATACATACATAATAATGGATGTTTTAACAGAAACAGTTGAGGGAAAGAAACATCATAAAAAATGCGTTTGTAAAAATCTTAAACCTAGCCATCTCCTTTTTCATATATAATGATAAATAATAAAAAAAACATTCTTCTTTTCATCATCATTATATATAATATCATTATAGACAAAGAGGCCGACCTGAAATTTTGGCCTATCGACTAACCATCTGCCTGGTTGTACATTCTATAGGGTGAGTCGAACAAAAGCCTCTCCTAAAATATTACTTCCAAAAATGGACTGTCGTTTAACCACTTGAATCAAGTACCATAATATTTGTTGACACTAAAAAAGTCGAACGCCCCAAAAGGCAGACGCCGCCGAGGCCGGACCTAGCTTTAGGGCCCAAAAAACGTCGATCCAAAAATGGACTGTCATTAAACCATATAAAATCAATAAATTTAGTTCGCTCTTGATAAAATACCAGGGAACCTGCAAAAGGCAGATACCACCAATATCGGAGGATGAAGCTAGACCAGCTTTTTCCAGCCAAAAATGACCGTTTTTCGAGTTTTTGAACTCGACCACAGATTTTATAGTACCTGATTCAAGTGGTTAAATGACAGTCAATGTTTGGATGTAGCATATTAGGCCTTATCTGGGCATTCCAGGGCACGGGGACCGCAAAATCAACGTTAAAGGCTTTTATTCGACTCGCCCGATAGAATGAACAACTAGGCAGACGATTAGTCGACAAGTCAAAATTTCGGGTCGCGCTCATAGTCTATTACACTATTACGAAATAATGTTAAAGTATGATTTATTCGTCAAATTATGCGATAAGAAGGTTAATTGTGTGCTAATAGTAGCACTGTTATCTCATATATCTAACCTATTTTGAATAATTGGTAAGTTATATGGTACTAGATTAAAAGGTAAAGAAAGAAATATAAATACACCAAAAAACATTTATTTTCTCATTCAGATTATAATAGATTATATATTAACACTGCAAAAATTTCTTCGTTGTTTCCTTTTACATGTAGAACAGTACGAATTTTTTTATATAATAGTAGTAATTGAGATCCTGTTTTTTGCAGTAGTTCTTATAAAGGCGTAAGTCATACTTTTGCCAGATGAACCTACATTAGAGCATTATAAAGGCATGACGATGAAAAATGCCACTTTTTTGTTCACTACCGTTAATGTTGTTATTTTTACTGATTATCAATAAACATGAGAATGAATGTATTTATTTTTCTCGTTTAAAAATATTTAGGATTATTTTCAATATTTTTTTTTTATTTTTTTGTTATTTTTGCCATGATAATCTAATCATATTATCCCTATTCTCTAAGAGTAGTTCTTCTTGTTCCTCACATTTCTGGATATTTGCACAATTTTAATTTTAATAGTCAGTTTCAATTGTGCCCATTTTTGACATTGTTTTAAATGACTATCTATCTCATAAATTTCCTTGGTAAAATTAGAAAAATTAATTTTTAAATTATCAGTGTTTTCCTTATAGTCTGCAATTGGTAATTAGGTATTTTTCTCTAGATGAATTTGCAGTGTTTCAGTCAAATTTGTTTTAATTAAATGTAACTACTCTTTCAATTAAATAACACATGGGCTGAAAAGTCCCGGGCCTAACACATAGATGGCGCTAGTTTTATTGCAGTCACCTTTTTTTTCAGTTAATACTAACCTTCAAAAGACAGCTGTTAAAATTTCATGATATTCTATTCATTAGTTTGTGAGTTATTGTGCTAAGAGTGACGCTACTTTTGTTATTTTCAAAACAATGGATCAAAAACAATTTCGTGTTTTAATTTTACACTGCTTCTTGATGGGAAAAAATACCGTTCAAGCGAAGAAAAGTGTTATGGGGACTCCGCTCCGTCAGAAACAACAATAAAACGGTGGTTTGCTGAGTCGTAGAGACACCGATGATGCAGAACGCAGTGGACGTCCAAATGAGGCGGTAACACCAGAAAAAACATCAAAAAAATCCATAAAATCGTTTTGAATGATCGAAAAGTGAAGTTGCGTGAGTTAGCTGACATCGTAAAGATATCAAAAGAACGTGTTGGCTTTATATTGCATGAGCATTTGACTATGAGAAAGCTCTGTTCAAAGTGGGTGCCGCGTTTGCTCACTGTTGATCAAAAACAAGAACGTGTTGATGATTCTGAGCAGTGTTTGGCCATGTTTAAACGTAACAAACCGGAATTTTTGCGTCGATATGTGACAATGGATGAAACATGGATCCATCACTTCACTCCGGAATCAAAACGATCGTCATCTGAGTGGACAGCAACTGGTGAACCGCGTCCAAAGCGCCCGAAAGCACAACAATCGGCTGGAAAGGTTATGGCCTCGGTATTTTGGGATGTGCGTGGTGTAATATTCATCGACTATCTTGAGAAAGGAAATACCATCAACAGTGAATATTATATAGCGTTATTGGAGCGTTTGAAGGCCGAAATTGCAAAGAAACGACCGCATATGGCAAAGAAAAAAATTTTGTTTCATCAAGACAACGCACCGTGTCACAAGTCAATCAAAACAATGGCAAAACTACATGAATTGAACTTCGAATTGCTCCCACATCCACCGTATTCGCCAGATTTGGCTCCCAGCGACTACTGGCTGTTCGCAGACCTGAAAAAAATGCTCGCCGGTAAGAAATTTCGCACGAATGAAGAGGTTATCGCTGAAACTGAGGCCTATTTTGAGGCAAAAGATAAATCGTTCTACAAAAGTGGTATTGAAATGTTAGAGCGGCGCTGGAATGATTGCGTTGCTCTTGATGGAGATTACGTTGATGAATAAAGCTAATTTTGAACCAAAAAAAACCGTGTTTTCTTTGTTAGGCCCGGGACTTTTCAGCCCATGTGTTATTCTTCTTTAGTAATACTATATGTTTCGTATAATTTAGGGCAATTAGAAAAAAAATTATGAAGATTTCTAATTTCGTCTGGGCTTGAGCAGTGCGCGTTTTTTTTTTAAATACAGTTTGTTGGAGAGCGACAAAATTTATTTATTCGTGAAGAAAAGAAATTTTTTACTAAATACAATCGAAGCTTTTAGTTTCAAAGTATAAGACGAAGTAAAATTATAAAATATTACAATGTAACTTAACACCAATTTATAACATTTCCTTATCTATAAAGTATGTCCGTCATATTAGTATATCAGCAGCTCAAAAGATGTAATTACTTTACATTTAGATGGACATAAAAAGTTACAAATTTTCTAGACCTAAATTATTACGTCATTATCATTTACTTTTTTATCTTTCTTAATGTTTTGATAAATATGCCATAGATACTTAGTTATTATATATAATAAAAATATGTAAAGTATTATGTGGTGTAAAACATTAGTAATTTTGAGATATTTATTTCTTGTAAATTGATTTATTTTTGAATATCGTCTAGTTCATTAATATTAATGTTATATCAATTGAGCAGCTTTACTTCTTTATGTAAAGGTTTATAATTTACATTTATTTCTATTTTAAGTAAAAGTGTAATTTACGTTTTATATTCTTACAACTTTTAATAACAATATTTTGTAACTTAAGACTACAACTGAATGTTAGCTCTAACAAATATGTTCCGTTAAATATTATTGTGTTTTGTTGATTGAGAGTAATCTTTAAGTATGTTATTTGTCGGAATGCCTCCCCTCCTCCTCCTCCTCATCCTCTACCTCCTCCCATATAGTACCGCCTACCAACATACATAGTGACTACTCCTTACAACACGCACGGTATATCTTGCTCCCAACACACAAATATATTACCTCCTCCTCCCAAATTATGATTTGTCTCTTCGCTGAAATATTTTTACATAATCTTGAACATAGCATATTACAAGTTACGTTCTACCATTATCAAAAGTAGGGAGAGGAGTTAAAGATTGTACGAAGCCTTGCCAAACCGTTATGTGTATTTAGTTTTCTTCAATAACATAAGAATATAGTGTCAGAATTTAATCAGTCTATCAATAATTTGAACCAACAAATTAATAAATTGAGTAAAACTTTTTGGTAATTAGTTAACGGTTTGATTATTCTATGCATAGTAGACTAGGTTCGGATAATTACTACATTGACATGACAAATTTATATCCAGATGGTGCAGTCTTGTGTACCTTATTTTACTATACTCTAGGCATATTGGAATTTATGAAAGAAGTAAACAAAAATTTAATTTTAACAAAAGTTGTATAATTTTTACAAAAGTTGTACATTGAAGATTCTATTGGGGATGAGGTTGAACAAGAAATTTTAGATCTTTCGGCACGCTAAAACTTATTGACAGTGTAGTTGAACAAAACTTTTAGTGTTTAGCGGCATGTTCCCGATTTTATTCAGTTTCCTTAAAGCTCAAGATGGATCATTATATTTTGAACTAACAGACTAAATTTTACTATGTCAAAAAGCGGCACAAGTGTGTAAAAACTTTTTAAAAACCAATGACGCCAAAATATTTGGTAGAGTTTAAATTGCTAGGATTAGAAGACAACATTGCAATAATTAGAAAATGTTTAAATAAGTAAGCATTTTGTTGTGTAAAGGTTATATTATATGGTAGAATATAAAACAATGTTGAATATACTTATGGTATTTTATTCATTTATAAAAAAAATTATAATACCTAAAAAAATACTTTTGGTGGTATATACATTTCGGTGTTAAAGTTTGTTAGTTGATCATCTATCCGAATTACTGGTTCGGATCGGTATTTCTTAATATACTTTCGCTTTTTCATATCCTTTGGCATACACATATAATGTATCCTTGAGAATAGCTGCAAAAGAGTGAAGAGGTGTGTATCCTAAATTCCTGTTAATGCACTGATGATATTCCATTAGCCAAATTGTTTGCTAATGTAATTGTCGTGAATGTAAATTAAGGTAAAAGCTTGTTTAAATACATAATGGTTTATGTTTTTTCCATCATTAACAGCTAATTCTTTGGCAATAATTTTTTTTTCATTTATAAATCCTCATGTATCCAGAACAAGTCTCACATTCATGATTAGGTGAATGTTAATTATTCTTTAAATTAGAAAATTCCTTGATTTCAAATTTTTTTCTGGAATATTCATCTATTATTTTGCTTTTTCGTCTAATTTCTTAAAAAACACTTTAACTTTTGTTAAATTTGTAACATGTTTAGATATAGAAAATATAATTATCTTTTAATGTCAAAGACATGATAAGAACCGTTTCTAAATGGATGTTTAAAAGTGTTTAAAATCTTTGAATAAAGTTTTCGTCAAAGGATTGTAGCTAAATATTTTATCACGAATTACGAGGGTATAATTAGTGTAAAATATTCTATTGGATCAAATATTGGTAAATGTAATTTACTTGACGGAATTCCGAAAATAGTTCATATAAGGTGGCAAATTTATTTGTTTTGAAGTCAAATTGAAAATCATTGTAGGAGCATCTTTCAGAATTCAAGAATATATCTATATTTCCTAGTTTGCTGTGATCAGATTTAATCATATCAGATTTTAAATTATCATGTCTGTTTTGCTAGAAAGCAATTAATACATGACGTGGAGTCCCAATTCGTGTAAAAATTTTTATTTGCCAACTTCAGAAAGTGATAAGAATGTCACCATTATTATTAATAAACTTAGTAGGGGGGGGGTGGAAATAGTAGGATGTGGAACTCTTCAACAAAGCTTGCTTATTTTAATCTTGGGTTCGTCATCATCAGTGGTGGATACTAGGGTATTATTATTATTATTGTTACGTCTTACGAGAATTAGTTCTTGTTGTGAATTAAAAATTATTTTATTATATTCTTAAAAAAATCCTGAGTACACCTTTGATAGGATTCATAAAGAAACATTTCCTTCATCATTGGTCATAATTTTTTCTGCTGGAGTTGCTTTTGGATATCATCTTGCATTTCCTAACTTGACATTTTCATTTTCATTATAAGATATATAACCGTTAAGTGTGAAAGTGGTCTCGATATCTCAGCCAGAATCGATGGACACAATTTAAAACATAACGTAATTTTTTACATAGGAGTGCCGGCGCATTGTTGATTAATACTGTGTTTTTTAATGGAGTATTCTTCGGTTACTTATAAGTCTAAATAAATCTTAGTTGCTGTAGCAATTCTTTTTTCATCAGAATCCAATAATATATTTATATTTCTTGGTTCATAGTAATCAAATTTACTCGTATCAGTTTTTTAATTACCATGCAATTAATACATGACGCAGACTCTCAACTTCTGTCCAAGTTTTTACAGGCCCCTTGTGACTTGTTGTTTCTAATAATTTTGGATATTCAAGTAATAACTTAGGAAAGTGATAAGAATGTTACTCTTTTTATCGATAAGCTTAGTAAGAGCTATCTCTTGAGAAATGGTTATAGTAGCTGAAGAATTCTCCATCAAAGCTTGGTTATTGAAATTTTCTGATTCTTATCATAAGTGGTGGATACTAGGTTATTATTTTTATTTTACTTTTTATGAGAATTAGTTCATGTTGTGAAATCAAAATTATTTTAATATAATCTTCAAAAATCTTAAGTACATATTGACTAGGATACATACAGAATCATGCCTTTTATCGTCATTTATAACTTTTTCTCCTGATATTGCTTTTAGGTACTATCCTGCATTTTATTGGGTGGTGGAGAATTGGTATATATGCCTTAGAATTTATTACTTTACCATTATTTTCTATTGAATTTAATATAGTTCTAATACCCACGTCTAAAGTGTTTTTCTTTGATTCCTTTTCTAGCTTGTGGTATATCTTAACATAATTACATTCCATTTTACAAACTATGTTTTCTTATGGTTTTCATTCTTTTTCTAAGCCTCTTACCACATTTTTTTTTAATTAATTTCACTGCTGCGCTTACCCAGAGTCGATGTTTTTCCTCTAAATTAGTTAGCTTCGAATCTTGCCAGAGCTTTTTCGAATGCTCTTTACACGCTTCATCCAATAAATTTATCACCTCTAATAAGTCTTTTTTCTAATTTTGTTCCAGAGACACAAAAACGGTAACCTGACAAATGTAATTCAAATGTTAATTTATTTATTTAACGATGTTTGAGAAATATCTTCAAAACAGCCAGTATTTCTTGAAACCCTTCAAAAAATTTGGAATTATTTCACTAAACTGTTCAAAAGCAATTTTTATTTATATCAAATTTACTCGTAGTTTAATAAAGAACATACTATCATTATGATTTAAGTAGATAAATAGTATCGAAAAAATACTAGGAATCGTTAACAAATTTGTAAAGTAGTAAATTAAGTATTCAAAAAGCAAATGAATGAATAATACATTACAAAATTGCTAATGCAAAAAAATAATTAATGAGATTTATAGTATTATCGATCTCCGCTTGTCACTTGTAGTGACAACCTAGCAACATCGTAAAGAGCTGCTTAAGTTAGAAGTCAACTAAATTATACCGAATTCGAATTTTTCTATAAAATATGTTACCTCGTAAAATTGAAATATCAATAAAACGACATTGAATTGACCAACGTTGAAAAGTTTGAAGTAAACATGAAATTTGTTTATTATAAAATCATAACCTAATGATATAAACAATAAATTAAAATGCAAATCGCAATTCTTCTGCCAACGTAGCCTTTGAAAATGCACATTTATTAATTATGAAAAATGTTAAAATATTAAAATAAAAATAAGTAGTTTTAGAAAATATTTTTTTAATTAAAAATAAATAACCAAACCAGTCTACAATTTTTTTAATAGTGGCTTTTTGCAATTCTTTATTTTTGATTTTTTTTCTGTAAGAAATACTTCCATACTTTTATCATCTAAATTGTCATGCATGCTTTTCAAAATATCGATTGTAATTCCAGCTTTTGCTAATTTTTGTCGAATGGACAAACTCACGGTATTTCCCATTGAGGATACGCTGTCAAAATAACCCGTGAAAACGTGTACAGTGTTTATCCAGTGAAGGTTGTTGTTTGCCAATGGAAATCTCATTGACTAATAGACAGTTATGACATCTAACTAACAAAATTGACGCTAGTCCCTTACGTCTTTCTTCTTCAGCGTACTGTAAAGACAATGTTTCTTTACGTGAAATACACTATAACTGTTCCCAAAAAATTCTAAATCAAGAATACGGCGCCCAATAAATATTTCTGTTTCCTCTTCAGCATTCTCACGGGTCTTAGTGTTCTTCGACATTTGCACTTGCCACATGCTCTTCAGCTTTATCTTTTTTTTTGGCACTTGTCTTCGTTTCAAACCGAGTTGTCGTTATTCTAAACTTTTTTAATAAACCTTCTCAGTCACTAATTTCCCATTCTATCGATATCTTGCGGTTTTCGGCATTATATTCAAGTTACAGTGTTGTCATATTTCATTATATAAAAAACAAGACTTATTTTATTTAATCAATTTTTGACAAAATAAAATTTCCCATTATTAGGGTATATATTTTTGTTCTCATTTCTCGTGAGGTATCTTGAGATACTCTTTATCATTTATTTTATAAATAAAAAAATTAATATTTTATTATTTGAAGTCAGATTCAAGGCATTTTTGCTGCTAAAATGTTTTTTCAGTAATAATTAAAAATATCAAAAATTTTAAATTAAAATTAAATAAAAACAAAAAAAATTCATATTTCTGTAGTAAAATTACATAAAAAATAAAATTATGACTATAAGTTTGTTTATTTTAATACCAGAATAACAAAGATATTAAGGTATTTCTTACGAGTAACTGTTAAAAGTAGTTTTGCTTGAAATTTTGAGAAATAATAGATTTTAGCAACATACATTCACTGCTTCAATATAAAGATTTACGACGCCGTTTTGCCATAATTAATTTTAAAAGTTTCAGATGTTTAACACGTATAAGATAGGAATCCATACTTTTTCTTCGATCAAAAGCATTCAATTTTTTATAGTCGTATGTGCATTAAAAAGTAAAAGTCACAAAAAATTATATATACATAAAAAAAATTACTTTGCTATGGTTTGTTAAAATATGAAGACAGTTTCCCACCTAGTTTTTGCAAAAATATTAGATAAATATTACTTTTTATTGAATTTTATGAGGTGAATTTTCACTGGGACAACGTAGCTTGAATAAGAGGGCGCGCGCAGACGCGGGCGTTCTTTCAAATTTTGAATCATATATAGTCCGGGAGCTTATAATCAAGATTTTGGACTTATCGAAGACCAGCAGATAAATATATCGCTTATTAAATGTGACAAACTGACAAATACAACTTATAAATCCAAATTCCGGTTCCTACCGTGGTTATGGAGGGAGGAAATTGCAAAAAATTGAGGGTAGGTGCAGAGAGGCAGTTTTATATGTTGTGAGGATACTATAGACTTAATATCTGCCACGGAGATCAGTTCTTGTGGGAGTAAACCTTTTTTTTCTCGAGAAAAATGGGCTCAAAAAATGAACTCATCGCTGAATAGTAGATATTCGAGATATATCTTGGTTTGGGACCCAAAAAGAAGTAAAAAAATATTATTTGCCATAGATCCTGGTTCTTTGAATTCCTATGAAGTTTTGAACCTGTAGAGTTTTTAGACCCACCTGAACTCCTTCGAGAGCGGCAGATAAACGAACTCGAATACTATAATACGAAGTGAAATCACGAATATGTGCCATGAAGTCCAGTGTCTGCTTTTATCAGCAGCAAGCTTAAGTTATAAACAAATTGACTCTTCTTATTCGCATTATTACCTAGCTGTTATGCTATCAATTTTTGTTACAAATGAATAATTTTTTTTCTATAATAACTTAATATATTATTTAACTCGCTAAATTTAAATTTTCTATTCATTTTTTCAAAAACTCAATTATTTTATTATTGCTGACAATTTATTAGAATTATATTAATTTATCTTTGGAAATTTAACACAAATATTTTTATTTAATTGCACATAAATAAATTGATTAGCTCTTAATTTTAATAAACTGGAAAAATGGATAGAAATTCAGGCAGCAGGTCAAAATTCATCTAAAAAACTTGGGTACAACTCGTAAAAAGCTTAAATTTTGTTGTTATGGAGATAAATTCTATGAAATTCTGTTTATTAGCGTAATTGTTTGTAATAAGTTATTTATAACAATAAAAAGGTTAAGTTTTTGCAAAAATAGACTTTGAATTCGTATTTAGTGGGTCGAAATATGTCTAAAAAATTTGTGTGGAGCGTTTAATAAATCTGTATTTCGCTGGTATAAAAATAAATTATATCAAATTCCTTTTTTTAGATGATTGCTTGAAAAATTTTTGTTAACAATTAATAGATCACTTTTTCAAAAAACTAATTGCAGATCAGAATCTGCGACCCAAAAAAACATAAAGTATACTGGAGTGGAGCCGCAATGCAAAGTTTTTAAAAAAAAACACAGTGAAACCCGGGGTGGCTGATGGAGTATTCAGTCATTGTTGTATTGGCATTAACCGAATGCGGCAAAAATTATTGTACGTTTTAAATGTTTAAGGTTTTAATTCTTGAGGTTCTTTGGATCACTCTTATTGTCTGTCATGTTAAAAATCAAAAATTTCAAATGTACTATCCAATATAGCAACTAAAAAAATTTTTTTTTTTAAATTTTCGTAATTTCATATTAAACGAGGTTTTGGGGCTTTTGAATATAAATTTTAAATAATAAATACACTGCAAATTAAATGAATATATTAATCTGCTTGTAACTGTTTCCATAGTGATTTGAGCGTCTCTCGAAACACTGGCATATTTGTATAGTATTTGAGAGAAAAATAACGGACGCGCGAGTTGTAGGACAGGCGAGCGCGTTTCAAAAATACTCATGCGTCATTGAAGCAAAAAAAATTAATTTTTTATAATAAAATACCAAACTCCATGGCAGATAATGTTATTCTTAGTATCTACAAACCTCAACCAACATATTAAAACAAATTTCATTCGCTCCTCTATGGGTTCAGGTGGGTCCATTTTTCTGCAACTTTGGACCGTTATAACTTTGGATTGACCCAATATCCATGGTAGATATTCATTTTTTAGTCATATTTCACAGAAATGAAGCTATACCCAGAAAATCTGCACTCAGCGATGGGTTCGTCTACCAACTGTTGAGACTTCACACTACCTGGAGGGACTAAGGGGGGCATAATTAATAATATTATCTGCCACTCTTCGATGAGGTCGCATTTTGGTCGGGAGCTCCCGAACTAATATATGCATCGTACTGATGCGAGTTAAAAGACACTAGAATAAATGCGTACCTCGTACGGGAATTTATACTTACTTACTTACTTTACTTAATCCTTATGCCTTTCTACCCCTTTAGGGTGTAAGGCCCGTGGAGTTGAGTTCCGTTCATATCTCCCATTATTATTATCTTATTGTTTGTATTGTCTGTCTCTTCCTGTAAATCATTGAAAAATTTGTCCCTCTCCTCAATTCTTGCGTTGTCATTTGGTCCATAGCACACAATCAAAGTGCAGTCTTCGTCCGCTCCATCTTTTATTGTTATCGAGAGTATTCTCTCATTTACAAACCTTTCCCCTTTTACATTCTTCATCTTCTCTTCTTTGACCACCATTGCCACTCCTGCCTCTGCATTTTCCCCCTCTTTTACTCCTGACCAGTTCTTCTGTTAGTTCATCCTCTTTTTCGTTTATGCCCTAACATTCCATGTTCCCAATCTAATCTTTTTTCTGTTTATACCCCCAAGTTCCGTGTTCCCAATTTACTAACTCGGAGATAAAAACAACAATTTTTTGTCTTTCTTCTCTTCTCTCGGGTTTGAAAATAGAATATACGAGAAGCATACGAAAAGTTTTGATAACATAAGTTTCAACAGAAATAACAATGGATAGAAGACTCGAAAAGAGGAAGAGTCGAGAAAAGGGAAGAGCCAATGGGAATATACAAGAGGAGTAAAAAGCTGATAGGAACCCCATAAAAAGAGAAAAATGAAGGGGAAGATAAGATGGATAACTTAATAGAAATGATCAGAGAGTTAATGTTAGATATAAAGGAAATGAAACAGGATCAGAAGAGATACCAACAAGAGGTGAAGGAACTAAGAAAGGAGAATGAAATATTAAAAGAGGAAAATAAGACAATTAGAGAAAACATGAGAAATATGGATTCGAAGATGAGTGGGCTGGAAAAGGAAAATGTAAGGAATAATATTGTAATATTGGGAATGAGATTTAAAACGAATAATCAACCAGATCTGAAGTTGGATGTAGAACATTTTATGGAAAGAAGTATGGACACAAAGGTACAGATTAAGGATGTGATGAAAATGGGAGGGACTATATACAAGATAGAACTTGGAAACTCAGGAGATAAGGAAGTTGTGATAAAAAATAAAAACAAACTGAGAAACTGGAGAGAGAGAGTTTACATAAACAACGATTTACCAAAGGATCAACGGGAAATTCAAAAGAAATTGAAGCATATGGCGGAGAACGAGAGAAAGAATGGGAAAAGAATGAAAATGGGATATTAGAAAATCTTAATCGAGGGAAGAGAATATAAATGGGACACTGAGGAAGAAAAACTGAAGGAACAAACGGGAATTTTATTTAGTTATAAATACTTAATAATTGATATATTTTTAATAAATAATTCAAAATATTGTTTTAATTAAACATAATTTTTATTCTATATCATGTAAAAGTAACAAGGTTATTATAAATAACACGTGATTCCGTGCGGCGAGAAGCTACGTTGCGACATTCATTATACTTTGAAAACCAAATTATTTCGCGTCTTTCTCTAACATAATACTCTCTCTGTCTTCTCTTAAGAAATGCCTTAATTCAATTAAAATTTCACATACTTTTGTCTCCGATTTTATCTCTCAAACATCCGTAAGTATTTAGAATACCTTTCTTAGGACTTTTTTAAACATATCTTTTAGAATATGATTTAAACATTACATATATTACGAATGTTTGGGTTAAATCTGTGTATTATAGAAATATATATATATATATATATATATATATATATATATATATATATATATATCTATATATATATATATATATTTATATATATATATATATATTTATCTACGGGCTCGACCCCATATATATATATAGTAAAACTTATATATATATATCATTTCAAAAACTATATATAAACGTTTTAAAGAGAGATTAAAAAAATATTAGTGATTCTAGTGATCGGCGAGAATAGGCCATAGTTACATCTGTGGTACCTCGGGGCATATATAAATATATCAGAGCAGTCTATATATATCGAAATATATATAAAGTATATATATATGATATAAATATATCTAGCATACTATTTCAACACCCTAATATATATACCACACACATACAGATATAAAGAAGATCTCACCAAGGCCTTGTATATTCACGCTATCTACGGTCCGGAAATCCCTAGTATTCCTACAGACGAAGCCAAGGAGTTTAATACATTTGTTAGTAATAATTGTTTGGTGTTATGCTTTAAATTTGTCTCAATATTTTTAACATACTGCAAGTAGCAGTTGCTCTTTAAGATATTGGATTGGGTTCTTAACTCCGAAAACTTCTGATAAGTTTCCCACCGACGGGTTTTTTTGTATTCTTTGTGACACAACTTCTTTTTTAAGATAAGATCTTTAAGTTCATCAGAAAACCACTTCGGGAACTTCGGATTTTTGGAACGAACCACAGGGACATACAGACTAATACCAGCATACAAAACTTCATCGAAGGCAGACTTTGCAGTATTTACATCCGCAATACCACCCAAGACATATTCCCAGTCCACTGAGTGATAATAAATATTTAACATATTATAGTCCGCACGCTTAAAGTCATAGAAACTGAAATCATAGTGCAAACGCTCAGGATAGTCATTAAGCAGCACATCAACCACTAGGGAAGGATGGTGCCGGTCGCAGGGCAGCAGACTTTCCAGTGCCACCCGAACAATGTTTCTATATATATATATATATATATAACTGATATCATAAGTAGCCTCACAACGTCCCCACCATGGCCAATGGCTGAGCTTCCAAAACTGTCACTAGTCCATAGGCAAGTTATAGTCACCTAGGACACATACATTATCGCTGGTATATATATATATTGTTTGGCATATATGATATAAAGTTTTTTGTCACTGAAAAAAAAAAACCTTTTCTGTAACAACTAAAAAACATGACACTTCACTAAACAATTTGAGAGAGAAATGGAAACATTTTTGTTTGATCTAAATAGCGAAAGAGGATTAATTGTTGGACCATCAAGATTTAACAAAACCAAGGTTGTTATTAGCTTAATTGAAAATCCTAGTCGCTTACGGTTTAAAAAGCAAGTTGTTGACACGACCCACAATTTACACGTTTATTCCAAATAATTATACCAACCTAAATATGTATATTTAAGAATATTTTTTAAATCAAAACGCTATAAGAAAAAACATTGGATCCTTTGCACCAGATAATGAAGAAAATATAATTTTATCACAAGAAATGAAACCGAACTATAATAATATTTGATGTTGTTACCAGAACATAGTAAAGAATTACTTTTGTTTTATAGGAAATAAGAATACAGATTATTTTTATTTATGTTAAGATAATACAAAATTAGTTAACTGAACTGTTAAAAGTTTTTCCGTCATAATTAAAAATATCAAAAATTTTAAATTAAAATTAAATAAAAACAAAAAAAATTCATATTTCTATAGTAAAACTACATACTAAGTTGGGAATGTGAAATCTTTGGCACAATGATACTACTCAGTATATATCACCACTACACCAAACACTTTATTTTTGCACTCGACGCGCGTTTCGCTAACCATGTTAGCTTCATCAGCTTGACTCAAGTCAATCATCGCTCCTGATGAAGCTAACATGGTTAGCGAAACGCGCGTCGAGTGCAAAAATAAAGTGTTTGGTGTAGTGGTGATATATACTGAGTAGTATCATTGTGCCAAAGATTCCACATTCCCAACTTAGTTGAGATGGCTTCACGGTCAACGGAATTAAACCTTTATCGTAAGTACAGTAGTAAGATTAGATTAGTAGGTGCAGATATTTGGTTTTTAAAGTCTTGCAAGAAATTTAAAGTTTTTCCTAATTTTATTAAGGTTAATTTACCAAAATCAAACATTTCAGCAGTCAATCATCGCTCCTGATGAAGCTAACATGGTTAGCGAAACGCGCGTCGAGTGCAAAAATAAAGTGTTTGGTGTAGTGGTGATATATACTGAGTAGTAAAACTACATACCAAAATAAAATTATGACTATAAGTTTGTTTATTTTAATACCAAAGATATGTCATTTATTCTTTAAAGAATCTTGTTGGTTATATTGGAAAGCTAAATTTGGATACGCAAAGATTCTAATAAAAAGTCCGGGCGACATCGAAAAGGATTTAGTAATATATGTTTATAAAAATAAGGGCAATATTTATAACATATTAATTATCAACTAGTGATTGGTAAGAGAATTTGCTAAATCGAGAAAAGCTGTTAAACAAAAATTCAAAGTTTGAAAAATGCAGAATTTGATGCATAATCTTTACAAGAACTAGCGTAGGTGTTTAGGAGAATTAAACCAGTTTACCTAAAAATTTTCTGAATCCTCAACACCACAAAAAACATGTTTGCTGAAGTAGCAAGAGTGCAAAAACTGCACATCTGTCATATGAAATACCATCATTTCTTAATAATGGTTTTACTGTAAGTCAAACAATAAACAGATTTGTTCATACAAAAGCTTATGGAAATTGGTTGTATCAATTTGATAAATTAACTCGTCTGTATATAGAAGATGGTTTAAGGGATCCAGAACATAATTTGATCATAATTATGAAATAGTTCACGATTATGAAATACAAAGATTCTATCTAAGACTAATATAAAAACCAGTTGAGAAAATTGGCCAAGAAGTCGTAGGTATAAGATATCTTGCTACAGCAGGTTTATATGAGTTGTTATTTAAAAGAAAAATCTGTTGACTATAACGAATCTTGATGGATATTTTAATAACTACTACTATAACTATAATGGATATATTTCCGATTCCTATACCGCAACCTCGGGGGTGCCACAGGGATCCAATCTTGTTCCCCTACTATTTTTGCTATATATTAATGACCTCTGTGATACTCTGAATTGTGGCAGGCTGCTTTTCGCTGATGATCTCAAGCTGTATGCGCCCGTCTCATGTATTCAGAACTGTAAAGTGCTTCAAACTGAGCTTTGCGTGCTTGAGGATTGGTGTAAGCACAATAAATTAGACTTGAATATTTCTAAATGTAAAATTATGTCGGTGACGAGGAAAAACTGTATAAAAACATATGAGTATTCACTAGGAACGTCAACTCTCGGGTGCACCAACAGTGTAAGGGACTTGGGAGTAGTATTCGATAATAAAATGAATTTTTCTAATCACATTAATAACGTAACGCTGGAAGCCAATCGTCTATATGGTTTTATAGTGCGCAACTGTAGAAGCTTTAATAGTGAACGATCTTTAATACTGCTATATGAGTCTTATGTGAGATCCAAACTAGAGTATGCCTCTCTTATTTGGAACCCATATTATTTATACTACAAACTAATGCTAGAACGAGTTCAAAAAAGATTTCTAAAATATTTATCATATAAGGTAGATGGTGTCTATCCAATGAGAGGAATAGAGTACTCTTTGTTATTGGAGAGATTTAATTTTCAATCATTTGAGGCTCGCAGAGAGTGTTCGTCTATAATTTTCTTGTATAGATTGTTGCACGGAGTCATCGACTGTCCTCAGCTGCTATCGGAGGTGGCTATATTGGTGCCTAGAATTAATTCACGAAATACTGCTACTTTTGTTTGTACACGTGCTAGGACTAATCTCAGGTTAATTGAACCAATCAATTTTATGTGCAATAAATTTAACTTAATTAGTTTGTTTTTGTTTGTTTGTTTCTGTTGGGCAGGGCGCATCGACAGCTAAGATCATTTAGCGCCCACTAGAGTTAGTTTGGTATAAATAGATTAGACTATGAAGTTGAATTCTTTTAAGTAATTGGTTATGTTTTCTTTAAGTGGGACAAACTATTTTATGAGGATGGTGATGTTGGATGGGATGCCGTGGGTGTCTCTCAAGTTTTGATGTTGAATGGATTCGATTAGATGTAACACTGATAAGGGGGAGTCACATTTACGACAGAGTGGAGGGGAATCTCTCTTTAATAGATGTACATGCGTGGAGTAGGTGTGTCCCAATGCCAGTCTTCTCATTATTACATTATGTCTTTGGTTCAATTCTGTGGAGTTAAGGGGAGGAAATACATTGGTTTTGATGGAGCATAATTTGTTGTTGGGATCTTCCAAGTCCCATTTGAGTTGGAAGAGAGAGCTGTGTAGGTGTTTTATGAAGATGTTAAAATCAGAGTAGTGATTTTCTCCCATGTTCATACTGCCCCTTTTTATGGCAAGTTTAGCAAGATAATCCGCTCTGTCGTTATGAGGGTTGCCTATATCACTGGGCAACCAAAGCAAGGATATGGTACGTTTTTTCAAGGTGGCCGTGTACATCAGATCCAGAATTTGCCTGATATATTTGAAATTGAGATTTCTAGAATTGATGGCTTTGAGAGCGCTTAGGGAATCAGAAATTATGAGAGTTGGTTGTTGGATGTTTGCTTGGAGGGAGTATCTGATAGCCTCCTTTATTGCCAACAATTCTGCGGAGAAAATAGAGATATATTTAGGTAATTTAAACATTTGGACGATATTATCAAAAAAGAAGGCAGCCCCAACTCCCTTTTCCGTCTTTGATCCATCTGTGAAGAAAAGTAAATGATTGGGATAGATATTGGATAGTCTGTCAAGAAAGAGCTTGTTAAAGAATATGTTTGAATGTTCTGATTTTTTATAGGAGTGCAAAATTAGGTCAATGTTGGGGAGAGGGGGAGAGCCAGGGAGGAAAGGTGGTTTGGAGGGGGTAGTTGTAATGAGGGGGGGAGATATTGTGCTGGATGAGTAATTAATTAGTAATGAATGTGACATTTTTGCAGACACCGAAAATAAGATTCGGTCAATATGTTTAGATCATTTCACTTGATAGGATATTTATAAAAATTCTCTTAGAAGCTTGTTTTGCTTGTTGAATGTATGTAACTAATATTTGTCTTATTTTACTTTTATTCTAATTTGTACTGCACTGATTCATTTAATTTCTTTATTCATTTTTATTTCTTTCTCTCTTCTTTTTTTTTGTGTTGTTTTTGTCTATTTTTGTTGTTACTTTAGTACCTTAGTTTTAAGAGAAAATTTCATTCATATTCTTTTTTGTTTTCCCTGTAAATGGTTCTTACTGTTGGGAATAAAGCTATTATTATTATTATTATTAAAAAGAATAACGCATATCGTAGGGATCCCAACGAACAGGTTCAAGAAAACGGTTCATACAAGTATGTGACAATAATAGGACCTTGTTTGCAAAAGAAAGATATCACTAAAACCAAAACTATTAATCTTGTTCAGAATTTGATTGAAAGAGTAATGCCATTTAATCAGAGGCAGACCAGAGCTTATACAACATCTTCAACTATAAAGGAAGGTGGTTTGCTTAAACCAGAAACCATTGATTTAGAGAAAGAATTTTACAATAGAGAATTTTAACAACTAATAAAAGACTATAAAATAAATTATTATAGTAGTTTTTCTAATTTCAAAAAAAAGTATTGTGAGACGTGATAACAGAACCTTAAAAAACACTGTGTGGCAATATTTCAGTAAACAAGGAAATTATAAATGGTATAATATATTACCAGCTATGGTATTGTTAAGAAATATTTTTATAAAATACCGTTAACAGAACTACGGGGTAGAAATCCATTAAAATTAACAATAAAAATTCAAATTATTCAAGAAAATCATTATTTAAAACATAACAAGTTTAAAGTCTATGATTCGATAAAGATTATACTCCAAATTTGTCAACTGAAATTTTTGAAATAAGGAAAATAAAGCTTACAAACTTGCCTGTTAAAATATGCTAAAAATTAAAATATTGAGGATGATTTTTATGATAAAGAATTGCAGAAAGTGAAACATCGTAATATGTATTTTGTAGAAATGATTTTAAGAAAAAGAGGAAATAAAGTTGTAAAAGTAAATGGTTAGGATTTGATAAAACTCATAATTCAGGGCCTAAAAAAATCTGTATTTTAATATATCTAATGTGGTTTATAAGAAAATAATAACAATTTAAATATGTGTTTGTTATTAATAATTTTTAACATTAACCATTTTATTACACATTAACAAACTGGATTTTTACTTTCTTTGATAAGGGAGAATATTATATTTGTGAAAAAAATCATACTTTGGGATTTTTGTTTTTGTTAAAGTTTTATGGTTCCTGGATCATGAAAAACATAGTTACTCATTTCCATCGGTCTGTTTGTGGGTCTGTCAGTGTGTCTGTTAGTTTGTCTGTCGATCTGTTGGTTGGTCTATCAGTCTGTTAGTGTTGGCACGATAACTCTCGAACGAGACATCAGTTCCAAACTTAGTACATAGATAAAATGTACCAAGTAGATGAAGCCAACGAATATCTCTTCAGACCAAGGGCGTAAAAAGTGTGGGGGTCGATAAATTCTAAAATGTTTTAACAGTAATATGGAAGTTTTACCAGGTTTTTTTGTTGAATGATAAATACATTTTATGCTTAAATATTTATAGTAAAACATATGGGGGCAAAAGGGGCGGGAGGGGAGATTAGGGAAGGTTGCTTCTTATATATCGTGTTATATATCCTTTTCTGGGATTCTGACGACTACGAATTCAAAAATTAGGTTGTTCCTTTATTGCTTTCAAGTTTAAATGAAGAAGGGACTGAAAAGGGCAAGTGTAGTTTAATATTATATGATTTCAGTAGTATTTTGAAACATTTACAGGTTTTTTGGTTGACGTAGTGGACAAATTTTAAGCATAGCTAGTAATATCTGTAACGTGTTTAATGGTGGGGTAGGTGGTTAATGGGGTTGGTTCCTGTATATACTATTATAGGCCTTTTTCGGGCTATGTGGAGTCAAGAAATTTGAAAATTGAGTTATTTTTCCTTAACTTTCAATTTTAATGGGGGAAGGATTGACAGTGGTCAAATATTGTATGGTTTCAATGGTTGTTGGGAATTTTTATGTTTTTGGTTGCGATAATTAACAAATTTAATGATAATTATTTATTTACTATATATTATTATGCAACATATAAGAGGTGAGAAAGGGAGTAAGATTTTGTTGTATTTATTGTGCTATATGTATTATTCACAGTTTTTTGAGTCAACGGAACGAAACATTACATTATTTTTTTTTACTATTTGCAATTTGCAAACACATTAAATATTGTATAGTTTTAATATTATTGTAAGAATTTTGCCTGGTTTTTGGTTGGGATATTTTAAAAAAATAACTAATAATTTATAGTCAGAGGTATATAAGCTGAAAGGAATGGGCCAGAGGGTTAGACGGACGTTTGCGCATATATCATAATATATTTGTATTTCAGTGTTTGTGCTTTTTCATTATTCCTAATTTTAACAGAAATATTATGTAGAAGGGATTTAGATTTGGTGCAGGGTAACCCCAAAAATATTAACTTGATTACAAAAAAAGTTTTAGAGATACAAACAGTTAAATTGGCTCAAATTTAGTTACCTCTGGCTCACTAGATAAATTATTATTTTTACGTCACTTGCTAAAGGGAAAGAATTACCTTATGCAGTTTCTGTTTTTCTTTACATTTTAGTGTTCTTGGATCGAGAAAAACATATATTCCCATTTCCAGCGGTGTATCTATCCGATCATCAGGCTGTCGGTCTGTCAGTGTGCTGGTCTGTCGGTCGAAATGATATAATATTTGAAATAGCGATAAAACCTAGTTTTTGAGCGATACCGTTTCAAAGAAAGAAGGTGAAAGGGGCAGGTGTCGATATGTTGATTTTAGTCATATTATGGAAATTTACTTTCTCTTTACTTGAGAAAGTCAAATTCAGTACTTATTTTGAAACTACATGTTTACAAGGAAAGTACTGGATAAATTACTTTACTGATTTTTTTATCGAAAATTTCAGAAGGTATAATTTCAAACTCATTAATTCTTCTTTTAAATTGCAATCCATTGCAATGTTTTTGTCCCATTCATCTCATTGCGCATTCTTGTAGGCAACGTCCCGCGCGATTAGTAATACTTCTTATTTTGCTCCTTGTTGAAAATCATTAATTTTTAAAAAAAATCTTTTTTGTTCCATTTCTTATTAATTTAGTTCGCAATTGGCGAGAATATAACGTCAATAGCTCCAACATGATTCATACCCTTCACTGTTTGGATTCTGATTTGAATTTAAAGCGTTGTAAGTATTTGACGTAAGATTTCCTGCATAATTACTTAATTGAAACACGCTAAAGTATTTTGAGAACTCTTGTCTTTTAAAAATTTCAATTCTATAATCTATGATCTCTTTTATTTTCCATAAATTTATAGATCATATACTTCGCTTTTTTGAATTTCGCTAATGGAACGGGGATTGCATTTTATAAAATATATTTATGTTAACAAATTTCTGAGGTGTAGTATAACCAATAAATGGATAAAAATAATTGACAATTACACTTTAATATTTTTGCAAGTTCTTCCACTTAAATCCGTTTCGCCCAATATATATCCCAATGACAACTTTTCGTAAAAATCGTACCAGCTAATTCTAACGGTTACCGATATTATTAATGATTTGTGTAAGTAATATATTTTAGAATTTAAAAGTTTATCATATTTATTTTTACTGTACTCACTATTTCTTATGGAATACCCGGAATATGCACTATATGGTGAATATGTCTCGCTTTCTGAATGATCTTAGACGATAGGAATAATATTACATGAAATTATATTTTCTTCCCCTCTACGATTTCTCCCACTACTCAAGTTGAAGTACCTTCCATTCCAGGGCTATTTTCTTTATAATACATTATTCCTAATAAGGTAAGGAATGAAGACATACATATTATAGAAAAGTATTTAAAATATAAGATAAATTATAGTATTATTCTCAAGAGTTTTGCCTACGGAAAAATTTTAAGAATTTTTTACACTTTTTATACATCAAAATCATTAAAAGGTTTCATCAAATAGACTTAGTGATTTAAAAAAAAATTGTCCAATTAGTGTCAAGAATGGTATTGATGACGATATTTTGAAACATTTACTATTTTCTTCTACATTAAACAAATTGTAATAACAGACGACGGTCCTATTATTGTTAAAATTTCCAAATTTTATATTCCGACGTTTTTTGTCCCTTGTAAAATCGTATCGTTTCCAGAACATGCCATACTATAAGTCACCTTATAAAGATTATACACATAGAAAGTACCAGACACGATATACAAGAAGTATTTGAGAATAAAGTGAGGAATAGAAATTATTTTTCCAATTACCAATATACCTTTATTGCTAATACCAAGGGAATTTCGAGAATGTTGTAAATTATGGACTGGTCAAAAGAAATTGGTTTTATTATTTATACATATTTCGTAACACAATCTACTAAAGTCTTAAAAACACACGAAGAAAATATGTTTTGATTACCATTTTTCTTGCCTTCTGATATTCTTAAATGCATATTTTTAATTTATTATATATTGTCGCAAACAACTAAATCACAGATTTTTTATGAAACTTATAATGTTCATGGATAGGGCAATCGTCATATCTTTATTGAAATATTTAACATCACAGTAATAACGTTTACATATGTCGTCTATGATTAGATAATAAAACCAGCCTCAGCTAATATTTCAGGATTTAATTTTCCTTTCTATTTTTTAACAGAAGCCAATCTTTTTTATAGGTTCTGTAGGATATGTTATCTATTTCCTTCTCAAGAAATTCTAAACAGATGTTAAAAATTCTAGCCAACTCACTATCCAAAATAATATTGAACATTGAAATACTTTACGATGCAAACTCTTAATATAACAAGTAATTGCAGTGAAGGAGGAATGTTTAAAGATCAAAAAGTGTCTCATCTTCCCCAACCTACCGATAAAGAGGAATATTCTGGTGACTCGAAGCAATAGTATCATAATTGTTTTGAATTTTGAGTCTTCCGTCATCATCTGAGGAAAAGCTAATTTATTAATTAATTTAAGGTATATATTTACGTAATCTAGATCAAAATGGAACAAAAGTTATCATTCTTTCGGTGGATAATGTCTAATTTTTTATTTATGCTCCTTTTTTGAATCCCTTGAGTCTTTTTAATTAAGTTATTATCTGTTTTAACGCAATAAGCTTTCGCTGCTGTTCTACAGAAACATTCCACGAGTCCACCAGCGCATCTGTCTTTAAATCTAGCAACCACAGGCATTGGCATGTTGTAAATGTTATTAATTTTATAATTAGAAGTGTCGAATTTATCAATATAGTGTTTCATGTCTTCATAGCCATTATGTGTTCCTATTTCCAAAATAAATGAGTCAGTATATGTGTATAGTAAGTTCACTTTGTCTTCATATAATGGTTCAACAATTGATAAAAGAAACCATGCATTACAATTTTAGATATGCCTAAAACAGAAAATTCACAGTACACTGTTTGGTCATATTCAACTACTGTTTTCTGCATCAGAATAGCCACAAATGTTCATTAAAAACAACTTGTCCTTTAAAATATGGCTTTGCAATTAAATTTTCTGCACCATCTTTCCTCGATTTTCTCTCCCATTGGTTAACTAATCTGATAGCGGATCTTTTGTCGACATTCTCCGTTGTTTTTTCATATATACCGTTATTACCTAGTTTGTAAATATTTCTGTGAAGGTAATTTTTAGTTTCATTTCTCAATTTAGTATTTACATCTATATATTTCTATAAACTTTTAGATTCTATGAATTTTTTCTATTTTTAATCTATTCTGTGCACATTTTGTTATAACGCGTAGTAAATAAAATATCTTTCTTTAGTTAGCTAATCTGGAATTAATTTTGAATATTTAGAATTAGGTGGCTTATAGTTTTTAGGGGAAAGATGAAGTCCTTTGTGAAATTAATTTAAATAACTTGGATATATTAAAACTTCTAAAATATCACATTTTTTGGATGTATCCGAAATATTTGTTTATTGTTGTTATAAATGTTTTTATCTGATAAAAGCCATACAAATTCTTAACGAAGATATTAAGACATTGCATAACCATATCAAATATGTGAAATCGAAGTATAAAATATACTTATTAAGTTTAGATAAGTCAAAATTTCAAGAAACTTATAATTTGCGATGGACTTTCTAGTAACATATGTACTAATTTCTTCTCTTATACTACCTTAAAAAATGTAACATGTCTGGATCAGTTAATAGTTCTAATTCCACTCTAGTATACTTTAAACGTGCATCAAAACTTAATTCTAGCAAAGTATAATATTGTGCTGGATATAGTTTATAGGAATTCAGACAAATTTTTTTAAAATTTTGGAATATGTCCCTATCGATTACAATTGAACACATTCCACACTTTTTGAGGTCTTGTATATTTATCTTCGCCAATATTTTTATCAATTATTACAAAACTGTTTTTTTTTGGTGACATATCTTTGTTTAATTATGTATAATTGTCAAAAATTTTTAATATTTTTTGACATTATTCATCCTTTAAAATTTCAGATAATTTGGATAGAGAATATGGTAAAAATTGAAAGAAGTTTATAAACCATATACAAATATAAATCCACTTCGATTTTTTACTTTGTGCTATTACTTTCAGTTGTTCACTGTTTTGGAATAAATTTTTGATAAATAAATGTACATCATAATAATAAATAATAGTGGTGTAATATAACCGGAATAATTTGGATATATTGAAATTCAAGTTGCAATTAGCATGCGCAGGTTTTCTATTGAGATTTGTTAAGTGACAGTGTTAGGAAACCTTATCATTTTCATCTTTGATATGATGATAAAGAAATTTTAATTTTTTTTTGTACTTGTAAATTTTAAAATATTTCCTGGCATCAAATTACCACAGTTATAAATTTTGGGGCTTTCTTATGGTAAACTGATTCTAACATGATTACAACCATGTGTGTTAGGTCTCATTAAGTCATTACTGTTAAGGAAATACTGTAAGCATCCATCCCAAAGAAATTTTTTCTCATGATTTTTAAAGAGTTCACTAGCTGCTAACCCAGTTAAACCGGAAATATAATAACGTAAATTTCCATCATTGCTGATTAATAGTAGTAAGCCCTGTAATTTCATATTTGGTACTGAAATCATATTTAATTTTTTCTAAACCATATACGTTAATGAATATATTATACTTTTTAATTTTTAATATATAGTTGATTGTGAAAGGAATATTGATACCTGATGCATCCAATATGGTAGAAAAATGTGGATAAGATGATACCTCATACTCCAATCGGTTTGATGGATATAAAGCTATGTTGGGAATGTGGAATCTTTGGCATAATGACACTACTCAGTATATATCACCACTACACCAAACACTTTATTTTTGTTCTCGACGCGCGTTTCGCTAACCATGACTAACAGTCAATCATCGCTCCTGATGAAGCTCACATGGTTAGCGAAACGCGAGTCGAGTTCAAAAATAAAGTGTTTGATGTAGTGGTGATATATACTGAGTAGGAAATAAAGCTGCTATGATCAACCAAAAGTAGCAAAAATGGTTATTGTTCCGTATGTTTATTACGGTATGCTTCAATACGGTATGCTATTGGAAATATCAGTTAAAGAACTTAGCAGATTGTATTTGTTAATTTTACCAAAGTCCAGCTTGCAACAAAAGATAATTATTAAATATTTGAAAATTAAGAAATGCAACAAAAAATTGGAATAAATTTCGAAGAAGTCAGTTCGGAGAACTTGAAAAAGTTAGCGGGATGATCCGCAAAACGAAATTTAGAACTATTAAACCTTTAAGTAATCTGCGGAAGTTTTCTATTAACAAAAAAAAAAGATTTAAAAAATAAATAAAATGAAATGAATTTCTTTCAGCCAACTCGGCTTTTCTATCTATTTCTCCACTCATTTTTTCCACTATGTTGAGAATATCTAAAGTGTTGTAAAGTGTTTTGAACTGTGTGTTAAAAGATTTCACACTCTGAATTCCATTACCAATTTAAATATAATCCAAATTATTCAAAATTAGTTTTTATATTTATGTGCTTGTGATTTTCATCTTGCGATAAACGGTTATTCTTTAATTATACTTACATTTTGATACAAATCATTATTTTCATTTAAATTGTGTGAAAGAATTTTGTTAATTTCATTATTACTTCAATTCTGACGAGATACTAACTTGATGTTGGAAGAGTAACAAGCCAAAATGATTGTCGTCACATATTCAATTTAACGTTTGTCAATCTGAAAAAGTCTATAGAAATTTCGTGTTGTACTTCTGTAAGTTCGTAAAAGAGTCATCTGAATTAGAATAAATTGGTTATTAAGTGCCACTGTTATCTTCTCTTACTAACAATTCTATCACTATCATACTCTTTAAAAATATTACTATAACTGGAAGTACTTTTGTGGATAAACAAGTCAATTTCTTCCCTGCCTTATTTTTTATCATACGACTCACTATCTTCTTAAACGCTCTCGACTTTTGAGACGATATTTCATAATTTTCATTACTAGTGGAATTTTGTACAATATTCATCTTTTGATCATTATCACAAGCGCAGGTAGGCGGTTTCCGAGATAACAATCTCGGTCCGCATTTAGGTAAAATATATGATTTGAGCACTACGAACAAGTCTACTTAATCAGTACATAATAAGCTATCTTGTACTACAAGTCCTAATGCCCCAAATTGAAGAGCTATCAAAAATTTGTTTAAATATATATCTTAGTATTTACTCACCTAGTAGTAATGACCAGTAGTGTAGATAAAAAAATAATACTGGTTAAAAAGCTCTTATAAAAAATTCGATTTTTTGCGAATAAGGAGTTGGTTAATTTATGCACATACTATGATTGAGCGCTCGCAAGATTCTGCCGTGTCCCTGTCTTTGTTGATGGCTTTCTAAATAGTAGTTATTTCTCATATTAACAGTCAAAATGAAAAGAGCTTTATTGAATATGGAAAAGTGCAATTACCTTCCTCAGAGAGATATCCCGGGTCTCCTCAACCGGAAAACCCCTGAATTTTTGTTGCCATCGTAGAGTGCATATGATAGGGTATGTTTTCAGAGGGTGAAGAAAAACAGTTATAGAAACGGATATTTATTAAATTATATTTTTATTTCCAGTTGTTTCTATAATTATACAATAATTTAACATTTGCCAAGGCTAATGCACGATGCCATGGATTAATATTTTTGTGAAAATAACATTGTGTAATCTTAAACTGACTCAATTTAACTTCCAATTTAATTAAAATGTTATTTGTGTATCCTACATCTAAGATTTTTTTTTTTATAAATTCTCGTTTTTTTTTTTTTAACATAAATTCGGTAAGAAGATCGGTAAAACTTTAATACATTTCTGAAAACAGTATCATTAAATCCAACAAATTCAGTATCCCAATCTAAACCAAGGTACAGTTCTGACCAAATCACCAATTTTTGATTTTCAGCAGATAGCATGAGTCTTGTAAATGGTTGTTTAAACAGATAATTTGCAAATTAAGTACCATCATAAATTAATAATTGTTTTGGGGCACAAAAGAGCAATTTTATTCCTGGATGACAATGAATATATCCAACTCGAGCAAATACATGTAGGATACTGAAATAAATGAATTATTGTGTGAATTGGCAATAATTTATTTTCGGGTTTTATCGTTTTTTTTTTCGGTTATTCCCGTTTTTTCTTTTTTTGGTTTTCTTTTGTCTTTTTCTTTATCTTTTTTCAATACTATATTTACTGGGAGGAGAAAATACTATGAATGTGTACTGGGAGGAGGAGGCGGTTTGTATGTTGGGAGGAGGAGGCACTTTGTATGTTCGGAGGAGGCACTATGTGGGTTGAGAGAAGGAGGCATTTTGTATGTTGGAAGAATGCATAAATAGCATACTTTCACCATATTATGAAATATTATATGGGTTTAAACACTAACATTTTCTTAAAAATAAACCTAAAACAGAATTAATTAAACTTTTTGTAATTCCGATAAATATTAAAAATGTGGCATTAATTTTTGGTATACAGATTTACGGACATTTATTGTGTTACCATTAATTCTTATCTCAGGTCGCTCGTTCTCGTGAGATCTTGAAAATTTACGTTTCCGTTTGCTGAAGTTGAACTAGTACAGTTTTCAGCGAAATATATGAATTGATCAGTGGTTTCCTAGGATTATGGGAAGATAGGTTGTTCGTACCAATCTAATATTCGTATAATAGTTGGAATCTTACATATTATGCAAATAAAAGTCGATTCAATAATAATTGTCGTTTTCAGTATTAGCAGATTTTTAATACCAATATCTGAGTTTTCAAATGCAATATTTTCTGTTACGTTTTGATTAAATAATTCAGTAGCGATATATGTTGGTTTAGGCGGTGGTGATTTGATACGGGGGTTGGACGAAGATGTGTCCATTGGTTCCGGTTAATTATTTTTCGTTTGATTAGGTCTGTTGAAATTTTGGTTGTTAGATCCATTTGGGCGATTGAGAAAGTATGGCTGTCTGTTAAATTGCGCAATACTTTGATTATAAAAAGTTGGTAGAGATTGTTGATTTATAAATTGATTCAGCGATCTAAATGTAAATGAATTATTAGATATGTAAGGCCTTGGTTGAATGTTTGGTACCTATAGGAAAACTGAACGGGGTAAAATTAGGTGTCCGTCTTATTGGTATTTATCGTTTTGTTGTGTTTTTCATGGATATCAGGATTTTTAAGTGAAATATTTGTTTGTAAATTTATTGGTAAACCTTTACTAGTAATAAAAGTCTTAAGAGCGAAATCGTCATATGTAGCAAGTCGAATTGATTTTTCTGCAGGATCTATATTAGAAGTACTAAATTTATTAATTACTAACCTACGTACACCTTGAATTTGCATACTAAAATTAGGAGGTGTTTCTTTAGGCATGGATCTTAAAGAAATTAAAGCTTAGACCAAACTACCATTATCTTGTAAATAGAACACCAAAACACAAAAACCAGGCAGTTTTAATTTATTGTCATGCTTTTAGCTCAGTTCTTGAACCGACCATCATTAACGCACAGCCAATAAGTTTTTCTAATATTGCTCTTAAAATAAAATTGTTAAATGAAACATCGTTTTGACGAACAAAATTTGCAATAATTTTTTCGCAGCGATTTCCGTCGTAGCATGATATTGCAGCGATATATAATTTTACTAATTGACAGTTTATTCTTTGTTAATTTAGGAAGAAAAGTGTCAAAATCTATTTTTCGGGTAAATTAAATTTACAAATGCTGCCAAAAGGAAATGCAAAAAGAATTGATATGTTTGGTTACTTACAAAATGATGAAGATGTTGATAATTTTCTTTGATCTGTCTTGCTGATGCTGGACTTTCTTCTTAAAATTATAAAAAGCTCATATAGATTCAGATAATTTTTTTTCTTCCACTAGGATGTTTGCCTTTAGTTTCAGACGATGATTGTTCTTTCTCCAGATGTTCTGATTTTCGGTTGCCTCTAGATGCAGACGATAATTGGTCTTCCCTCAAATCTTTTTATTTTAAGTTACATTTAGGTTTAGACGATGTTTGTACTTTCCCAAGGGCTTCCAATTCGAAGTTGGCTATAGATTACGGAAAGTTGGTTCCTCCCTCAGGACTTCTGCAAAAGCTTCCAAGCTCAGCACTTAACTTCCCCAGACGTGATTTTTCTCTTTTCTGTCCTTCCCAGTACTTGACGCAATTGTCCTCTGCTTTGATTTGCTCGTTCACGGCTCACAAATTCCGGGAATAAAATCTGTACGACTGCGCAAGTTAAATGTATTGAGAGTCAGTTACGCTTTTTAAAAAACAACTTTTGAATTCACCGCGAAATTGTTATATATCATGTATTTTTATTATTTTAAGATAAAGAGTGATAGAATAACAATTTTACGTTGTTCTAAAACAAGGGCGAAAGGTCAACCAATATGTTTTTAAAAATTAACCTGGGATCTCAAACCTATGACAAACTAATATACTAATTACGCTAAATAAACTATATATATATATATATATATATATATATATATATATATATATATATATATATATATATATATATATATATACATATATATATATATATATATATATATATATATATATATATATATATATATATATATATATATATATATATTTTTTTATCTAAAAGTCACTCTGTTAAAATATCGAAAATGTTTATTGGAAGATAGTGTTTAGAATTATATTTCATGGTAGGGTATAATATTTGGACTGGAACGATTGGACAAAAATTATATTTTGTCAGTTTTTGATCAATAAAAATATGATAGCAAGGAGATTTTTATTTCTTAGTTTGAAATACATTGGTTATATTGATAGAAAAAATTTTAAATTTATTTGTTGATTCCACGCCATGTTTTACTTCTTTCACAACCAATAATTGAAAAATGGACAATTATCGAATATTTTTATCCTATAATATGCAGTTCGTTCGTTTTCTTAAGCACACTGTAGAGTCACAACTTTATTCCAAAAAAAAAAGAAATCTAGCGATTTAGTATTTGCTAAACGTAACAAAGACAAAACAGCACACAAAAAATAAACGAATTACAGACCCTTCACAATTTAAATAAACAAAAAACCATAAACTTAAAAAAATTATCTAATTTGCATTGCGACGTGACCATCTATGCACCAAATTGTTCGCGAATGTAATTTTTTGAAAACATTTTTTAGTATGTGTAGAACAACGCTATTTATGCACTGCCTTATTGGATTTTCCAAATGTTCAATATTTCTGAAAGGTCTCTGAGTATAAACTTTGTTCTCGAGGTAGGCTCGTAAAAAAAAACTAGCGGTATTATGTCTGGAGATCTCGTTGATCAAGGATTAGCAGAATAATGTCCAATTCAAAAGTCTTCAAATCGTTCATCTAGCTATTCTTGCACTTGCAGTGTACTGTGTACATCTTGTTGAAAAAATAGTGGGAGTTCATGTAAAAAATTAAATATTTCTGTGTTTAAGGATTGTAGATAGCTTTTCGAAGTCAAATTTTGTCAGAAAAAGAAAGAGCTGAGAATTTCGATGTTCCATATCCTACACGACACGTTCATTTAAAAGTAGTACTTATTTTTAATTTCTAGTAGAAAATTAGGATTTTCGTCCGCAATTCTGTGTCCTAACCATTCCGTTATGAGAAAATGTAGCCTCGTCAGTAAAAAGGATGTTTCTGTAAAAACGTATGCCTTGTTCTTTCTTTCCTTATAGCCAAGAACAAAAATCTGATGGAACATCATAATTTATTCTTATAAAATAAAACAAATTTTCGTTTGTAAGCACGAAATTTATTTTGTTCTAAAACTCGCCTGATCGACCGCCTTGACATTCCAATTTGTTCACGTGTTTTAGATAGAGCCATTTCAGGACTTTCGACAGATAATGACATTACATTAAAATTTGCTTTTTCTGCGATGACGGACCTTGTATTGTCTATCTAGAGAACGATATTCTTTAAAGATATTTAAGAACCTTGGCACCGTCGAATGATGAACATTTTTACAGGGATGCTTTTCATTAATTATTCTAGCATTTCGGGAACTTTGATAATATTTCTTAAAGAGGAGTTTTTCAGCAGCTATCGTACACACATAAAATTTGACATACTTTATGAAAAGCTAAAGAAATAACTGGTCAAGTGCAAGTTGAACTTGCGCAATTAGTGTTCCGTACGTTGATTGCTTTTAAAAATAAAAAATTTTGTTACGGAGGTATAAAAGGATCAACACTTCACAAACACACCTCAAATGAGTTTTCAACAAAGTTCGTTTCCAATCTTTACTGAAAACTGATGACCTTGATTTTTTTTTTATATACCAGATAAATTATTAAAGGTAATGCACTCGTGAAAATTTTCGTTTAATCTACACCCCGTGGAGAATATTCCAGAATTTTTTCAAAATTTTTTGATAAGTACTTTTCGAGATAAGGCGACAGCGATTTTTCGCGATTTTATAAAAATAATACAAAGAAAAGTGCGCGCAAGTATTACATTATATATATATTTTTACTCGTGTTCTCACAAGCTTTCATTTGACACCACACTCAATGACCTAGTAAATTTTCTTTTTTTTAATTCCAATTTCACCCCCCAACTAACCCCTTAAGTCAAAATTTAACTTTCAAAACTACATGGCTCTGATGAGGCCGTCAATTCCTATATTATTACCAAATTTCATCGGGTGTGACAGACCGACGGGCAGACACCGATGTCATCTTATAAGTGTCCCGTACGGAACAATAAAAATGCTTATTTTATTTACGGCAAATGTTGAATAAGGTATTAGAAAAAGGATGCATTATTTTACGTTCATTTAGTTATTTGGTTTTCGAGACCTAAAAAGATTTTAAATTTTTGGGAAAAAATACTTAGTTAAATACATATTATGAATGGGTTGTATGTTTTGTGCAGTTGTATTCATGTGTGTGTGTTAATATGTGAATACAAATTTGTACTGCAAGGAAAATCTCGAAAATATTACGTAACTTGAAAGCAAAAATAAATGTTTAAATTCTTGTACCAATCTAATAAATATATTTTAAATTTAAAAATTTCCTTATTAACATATTTTTGTTGGTCAAAAACTGACAAAGTATGATTTTTGTCCAATTTATCTAAAATTTTGCATACTGCAATAAAATGCAATTCTAAATACTTTTTCCTAATAAATATTTTAACAAACAGAATGACTGAGTTTTTGACTAGTAAAACTTAATTTACGAAACTTACAAATATGCATGTATTTTATGTAGGCAGAACAGGAATATTAATGTTTAAACTTATATGCATTCCTAGTCGTAAAATGTATTAAATTGTTCAAATCGAAAACATTGCTATTTTTACGACAGTTATAAGTCACACGGCTACTGCAATCGAAAATTTTTTCTCTTTATATTTTATTCACAGTTCTATTAAACTATATCAAAAAATGCAATTTTGACATTTACGCAACCGATTTTTTTAAGATAGGTCATTAAAACTGCAATTTAGCCAATGTTTCGTATGATTCGGTATTGATGTTAAAAATGGAGGAGCGTCACGACCATTTGCCTATTTTATTTTTACTTGAAAGTTATTTATTTAAATTCGATGATAAAATTTTCAAAAGGAACAAGAATTGCCTCTGACCAGTTCATATGTTAATACAGATAATTTTCCTATGGCTACTTATACAGAAATATTTAATGTAAAGCATAAATTAAACACTTTTAGCAACCGCTAATATTTGAAGCCAAAATTAAATACCGTAAGGGTGTATAATTATAGTTTTTGTCGCAAATACCAACCTTTGCTAATAAAGTTCTTATTTCTTGAGAATATATTATAAGACTCTCTTTTTCTTGCACTAATTCTTCTCGCGATGCTTTGAGCACATTGGCCATATTTTCTCTGTATCTGAGTAAGTTTTCCATTTCATTTATCTGACGAGTTTGTACTTCGATCACATCCACATATTTCTCCACCGTGTGTTCACTTTCTGTAGACCTATAAAATATATACATCCCTAAATTAATAGGTGACAACATCACGAAAATAAATAAAACCAATGTTAGATATAAAAATATTAAATACTAAGCAATAGCATAAAAATGCTTTTCTTTTAATGGCATACCCTGTATTTTCATTGAGATATATAGATTTTGTTATAAATTTTCATTCAAACACTGACAATTTAATATTTTAAAAATGGTATATGGTTTAAAATTACAAGCCTATTTTAATGGTAATTGTTTAAATACCCATAATAGAGGGGTTTGGTAAATAGCTTAAATTAAAAAAAGAATTAAGAATAAGGTAAAACTTCATTGTAATATTGCCCCTAAATGCACTGAACTTTAGACAAGGGAAGTGTGCCGTAATAAAAATTCAGTTTTCGTTTTCAATTATTGCCTTTATTAAATTATTTTAATAAATATTGACCGATGTTTCTGAACTTCGTAGTTTAACAAATAATAGAATAATGAACTTCCAAGAGCAAAAATTCCGGAGGTAAATAATCTCCCCAGCCTTCCTCTCCGCTTGAATGTCCAGAAGCATCGTCAAGCGATGATCGAAATTTGAAAGTTTATTCTTGCAAAATATCAGAAATTCAACCTCGAACTTCAAATTTAATGCATGTTGATACAACCAAGTATGCATTATATACAAGCTCTTTAAAAAAACTAAAGTCAGTTAAGTTAGATATTACTTTTATTTTTGGCTCAAACATAACTTGGGAATATGCCTATGATTTTTCTTGTCAATGAGAAGAGGCTCTAGAAGTAAAAAATTTGATTGCATTGCAGTAAAAAAATATAATCCAAAAAACCGCTATGTTCATCTGCTAGCGTTATCGACAACCAGATGACACTAAACTTCCGTACTTCCCGCACTATCGATGGCTGATCATGATAAAGAGTTTACTAGTCTTGATCTGTTTTAAACCACTAATCCTGAAATTTACGATATATCCTCCATTGGGTTATTCCGATCATTATTGGCAAGAAGTATGTATGCTGCGCCAAATTTTAAATTAAAAATCTGTTTTAATTCTGTTGATCCGTCTGATTGGGCTAGGGAGGTATCCGATGTCATTATGGCCAGTGTGAAAGCATAAAAACCTTTTTTTTTTTAAAAAAAAGTCATTCAGTTGATAAATTTTGATTTGGTAGAAACATGCTGCTCACGAACACTGGGCAGCATATTTGCAGTAAGTGAAAACTGTAATGTCATGATCCATTTATGTTCGAAAGGAATGCGAGCAGATAATTTCTCTCGCTTGTTCAAAGGTTTGAGATCTCCTTAATAGGTTGCTGAAACAGTTTGATACTTTCGTTATTTTTCTATAATTGAAATATTGAATAGACACGATACTAATTTAAAATGTGTTGAACTGAAATAATTTTTCGGTTTTTTATCATACAATAAACCCTCTCTGACTGGAGGGTCGCCAAAAAGCTATTACAGGCTGTCCAGTATAACCTGAACTCCTCTGCCAAAACGTTGATCGGTAAGGAAGCCCAAGTAATCCAGCTAGGAATCTTCCCTTACTGTGCTTAATCCTTCCGTTGAGTCCTTCAAGAAAAAACCCTGACCAAAGAAAATAGCTAAGAAAATTCTAAAAATGTAAAAGTAAAGCATATTTATATCTTCAACGGTGAAACGGTTCCGTACTCAGTTTTTCCAGGTTGCCTATCAAAAACCTTTAACTGCTAATTTATCTCAGAGTAGATTCTTCCTTTTCTCCTTTGCTAAACAGTGGGTATAGTCTTTATCACTATTTGAGATTATGTACAAATCATATGGGCATCGCTAAATCCTATTTTATTTTTAACGGGCCCTGCTGGTTTCTAGAATGGACCAATAAGAAAAAATACATGGGAAAACACAGAATCATTAATATATAGTCAAATTCAGGTAGTAGTTTTCTTTAAACCTATTTACTCGTGTTCTTGAAAGAATATCAGGTAAGTCTATTCGTTTACTGATTATTATTATTATTACAATTTTAACGAGCCAAAGAAAAATATAATCAAGGGAAGGGTTTATCAAAGTAATGACACAATTTTTAATTCAAAAGTTATGAAACATGTTTCCAAACTGGTGCTAAATTAATTATATTAAAATTTTAGAACAGTTTATATGCCTAAAGATAATTTTCTCTTTATATTAATATTATATATATATATATATATATATATATATATATATATATATATATATATATATATATATATATATATATTTGTAACATTCATTTTTTCCTAGATTTTAAGACCATATAATGTTACTGATTTTTCTCTTAATAATGTACTTCTTTTCATTTTTGTATCGAGCGGTATATTAATCAGAAATTCCTAGCCGCTCGTTATATAGTGTGCTGTGCGGGTTTGCGACCGAATCTATCGATACGCCGGGATTGGTCAAATGTTTGTATCCGGAGTTTTGGTTCCGGCGTCGCCATATTACAGACAGAGTGCCCACGGTTTATTTAAGGGTCCGGAGGACGCGAATCTTGGCTTAGAACACCGAGCCGCCGCCAGGCAGTAACATCAAGCCGCCGCCAGGCTTAGTACCATCAAGCCGCCGAGAGGCTTAGTACCATCAAGCCGCAGCCAGGCTAATTTCCACCGAGCCGCCAAGTGGCGATTTTCCACCGAGCCGCAGTAGAGGCTTACGACAATATCTACGAGAGCCAAGTTAAGCACGAGTTTTTTTTATCATAAAGCCGTGGAGGGCTTTGTGTGTTTTCTAATTGGAGTAGCTAAAGTAGGCTCTTCTCAAAAGTGTGAAATCGGTTTTGTGTTGCATTGAAGGCCTAGAAGCCCGTAGGAAAACCGTAAGTTACCAGAACATACATCAATAAATATATTCCCCGCAAATAAGTGTTTTAACAGCAATTTGAACTGAAAAATCGCGAAGTGAAAATCACGACTCTTCGATTTCGGGTGTAGTCAAGATTTAGAAGTAAAATCTCTGATTTAGGGACTCTAATTTATAAAAACTACTTTTAGGCTAGAATTTTTTTTGTATTCCTTAAAACTGCAAAGGTTGGAACTTTTATTTTAAATCATGAATAAATTTTCTTTTTTTGTTGATTAAAGCTAGTGTCTCACTGAATACCTATTTTTCTTTTCAGGATAAGAAAAGTTGTACTAGAATAATTCTTTTTAGTAATAACCGTAAAACACTTCAGTATTTTTTCATTTTTTTTAACTGAAGTTAGATCCTTTCTATTTTAAAATGAATGGTGCCCAAAATTTGTACAACTGAAGCTTTTAAAAAAAAAAATAGAAAAATAATTCCAAAAAGACGTATAACAATTATCTCTTACCCATATTTCTCTACCAAGGAAAACTGAGCTAGTGTGTGTTTAATTTCTTTAGTTCTTTTAAAATCAGGATTCACTCAATTCATTATCAGAAATTAAAAAGAGGTTGCAAGAAAATTGCGCCCAAGCGTGGGAAAAAAAACAAATTTCAAACGGTACAAAATAGCCGCCACAAAGTGCAAACAATTTTCACAGGGTATAAAAAGACGCCGCAAAAAGCGGGCAAGTGCCGAGAGTACAAAATGGCGCCCAACGTGGGGCTTTTGGAATTTTATTTTTTAAAGGGTTCAGTGTACTAGCTTTTGAACAAAGTAAAAGCTCTAACTTTTCAGATATTTTTATTTCATAATATTTAATTAAACGAAACTACACTATAGCAATAAGACAAAAGCAGGAAATTTGTAGAATTATTTATTTCAATTTATCTGATGGTGGTTTAGATATTTGAATTTTGTTAGTCGACTCTAAGATAAGAGATTCCTACTTTTTTCTTAAAAGCTACTTTTATAGTTCAGATTAGCAGATGTGCTGGTTTACTTTAATTTTTGCAGTGTTAGATTTATTTTGCGGTTAACCGAAGAAAAAACTGTACTTTTTTCTCACCGATGTTTTGCATGAATATTAAAAATACTTTGCTGATATGAAACGATATTTGTAGATTTTTTTGTTGAAAATTCTTAACATATTTGGTAAAAGAATTTTAATACAAGGCAATACTTAGAAATTTTTTTGAAATTGTTGAAGATTTTTTTTTAAATGTTTGGTAAAGAAGTTTACATATTTTAAGTGCCTTTACATATTTTTTATTTTGACTATTGGGAGCACAGGAGAAATATTTTCACGACTCGTTAAACAATTTTTTTTAATTTTATACATTTATCATGGAAGCTTTCAATTTTAAAGTCAATCACCTACTGGAATATGAGTTAGACTATGAAATGAAAATCCGTCGTATTTTCTCAGAACGTCCGGTCGCGGATAAAAGAAAGATTCCAACGAGGATCTTAAGTAAAGAAATAATCCAATAGATCAGATTGGACTAAATAGTTACAAAAGTTTCTGATTTTTTTTAAGTCTAATAAAAATCCTCCTTCTCAAGTTAAAACTCCTGCTTCTCCAAATGGTCACATATCTCCTTTATTCGTGCATAAATATTTAGATAATAGACCGCATATAAAGATAAATCTATTAAGTGTCCATTTCTCGGCTTTATTTGACTCTCGTGCAAATACCTCCGTAGGTCAGAATGGTATTAAAATTTTAAGTCGTTTAAGTATAAAAATATGCCATGTCGAAAATAGAAGTGTTACCACTGCAGATGGCAGCCGTCTAAAAGTTTTAGGTACGGTTGAGTTGCCGCTAGTCTACAATAGTCATTGTTTAGTAATCTCTGCTCTAGTAGTACCTTCTCTATCACATACTTTGGTTTTAGGATGTGATTTTGCACAAAAATTCGGAATTTTAGTAAATTTTAATTTCACCGACGTGCGTAGTAGGATACATAAGGCTTATGAACGGAACAGTAAGTCTTACAACCTTAGAAAAAGGGATTTTGCCTTTAATATAGGAGATCACGTTTGGCGAAAAAATAAAATTCTTTCCAGTGCAGCAGATAAATTCACATCTAAGTTGGTACCTAAGTATGTGCATTGCGTGATAAGAGAAAAGATTTCAGACTTAGTTCATGGTTTAGTTAATTTAGATGGGACTAAAGTAGGACGATGGCATATTAAAGACTTAAAACCATTCAATGGACCTAGCCCTAGTGAAAGTTTGTCAGAAGAAGAATAATTTATATTTACATTATCTTAATTGCTTTACTTTATTTTTTTGATGTTGCTCTGTAGAGGTGACGACCTCGTTTTTTTTGACTGTTATAAAAGTTGAGCAGAGAATAGCTTACTTTTATTGTTAATGCTAAGGTTTTGGGTATTGGCCATATCCCAAACTTAGGTTGATTGTGGTTGATGTTTAGCATCGACTCAGTTTTAGCGAGCTTGCGAAGGAGTCACACTCAGGATATATCATAAGACTGGTATGTCGGTGGTCGCGGGATTTGATTTGCTTATGACCGGTGACCAGTTCTTGACACTTGGAAGCGAAATTTTGATTAGAGGCAATCCAAGGGGATCTTGAGTTAGGACAAGCGCAAGATGTAGCTCGTGTAGTGTGATGTAGAGTCAAAATTTTTATGAGCAATTTCAAAGTTTGTTACCCGAGTGGGTGGATTTCTATTACCTTAGTGGTATATGTTGGGAGCAATTAAGAGTAAATTGATTTTGGTTTATCCAGTAAGTCTAAGACTTGGATTATTTTGATTTAGATCTTCTGAATTGACAAACTGAGGGTATACTCTATTCTTTTCAGGGCCGTTTAAACGTTACCTTTGAGTCACTAATTTTTTTAAAATTTTTTTGCATAGACTCATAGGTGTATGTTGAGTTTTTTCGGTATGCTATCAGATTGATAGGAAATTGAAGTCCTGCAGGAGAACTAAAGGCTGATCATTTACAGGAGATGAGAGCAGAGTAAGACAGGCGTTTCACAAAGAAAGGATCAAAATCTGATACCGAGATGAGAACCTTGTCAAGAGTGGCTAAGCGCAGTGAAGGAAGATTCCTAACCGAATTTTTAGATTTCCAAGAGGTAATCTAGAAGTTTGGGCTGACAGAAAACGGTTATGCCTGATACCTGTAGCAGTTTCTTCTAGAGGCTATTGTCTAGGGAGACGATTAACACCATGATCGAATATTTTAGCTGTCAACGATGTTTTCTTCTTGTTTCTGATTAAGCTGGAAAAGCTCTTGTCGTCTTCAAAAGTTTTGTTGCATTGCCACCGAAAAATAGAGAAATTTTTGCTTCATGTAGCTTCTTAAGCTCATTTTCGTTTTTTGGAAATTTCCGTTAGAAGCTTGGTTAAGTCAACCTTGTAAACCTTTTAGGTTGTATCCCATAAGTTATTTTTTTTACAGGCTGTGATGCACCGGGTGCTAACAGATGCCGTTACGACGTTTGGCAAGGAGTTAATCTTCCTGAGGAACAGACTGATTGGAAGGGTAGTCTATGGGGGGCGAACGTTTGACCTTTGGGACCTTTAGAGGTTTTGTTACTCAATGGTTATTTCTATTTGAGCCAAAGGAGAGCCTAGCTACTGTAGTCGACCTCAGCTCCAATTAGCCTATTAGTGGTGACAGGCTGTTGGCAGTAGTGTGTTTCGGAACACCCTATTGATTAATTTTTTTTGACTTATGGTGGTGTGGTAGACACCGTTTTAGTTTAGTGGATGCTATAATCTACTCCCTTTTGTTGGTGGACACCAGGGTCACCATTTCCGTATTTTATTGTCTCCACCTTTCAGTATATCGTGGTGAGGTGTTTGTCTCCTGTTATGTGGGATGGGTTAAATGTTTTTCGTTGTTGTTCTAGGGCGAGACCAGTACATGAGGGTTCTTCATGCAACTTGAAGAGGCGCAATGCTGGTTAAGTTTTATATCTCTGTGTAGCCACCCTGAAGAATGACGGAGGGCGTTTTTTCTGGCTCATGTTTCTAGGCAGATTTACCACTTTGGGGCGATGTGCCGAAGATTTGTTTAGCTTTTGCTAAGAGCTTTCACCAAGCTCAGTATGGAGTTATCATAACCAAGAGTTTGGGATTTGAACTCCTGTATGTATTTCTGTATATATTTCTGTATATATTTCAGTGTATGTTGGTTGCCTGAGGGCATGTGCTCAAAATGTGTGATTTTGAGTCGCTTTGCTTATGGACTCCTATAAATAGGATTATGACTTTAGGGAGGTCCTATTTCGAGACTTGCTGTCTCATATAGTTATATTGGGAATGTTTCCTTGAATGTTAGTTGCGCGTGGACTAATCATTCTGTTCTTTGTGAACATTGCTTTTTGAAGCAGGATCATTCAGTTTAGTGAATTTTAGCTTTTATAGCTATTCACTGTGCCTATAGTGATATTGTTAGCTTTTATAGCTGCTCACTATGTTAATGGCGAGATTGTTCTTTTAGAAAGCAGACTTTGTGTAGTCGAGGACTATATACAGAGTGTTTTCTTGGCGAGGAGCCGAGGTTTTTTTTCTGGCGATGTACCAGAATGTTTTCTTGGTGAGGAGCCGAGGTTTTTTCTGGTGATATACCAGAGTGTTTTCTTGGCGAGGAGCCGAGGTTTTTTTTTCTGGCGATGTACCAGAATGTTTTCTTGGCGAGGAGCCGAGGTTTTTTCTGGCGATATACCAGAGTGTTTTCTTGGCGAGGAGCCGAGGTTTTTTCTGGCGATAAACCAGAGCGTTTTCCCTGGCGACTTCAGCATGTCTGGATGTCTTAGGACGTCGACATTGCGTTATAGAGTGCGACTATCTGGCGATCAACCAGAGCGTTTTTCCCTGGCGATTTTAGCATGTCTAGATGTCTTAGGACGTCGACATTGCGCGATAGAGTGCGATTATTTTTCTGATGCGACTAGTAGTGATACTAGATTTAGAATGTTCTCTTAGCGCTGAGCTAGAGCATTGATGGCGATTTTTTTCCGAGCGTTTGTCTGGATTTTCATCCAGGTGTTTTTCTTAGCCTTGTGCTAAATGGTCTTACAAGACTTTCTCCTTTTAGTGTTAGTGTTTGCACTAGAATCACTTATTTTTTTGTTTTTCTTTATTTAAGAATTTTTATAAATTTCTTTTGCTGAAATAGAAAATTTTCAGACAATCCTTAAAATATTTTAAGGGGGGTGTTCATACTTTGTTTCAGTTCAATTTTTTTGATTTAGACAAGAGTCTAGACAAAGTTATATTTTTTTTTGTTTTGGTAACAATAACAGAGCTGATTCTTTATATAAGAAGACCGCGATTGTTACTTTGAACAGGTATTTCTTATGTTCATGCAAGGATTTTTATTTACTTTTTGATGTACTTAACCTTAGTGCTTAATTAAGTTAAGTCTAGTTATAAGATTCTTGTGTACATGCAAAGATTTTCATTTGGTTTTCATTGTACTTAATATTAGTGCTTGATTGAATTAAGTCTAGTAGTAAGGTCCGAAGTTTGTAATTTTGTTTTAAGTTCTGACCTTAGTATTAAGTGATAGTGTACCACTTTGTACCTTTTCATAAGTAGCCTTAGTTTAATAGACTAGTGTAGTCTATTTCTTTTTGGAAGGGGGTAATGTAACATTCATTTTTTCCTAGATTTTAAGACCATATAATGTTACTGATTTTTCTCTTAATAATGTACTTCTTTTCATTTTTGTATCGAGCGGTATATTAATCAGAAATTCCTAGCCGCTCGTTATATAGTGTGCTGTGCGGGTTTGCGACCGAATCTATCGATACGCCGGGATTGGTCAAATGTTTGTATCCGGAGTTTTGGTTCCGGCGTCGCCATATTACAGACAGAGTGCCCACGGCTTATTTAAGGGTCCGGAGGACGCGAATCTTGGCTTAGAACACCGAGCCGCCGCCAGGCAGTAAC
>CM032449.1:89070976-89210976 GCA_019049505.1 Pachyrhynchus sulphureomaculatus | reverse complement strand
CAGCTAAAACAACAGCATATTGTCTCATAATACATGATAAATACTTAGCTATAATCCTTTAACGAAAATAGTTAAACAATTTTGAATTTAACTCCCACCAACTCAAATAATTAAGGTATTTATTGTATATATATATATATATATATATATATATATATATATATATATATATATATATATATACACATTACATAAATTATATAACATTTGAATAAGAGGAAAACTTCACAATCTAAGAAGTAGCTATCTTAATAATAGACAACAGACAGTAAGAACAAATGATAGTAAAAGTTAATATAGTAGCATAATAGTGAGAGAGTTATCGATCATTGTTGGTTCCCATTTGCTGCTCATTTCATCGACCTAGTCATTGTTTAGTTTCGAAGCAATTGGATCTGAGATGTATTCTGGTTTATTCCAGTCTTCTGGTTTTTTCTTGCATGGATCAGGAATGGTTGCACGTCTTCTGGTTTAGATGCCTCAGGGTACTACAGAAATAATTTTATATTAGTAAATAAAGCTGACAAAAAATTTTTTATACCAGATCTCGGCATAAAGTAAATGAACATAAATTAACTTTATTTTCAGAAACTTTTTAGTTATTTATAAACATGTAAAAATTTTAACACACTGAACAGGTGACCTGACAGAAAATAGTCTACAAATTATATAATCAAATATGTTTTTCTATTTTGGTTTAACGATTATACGCTCCAAACATTGAGAACTCTATTTTTTAATATATACCATGATAAGTTCCTAGAACTGATTTCTAACTTATGGCAAAGTTTACAACTTAATACTTTGATATTAGTTATGTAGCAATACGTTAGTGATAAAATTATGTATTTAAAATATTATTTTTGGGAAACGGAAGTTAAAACTATCATTTAAAATACTGATAAGTTGTTTCTAAAAAAGAATAATTACAAAGTTACTAATGTCAACTTGAATTTTTTTCTCTTTGTCGAAATTTAGCATGAAAGTTTTCTAACCATGACACATTTTTTATCATCAGCGTTAAAAAAATCTGATAAAATTTTCACTAATGTAAGTAATGAAACTTACCTTTTAATGTCCACTTTGCTTCCATAGGATCTACACAGCATGTTATTTCGTACTCGGGTAAAGATATTCTACATATTTAGTGATTTCTGAGCATTTTGTCTCGCCGTACACTTATACACAAAGCCACTTTTAAAATAAGGTACGCATATTTAAATTTTCATTTCATCATCATTCACAGTTTTCTGTTGTCAAAATATTTCACGACTAAAAGTTAGATCACTTATTTTGCTATTTAACGTTTGACGAATTTTTCCATTCATTTTGTGCATTTGAGCTACCAAAGATACTCTGTACTGAACTGTATTGTTTTAACGAAATGTTAATTTTTTCGTCTGGTCCAATAAATTAGTGTTTATAAAGTGATTTATTAATAGATTAGCTTAAATCTATTACGGGAAAACTGGTAAAACCAAAAATAAATAGATTAAAGTATTTTGAATTGGTTAAGGTTATACAGAATGAGATTTCAATTTGAGTGTTGTATTTTAGACGGATTATACTGGTTTAATACCATAGTTGTTCTTAAAATAATAAACCATTCCGGGAAACTCTAAATAAATTAAAATTTTCAGTAAGTGATGCAATTGAACAGTTCTTTCGGTTAAGATTATATATTTTTTTATCATTATTTTAAACGGTAAAAAAGTTTTTATAATTTTTTTTTATTAAATTCGTTTTTTTAAAGTTTTTTGAATAATTGGAAGTTATAATAAATTTAAGTGCATAGTAGTTATTCGTACAATAAGAACCCAGTCTGAAATAAAGGGGTGCTTCTTCAAAGGTTAAAATATTAAGTATTTTTATATATTTTTTTTATTAAACTTATTGAGATAGGTCTAGCTAAATCTGACAACACATCATTTCTTTGGGGTTGACTTCTTCCTTTATTATTGAGATCCTCTATTTAAGGTGAATTTTCTGCAATCGGTCTTGCTGTAAGGAAACGCCAGTTCCGATATATGCAGTGAATTCAATAACACTCCGTATATGTATATATATATATATATATATATATATATATATATATATATATATATATATATATACATATATATATATATATATATATATATATATATATATATATATATATATATATATATATATATATATTATATATATTATATATATTATATATATTATATATATATATATATATTATTATTATTTCGCCAAAGTCTCATTTGGCATTTTCGAATGTTCTTGATATTGCTGCTACTCGATAATATTATCTTGCTGCAGCAGCAGAATCACGGTAGCGAATAGCAAAAACAGCAAGTGCACTTAAAAATGTCAAATCAGATTTTGGCGAAACATCGTGCAAATTCTTTGTTAGGCGAATGGATTGAAACCCGGAATTTTAATGTTCCACCATCCGTGGAACTATCTTGGATGAGCAATCCATTAACAGTATTCCAATTAAATTAGAATCAAAATTATGTAGGTTTAAGAGGATTACAGAATGTTATTTTCATAAAAAGTCCATAGCATTCTGCGTGAGCAAATTGTAAATTCTTATATATTTATAGAAATGGCTTAAAATAAAACATATATTTATTAAAATTCGTTTTTATATAAATAGAACTACAAAAAGTCGGAAAAACCATTTTAGATATTATATTATGAATTTTTTCTTTTAATCGATTTAATAGTATTATTTTTGTAACAAAAGAAACTTTTTCTATCAAACACAAGAAAATTTCACCAAAAAATGCTAGGCTTTCCCATGCTTTTCTTATGGGAGTTTTGCAGCAGAATTCTTTCTATTTAGTTTGGGTCCGAAATGGCCAAAAAATTAATTTTTTATTAATAATTAAATTCTGATATTTCATTTCCATATCTGAGGAATCTAGATTAAATTGACTATGTAAAAATTGTTAATATCAATGTCAATCAATATCAATTTGTGTCATTTATAAAGATTCATAAAATCTTTAGGTGCCTAATATTATTTTATTCTAAATTAATATCTAACAAAAATAATTTTTGACAAAATATGCCAACGATATTATTAGATAATATAAAGGAAATTATAAAAACCAGCTACAAAATATATATAATTTACCTTAAACATTTGTTAGAATATCAATATTTACTTAGGGCTAATTTTAATATTAATCTAAAAAAAGATCTTTAGTACTTAATATTGAGAGGATAACGGATCATTTCAGGGTTGTATGGTGACCAAGTTCTTATAAAGTCATCTGGTACTGGTGACCGCCATCACTTCTGTTTTCTTCTAGCGATTACACACCATCCTGAAGGTCATCTTCTTCTTTTCCTTCTGTGGGCTGCTGTGGCTGGGAGAATAGAGTGATCTCTTTCTAATAATTCCATACCATTCAGATGATCATCCTCCTTTTTTTCTTCTATGGATTGGGGGGTGGGGGAGTAATTTCCAGGGTAAATCAAAATATTTATCACTAGAACCCTCTTCGATATCATCGTTCCTGTTATCATCATCTTTATTGTTGCAGGTTGTCGATGTTCTAACAACAATTTTCATATTTCTGCCTGTGTGTACTAGACGAACTGGGTTCATTTTTTATTTTTAAGACAAGTAGTTTGTAGGAAACTTAAGAGATGCAATCAATAAAACCAAGTTAAACTCCGCTTTTATTTTCAAAAAAGAATAAGGACAAGGACCAATTTTTTATATGAGCTTTTTAACCATCAATATTTTTATGTACACTACCGGTCCTTATTGCTAGGTGAGCAAAGACTAAGATTTATATTTAAACAAATTTAAGTAAAAGATAGCTTATTGTGAACTGATTAAGAAGACATATTCGTAGTTCCCAAATTGTGCATTTTACCTAAATGCGAGCAACAGCCTTGAAAACCTCAGCCATCCGCGCCACCTTCCCTTATCTTAAAAAACATTAATAGAAATAATACGAGGTCATTAAACCATCTTCTTCTAGTAGCTTTACAACCCTTAGTGGGTTTTTGCTGCTTGTACGACCCTCTTCCATCTCTGGCGATCGGTCATAATATGAAGATTGAATTCCTTTCCTATCGTTTGGAGATATTTTACAATATTATCTCGTCAGCGCATTCTCGGTCTGCCCAACGCCCTTCTACCTACTGGATTTTCTTCCCATACTAGTTTTATCAATCTATCTCCCTCTCGTCTTTGGCTGTGTCCAGCCGACCATAACCGATTTGCTTTAATCTCTTCGACTATATCGGGGCTATTGTATAGATCTTTTATCTCCTGGTTTGTTCTGATGCGAAACCCTCCTGCATCCTCATCTTGCACTGGCCCGTATATTTTCCTGAGAACCTTTCGCTTAAATTGTCTCAGCCTCTCGATATTGGCTACTATCAGAGTCCACGTTTCGCTACTATTTGTAAGGACTGGTCTGATGATGTTTTTGTAAATTCGTACCTTCGATGCTTTTGACGCTTGTTTTGATATTAAAAGCTTCTGCGTCGTAAACATACATCTACTCGCCTTTTGGAGTGGCGTTATTATCTCTCGTTATTGTAGCTCCTAGATAGGTAAAGTTCTGTACTAGTTTAAAATTGTACTAGCCCATGGTGAGATTCTGCCCTACTCTATCTCTGAGTGCTTGTCGATTTACTAGCATGTACTTAGTTTTATCATCGCTTACTCTCAACCTCATCTCTCTTCAGTTTGGTAAACATTTCTTTTACTTTGATTACTGATTTTCTTACAATATCATTTTCATGAGCAAAGGCAAGCAAGAATTGAAGCCCATCAGTAGTGAACAGTTCCATCCTTAGTTCAGCCTCTCTTACGGCCCTATACAGCGCAACATTAAAAAGGATTGGAGACAAAGCATCTCCCTAGCGCAGTCCGTTCTTAATCTCGAAGGCTTCCGAAAGAATGGTACCCATCCTAACTCACTTCCTCCTTCATACCAGCAGCTACTAGATTAATTAACTTTCGCGGTATTGAAATTTCTACCATTGTATTCCATATTTGAACAGGTGAAACACTACGCTTGTTGAGAATCGATGAAGAGGTTGTGGAGGTCCTGGTTGAATTCCCAGCATTTCTTCAGTAGTAGCCTTACAGTAAATATCTGGTCGATAGTCGAGCGATTTTTTCTGCAAATCTTTTCAGTATCGGTTTGAAATAGGCGGGTAACTCTTTTTTTCTCCGGCAATTATGGATTTTAGTAAATTTAATTTTTCCCGGCAATAAGTCAAGTGTGTTTGTAATAGTAGTCAAAATGTGAATATAGTACAAAATTTCACTATTAATGAAAATGATGTGACATTATTTCAAAATTCGAGAGTCTTTAAGGTTATGATGAGTTTATCAACTATTAATAGTATTTCCAGTTCCCTTAATATTATTGAATAAAATGATATTACTAGGATTGTTAGTAATAGAGTAAGAGATCACATTTGCATCCAAGAACCTATTTAATCTAATTCAGATAATTCTTTTACAAACTTACAAGTACAAAACGAAATTTCTATAAATTCTTTTCGGTTTGACGAAGAGGTATTAAAGATATTAAATCAAGTATGTGACGACAGTCAAGTATCTTACGACAATTATTTTGGCTTATTACCTTCCCAACATCCTCGTCAGAGTTATTTTATAATGCAACAAATATTACTTTGAATTGTGATTTGGTAGTTGAAAGTTATAATGAAATTCTTTCACACAATTTTAATGAAAAGAATAACAATTCAGTAGAAAATAGTTCAAATTTGCTACGTCCACCTGGCTACACTCTCGAAATTAATGAAGTCCTGTCAAAAACTTCAGGGAAAATAATGCTCATATCAAAATTTTGAAATAATTGAAGATAGTTTTGACAAGGAGTTAAGATATAGTAATTCTGACGAGTCCGATGGTAAGTCAATTCCTTGGGTTAAAATTAGACCATCATATTCTGTGTTATTTATTTTTTTATAATAATTTAAATTTTGATATGGTATTATAATTCTACTTCGCCTCATTCTCCCGAGATCGAATTTACTTCTAATCTTGAAGAAAATTTTTAAAATTCAGTTTCATCCTAAACATTAAATAAGTTCGCCAGGAAAGAAATCAAAAGTGATAAAAATTTAATTTTGCAAAAACTCCATGTAAAAAAAAATTAAAAATAAAAGAAACCAAAAACCTTTTTCAAAATTAAAAAGTTTGAGTGAGTTTTGTAATATAGTAGTCAAACTAACAACATTTTAAAAGAAGAGGAGGAAAAGTTAGAACGAATTAAACAAGTCGTCCCACGAGCTGACGAATTCTCTTCTATAATTTTAAATTCAATATTCTTCTATCCCCTCCATTTCATCAAACTATTGAAGAACAGTTTATTTCAATTAAATTTATTTCGAACCTAATACACAATGCCTTGACAAGAAGAGGGAACTAAATGGCAAAATACCATACACTTTTATATATCTTAAAAAACGTTTACCAAAAAAGACAATTTAATCCGTTATTCTAAAACAGCATGCAACCCAAAAAAAGTTTAAAACGCAGTTACAAATTTTTCAACAAAAGGTGAGATAGTAATAATATAAAACACAACAAAAAAAATGACTTATGTTAAGTTCAATTAGTTTTACTAATTTTTATTTTTCGTTAGTTCCAGAAGCAACAAAATATTGTGGCGATTGTAAAAACGATATCCAAAAAAATTTATAATGTAACCAAATGCGATCAAACATACACAGTAGCCATTTGCACAATAGAAAATGAAAATATAAAAGCTACTTTTCAAGCCCGAATATTTTCATATAGAATTAAACCTGATGGTTTCCACATAAATATCAAAAGCTTTTTTAAAGAAATTGTGCAAACAATTATTTGTTTATTGGAAAGAAAAATTTAGAAACAAACAAAAAATACAATGACTGATTTTGAATTATTGTGCTTACATTGGACTCCTGTTAATGGAAGTCGTAATATTAAATCGTTTCACACATTACAAAATAATTTGCAACAGTTCAGATATTTCTGATATGATTGTAGAAATAGTTAGAAAAGCAGACGAATTTGCCAAAAGAGATTAAGGTAATTCAATTTTTATAGTCCATTTGTATTGTATATTGGTTTGTGGCTCTGCTCTTTAACAAGCAATTCGTCAGCACATTATTATACTTCATTTTATGTTTCATTTTGATTCTAAATTTTTAAACATTTAAATATTCATTATTTGATAGTGTTTTTTTTGCAGGATGGCCTTTATTCAAATTACTACATTTAAAGATCAATATTAAGAAATATAATTCGCTAAGAGCATTTTTATATATTCCCTTACTCCATGAAATTGAGCTGAATCGTGCCGCTGTTAAAGTACGAAAACAAGGTGAATTTTGTTTCTTCTGGTCAATCACAGTAGCTTTATACCCGCCAAACTGATTAGAATAAGAAGTGTCATCTTATCCACATTTTTCTATAATACTGGATATTTCAGGTATTGATCTGCTATGTACCGAAGTTTGAAATTTAAAATAACATATCAGTTAATGTTTATGGTTTAAAAAAAATTAGAAATGATTTTACCACTAGATATTATAGGACCACTATGTTACACACAAAAAAACGAGATTATCATGTCAATTAATTAGCGATGACGAAGGGAATTTTCGTTATTTTTATATTTCTGATTTATCCAGGTTAATCTTTAGCCAACTATAGAAACATTATAAAAAAACATGGTTGGTGTTTACTGTATTTTCGTAATCATGATGATTTAATTCGATATAATACTTATAACTGTGATCATATTAAAATTAATTTACCATCAGTTTGGTAACTTGATACCTTGAAAATATTTTTAAAATTTACAAATATTTAAAAACAAACTATTTTTTTTATTTATATGCAGATTTTGAATGCGTTCTTAAATAACTAAATAATGAAATAAATGATTTTGCTTCTACCAGTTCTTATACTCTTAAATGATATAAAAACATTTATTTGCTTATTAGTTAAAATGTTCTTTTGACGATAATGCTTCTAAACATGAAATATATAGAGGCCCTAATTGTGATACAGTTTTTATAAAATTAATAGAAAGATAAATATCTACAAAAAGTATTTAAAAAATTCTATGAGTAAATTCAACGAATTGTATAGAATATATGGTACTTATACTAATGACTGTTACATTTGTAGTAAAATTACCTAAGATGTCCACTGTTATTTAATAGATTTTTATAGAGGACTAGCATATTCTAAATCTAATTTAAATTTTAAAATATCCAAGTTTATATGGGTGATATTACATAACTTTCAAAATTATTGTTTATAATTTGTTTATCAAAAATTTATGTCACAACAATGAGCAACTAAAAATAATAGCACAATATTTCGACAAATAAACTGGAAAGTCAAAAAACAAACAGTTGTACATTAGGTTTATAGATACCTTTCTGCATATTCTTTATCAAAATTATCAGAAACTGTTAAAGATGAACAATGTCTAAAAATATCAAACTTTTTTTATGGAACGGAATAATGTAATTTGAGTCGTCAAAAGGGTACTTGGCCTTATACATACATTGATGAATATACAAAATTAAATTAAAATGTATTATTAGAAAAAGGACAATTTTATAATAAGTTAACGGTTGAACACAATTGCAAAGATGAGTATAAAAGCGCTCAAAATATTTGGAGTGTTTTTAATCGTAAAGCAATAGCAGAGTATTCAGATACTTAGTTTAAATTAGATGTTTTGCTTATGCATGGTAGAAATATTCCAAGATTTTAGAAAATCATGTCTAGGTATCTATCTGGATCCAGCATAATATTATATATCCAGGATTAAGTTTTGACGCACGTTTAAAATACACCGGAGTGGAACTACAACTGTTAACCTATTCAGATATACTACACTTTTTTAAAGGTAGAAAATCCCTGGCAAATAATAGGTTTGCTGGAAATTACTACTCAACTAAAACAAATAAATATGTTTTATACCTCAATGCCACGAATTTATATGGTTATGGAATGTCTCAATATCGTCCAAGAATTTATTTGGCTCTTACAAGAAAATTTATTAGCTTTGGTCTGCCTCGGATTAATTGACAAATTAAAACAAAAACTTCAAACAAATCCTGAACAGTATTTTTATTAATACCTTTTTTTGCAAATAAGGTCCCATTATTGTCACATACTTGTATGAACTGTTTCCTTGAACTTATTTGTTGGCATCCTGATTCCTACGATATGCGTTAGTTCTTTTTAACGTATCCATCAAGATTGTCTATTGTCAACAGGTCCTTTTTTTAACACCACATATAAAGCTACTCTACCAGGACATCTATACCTGCAATTTTTATTTCTTTGCCAATAATCTCAACACATTTTTGTGTCAGTCCTAGGTAAAATCCTTCCATTTGATACCAGTAAATTATTCCATAATGATGATCAAATTTGGGTTCTGTATCTTTTACAACCTATTATTATAAGCTTTCGTATTAACCAATCTGTTTAATGCTTGTTTCGTCTGCTCAAAAATATCACAAAGATTATGGGATGTTAACACTGATGATTATGAAGAAAATGTGGTTTCCGTTGTAACACTTGTTTGGATGGTATTTAACTGATAGTAAAATTATTGTTAGAAAATGATGATATTTCATTTGGAACATTTGGAGTTTTCACAGGTCTTGACGGGAAGAAATGCAACACTTATTATGTATTATTATTGCACAATTTTACGACAGTTTCGACCTATGCGGTCATTATCTAGCTTACGTACTAAACTGAGTTACATAGACGGGTCATACTAAAATTAAACTTAGGTGGTAGGTATAAAACATCATTATTTTTAATTCTAGGGTTAATACAATTAATCTTAAGTGGTAGGTAGTACTTTTATGGTTTTATGATGGAAAATAGCGGTGAATAGAAAAGGTCTAGTTGGTCGTTTAACCGATTCCTTTTTTGGTTTTTCCGATGTTTATAAATTTGTAAAGATATTTAATTTAAAACCTTTCTCTGCATAACGTAAAATTTCCGTGTTATGTAAATCAGGAAAGGGGTGTGGATGCTATTAATACAATTTAAGAAATTGTCTAGTTGTCTTGAGGAGCCTTTAAAACAAGTGAGGATGTCGTCAACATATCTGTACCAAAAATGAATATGGTTTTTGCCAGCCAGGACAGACAAGTCAAACGCAACTACTATCCTAACAAGAGGTGATTACACCAATAAAATACATCAGTTTATCCAGTCAGAAGACATAACCGAAATAAAAAGTGACCCCACTAAGCATTTTCAAAATAAATTAAAAACTGACACTCTCTGAAATCAATGTAATTTTCTCAGAATACGAGAAAAGAAGAATAATCAACATGAATCCAACTACTCCGAAATTATATAGCCTTATTAAGAATCATAAACCAGGGAACCTCATCAGACCTGTTGCCTCATATATCAATAGCCCAACTAGAGACCTAAGTGTAAAACTGCAACTGGTGTAACAAACTAACTTGAACTCGTTCAAAAACTGAAAGACAAATGAACTCCGACAAACTCCTTTTTGGTCTCCTTTAATATAAGGAATATATTCTCTAACATTCCAGCAGAAGAATGCATGCAAATAATCCATAAAATTCTCAACAAATCTAATATAAACCCTGTGATCTCCTCCGAAATATTATCTGCTTTTGAAACAAGCCTCTCTCAAATCTATTTCCAATTTAATCACAAATACTATCTTCAAAACTCAGGTTTACGAATGAGATCCCCACTTAGTCCCCTCTTAGTAAACATTTTTATCACACACATAGAAAGAGAAATTCTTAACTCTAATCATGGCAAAAACCATATTCATATTTGGTACAGATATGTCGACGACATCCTCGCTTGTTTTAAAGGCTCCTCAAAACAACTAGACAATTTCTTAAATTACATTAATAGCATCCACCCAAAAATTCAGTTCACTCTAGAACAAGAAGCAGATAACAAAATTAACTTCCTAGATCTAAGCATCTTACATATAAATAATAGTTGCACGTTTAAAGTATATAGAAAATCAACATTCACAGGTATAACAATCCCCAAAGACTTACTCCACCCAAACTAACATAAAATGGCAGCATTCAACTGAATGATACAAAGAGCCTTTTCACTCTCGTTATCCAAAGCTGAACTACAAGACGAACTAAATACCATTATGAACATTGCCACAAAAAATAAATTCTCTCCAGAGTGTATTGAAAAACTAATAAACAAAAAATAAAAGCAGCTTACTTTTAGCTTAATATACTCCAAAATAAAATCCACGGAACAACATACATACATAACAATATCCATAGCACGCTATCCGAAAAATTGCTAATATTTTATCAAAACATAATTTGAAAATTGCGTTCAAATCGCCAAATACCTTATCAAATATCCTTTACATTGCCAGAGATAAGACTGACAAATTTCAAAAATCTGGAGTTTATAAGTTAAACTGCTCGGATTGTAACAGCATATATATTGGGCAAAGCGGAAGAAACTTTAAAACCAGATATAAAGAACATTATAGATCATATAGAATACAAAAAACAGATTCTTCATTTGCAAACCACTGTACAGAAAATCAACACCCCTTTCCTGATTTACATAACTCGGATATTTTACATTATGCAGAGAAATTAAAAATCTTAGAATCATTACAAATTTATAAACATCGGAAAAACCAAACTGTAATCTGTTAAACGACCAACTAGACCTTTTCTATTTACCGCTATTTACCATTATAAAACCATAAAATTACTATCCAACACTTAAGAATCATTGTATTAACCTTAGAACTAAAAATAATAATGTTTTATACCTACCACCTAAGTTTTATTTTAGTATGACCTGTCTATGTAACTCAGTTTAGTACCTAAGCTAGATAATGACCGCACAGGTCGAAACTGCAGTCGAAAATTTGTGCAATGTAATGGTAATAATACATAAGAAGTGTTTCATTTCTTCCCGTCAAAATGATAAATTACTACATAGTAACGGCCACGACGATCAGGTTTTTACTTTTTTCCTTGGTGATGAAACGTCAGCAAACAAATTTTTCGTGGAGTTGAGGATTCTTAAATTTTTTAATTGGTATATACTGCTCTTCTTTTAGGTAAGCGGGTTCAGTTTTTTTCAAATGCTAAAACTAGTTCTTGTGAAGGCTATGACATTAGTCTATTGGCTTCTTTCAATTTAAAGTATGTCGCAAATTCTGCATTTTTCATTCTGATGTTTTTGTCTAACAACTCGATTTAACAAGTACTCTTGTCAATCGTTGACCTATAATTAATATTTTATCAAGATTTCGCTTATCTTTATAGGTACATATACGAATCAAATCCTTATCGATGCGAGTTTGCGTTTAAATTTTTGTCTATCACTGAAAATCCAAATTTATCTTTTCGACGTAATAAACATAATTCTATAAATTGATTAAATAACATATAAACTTTAACGTAATCTTCATAAATATGTTTTAAATTTGTATTATCTTGTTGAAATATTACGATTAAAATTACGTTATCTGGCATAGGGGAAATCTTGAGCACCAGTTTCTTCACTGGCCAATGAATACAATCAGGAACATACCTCTGACATAATAAACTTTTCACACGTTTCCGCCACAAATTCCTTCATTGTAAGAATTTTACACCGAAAGTTCTAAAAGTTTTTGTTCAACCACACTGATGAGATTTAAGACGTCAAAAGTTCTATTCAGTCATATTGATAAGTTCTATTACAATGGGATTTTGATATAACCTTTCAAACTACAACTTCTGCAAAAAATTCATTTTTGTTTAATTCTGTCACAAATTCCAAATTTGCCAAATCATTGTAATAATTGGCCCAATCCGGTCTACTATGCCCAGAATAATAAAACTGTTCCTTAACTAATTCACAAAATAAATTATAAAATTTATTAACTTATTAACTTGTTCAAATCACTAATAGATTGGTTAGATGTTGACATTATATTCCTATGTTATTGAATATATATAACAGTTGGCGCTTCTCATATAATTTTTAGCTCCTCTTCCTACTTTTTATAGTGGTGGGACCTGTGATATATATTCAAGGTTTTTATGTGAAAGTATTTCGGAAGGTGGATGAGGTCAATAATTTGAGAAAGAAATGCTCCATGAATGTGTCTTGGAAGGAAGAGGTACTATGTGTGTTGACAGGAGAAAGCGCTTTGTGTGTTGGCAAGAGGAGGAAGCATTCCCATAAATACAGCATTTACCAGTCCAATAAAATAATCAGTACTTTTATCCAGATATACGAGTATTGGAGGGTTAAATTTTGCTGCTAAAGTGGCAGAGTTACCACTAATAATAAAACTAAGTTATGATATATTATTAAACTGAAATTTTAGATATAGTGCACCGCAATTTGTCTTGTTAAAGATTTAATGGTGGTTCTTATAATAATTTTCCATGTTTTAATTTTTGCCGCAATAAAAATATGTATTTAACTCAGATAGAGGTCTCAAATTACCAGAAATATCAAAGTCTAATATATTTTTAGCTTTTTTATATAAGCTGTCTAATGGGTAATATCACCGTTATAATTATCTGGATTAACAGTACCACGTTCATATTTGTTAATTCTTTTAGTTAATTTAAAAATTGGGACTCCGTAAAATCTTGGCATATTTAATTTGATCAAAATTCATAAGTGGTATTCGAGGCATTTTGTAAGACTGTTTGATGATATAGTCTGTTGTAATCATAACATAGTAAAGGATTATTTTTGTTTTGAGAGACATATGAATACAAATTGCTTTTATTTATGTCAAACATACTCATCCATTCAAACACAACTGATTCGTGATAATGTAAATTTAACTGTGATACTTCAATAAGATAATACAAATTTAATACGTATTTATGATGATCGTGTTCATGTTGGTATACAATTTAATAAATTTAAAGGACTATGTTTATTATGGAATATTGGAAAGATAAATTTGGATTGGTGGTAGACAAAGTTTCTAATATAAAAGGATTTAATTCATAGATTTGGTTATAAAAATAAGCGAAATCTTGACAAAACATTAATTAAGGAAGAGCGATTGCTATAAAACTTGTTAAAGTGCGAAAAGCGCTTGCCTAAAAGAAGAGCATACCAAATTAAAATTTTTATGAAACTACAACACTATGAAAAACTCGCTGAAGTGTCAACACCATTAACTGGACGACAACACAAGAGAAAGAGAAACTTTCATATGAAATACCATCATTTCTTAATAATAATAATAATAGTCAAACTCTCTCTGTATTACAAATAAATATGCTTTACAACCATCAGAGTCAACACCTCACAACCAAAACAATTGAAAATTTTAATCCGATTAAATGAAATTTAATGAAAATAATGGGGATGTATAAAATATTGCAAAATAATTAATCGAAGTATAAATATGTTGTACAAGAATGAGTTATTATTAGATTGCGTTTCTCAAAAAATTTTAACAATGTAACAGAAATATGAGGAATTAAATTGTTCTGAAAAAATAAGAGAAATGAAATATAGGTAAAAATGATAATTACGGATCCAACATAAATCGATAAAGTGAAAGATGTTATTCTTAAAGAAATAGTGTTAAAGTTTAAGACTTGTACCTATTACCTTAATAATAGAGTTTCAGAAAGGGTTGAAAATTTAAACAAAGGTCATGAATTAAAAGATTGAAGCTATTGGTGGGTCTCTGAAACTTTCTGGTTCACAAAAATGGCAAAATGGCTATGCAAAAGTTGATGAGTTAGAAACATAATAATAAGAGGTTGATGACAAAGCTGATGTTGGTTTCTCGAAAGACATAGTTATTAAGAGAAATAATCAAAACTATAGAAGAAACTTCAAACAATTTGTAATATCATAAAAAATAGCGAAGAAAGTGAAGAGATTTTGGCATATCCTAGAATTGAAATATCAAATCAGTGTGGATAATGAATTATCGAAAGCAAGTAGCAAGTACAAGAAATATTGAAAAATCGATGAGATTTTTACCTAGTTCGAAAGTGGTGAAAATGACTTTAAAGAATAAGACGTTTTATTGGAAATGATTAACATCCTGATTAAAGAATAACAAATAAAACTGAAAGAAAGGAAAGAGCAATTAAAAATAACAATGAGAATATAAATACTCTTAAATTTCTTGGTGAAAAGTCAGAGTAAAAAATTATAAAGGATTACTTAAGAAAATAAATTGTCTGAATGAGATGGTTCAGAGAACAGCTGAAGTATCTAAAAATGTATTTGATAATACACAAAAAGAATTAAATTCCTCAGTAAGGAGAAAGAGTGATGCAAATAATTTAACAAAGGTTTATTTAGATCCTAAAATTAGTGTAAATTTGGAAAACTTAGAAGCAAAGTAAAAAAAATTCAAAACAACAATAAGTTATATATATATATATATATATATATATATATATATATATATATATATATATATATATATATATAATATATATTATATATATATATATATATATATATATATATATATATATATATATAAATATATATATTATATATATATATATATATATATATATATATATATATATATATATATAAATAATATATATTATATATATATATATATATATATATATATATATATATATATATATATATATATATATATATATATATGTATCGATATCCATTGTCTCCGCCATCACAGCCGTTGTGGAACTTCACCCGTAATCTCGGGCAAGGAGCACTATACAGGTACTAATCTCCCGGTTCAGAAGACCCCTGGAATCTGCGGGGGGCAGGGATTGATTCAATATCCCTGATAGGGCTAACCAAAGTGTTCCTACTGCTACCCATAATTTCTTTTAGATAGTTTTTTTTTATAATCGTCACAATATTTTGTTTCTTCTGGAAGTAACGAAAACTAAAAATAGGTTAAACTGGTTGAGTTCAACATGAGTCATATTTTTTTTTGTTATTGTGTAATATATTACTATTTGTTAGTCTCACCTCGTTGTTTAATGGATGCTGGACTATTCAATTTTTGAAAAGTTGTTATCTACGTTTGACCCTTTTTTGGGTTATATGCTTTTTTAGAATGACAGATTAAATTGTTTCTTCTGGTAAAAGTTTTTTGACATATATTACAAGTATGTGTTATTTTGTTTCTTAATTATCTCTTTTTGCAAAGCTACGCTGCACTCAATTAAATTGAAATAAATTGTTCTTTAATAGATTGGTGAAATGGAGGGAATAGGAGTATATTGATTTTAAAATCAGAGAAGAGAATTCGTCAACACATCTACGTCTTGTTTAATTCTGTCCCACTTTTCTTCCTATTCTTTTGATATGTTGTATGTATGTAGGGAATTTAATGCAGAACCCCAAATTTTTAGTTTTAAAAAAGATTTTTGTTTTCTTTTATTTTTATTTTTTTTACAATAAAGGAGTGTTTTGTAAACGTTTTATCAGTTTGGGTCTCTTTACTCCCCTAATAATTTAAGGTGTGGGCCGAAACTAAAATTTGACAATATGCTCCAAAAGTAGAAGTAAATTCTATCTCGGAAGAAAGAAGAGAATTGGGATTAGAATTATCTTGCGACACAGTAACAAAATTTGAATTTAATATAGGAGATGGCTGTCTAATTTGGCCGCAAGGATTGACTCACCATCGGATGGGTCAGAATTATTTGCTATTAACCCCTGCCAAAATCTTTAATTATTACGAAATTTTGATTCAAGACAATATTTTTCTCAAAATGTTGCAACAGAAGTTCATTAATGTCTAAATTATTTCTGGATGGACGTAGCTCGTCTGAACTACTTTCAAGGGAATTATTTTCTTCTTCACTAATACCTAAATTTTGAGACAATTCACTAATTTCATTAAAATTTTTTTAAAAAAAATTTGTTGATTTCATTATTACCTTTAGTTAATACACTACGATTAAAAGTCTGCACCTTTCTTGTGTAAAAGTCGAAAATATATACAGTTTTTTACAAATATATAAAATTCACTAACTAACCTTTTCATAAGTTGATTGAGTTTACGACGACTTTCTTCAATCATATAATGTAATTCCATCACAGGATATTTAACATTTTGCTCTTCCAAAGCTATTTGGCGTACTTTAAGTTGCCTTATTTCTGAGTACAAAGTTTCGATCTCTGTTGACCTTAAATCGTTAAGTCTAGTAATAAAATATTATAAATTAGTACGCTTTACACTTGCAATTTAATTTGAACTTACTTCTCTTTTAATTTGTTTTCACTTTCTTGTAGTAGAAGTTGATATTTTGTTATTTCTTCTTGTTGCTTCTGCATAGGTATCATTACTGTGTCTGCAACTTCTTGTTTACGGTCCTATAAAAGGTCGGATGTATGTAACAGAAGTAGTGCTTCACGGATGATGGAACGTATGCATTTGTTTATATATATATATATATATATATATATATATATATATATATATATATATATATATATATGTAGTTACTATTACTTTTTTAAACTTCCATTGATAACAAAATATTATCATATATCATTATATTATCATAAAAAAAAATGTTTATCTAAGGTAATACAAGTTCTCAATTAGTTAATATAGTGTAAATTATAAATATTTTCTTCTTAGCTTGATTTCGAAAATGTCAAAATTCTTAAAACCGAAAATAATATATAGAAACCAGACATTTTCGAAATGACAGAAATTCAAAAAACCCAAACTCAATAAACACTGAATAACATTCCCTTAATTTTATAGAAACTTGATCACAATTATGGCCCTTATATATTTCATATTCTAAGGTATTATCGTCAATAGAATATTTTATGTAGTAAGCAAATGAATATGGAATGTGATCGTATTATTTAAAAAAAAAAATAATAAGAACTTTAATTTGTTTTTGAATATTTATAAATACATAAAAAAGATATTTTCTATGATGTTTCGAGAGTTGGCTATAGATGGACCTGAATAAATCAGAAGTATAAAATAATGAAAATTCTCTTCGTGATCGCTAATTAATAATAAATTAACATGAGGATTTAGTTTTTTTGTGCAATATAATGGTCCTATAAGTTTATATCGAGTAGTAAAATCATTTTTAATTTGTTCGAAACCATAAATATTAACTGATATGTTATTTTGAATTTCAAACTTCGGTGTGTAGTTTTTAATGGCATATGAATCCCGGAAATATTCAATATTGTAGAATATGTAGATAAGATGAAATATGAATATTCTAAAATAGAAACTTATAACTTGAATTAAAATAATAGAAAAATTTATATATTCCACTTTTCAAATCCTCAAAATTTTGAGAATAGACCGCTTAAAGGAATAAATAAACCAAATCCAATAAACCTTCACATAAACTTCTCCAAAAATTCAAAATGCTAACAGTTACGCACAATACACGATCCCCTTTAGCTGTATGTCATAAAAATGTAATCTTCTCTACTAATTTTGGATTTCCCTAAAAAATTGATCAAGGTAAGAAGAAAATATTTATAATTTGTACTATATTAACTAATTCAGACCTTATTTGACTTTATATACGTATGTATATGCATATACATATATATATATATATATATATATATATATATATATATATATATATATATATATATATATATATACATATATATATATATATATATATATATATATATAATATTGTTTTGAAAGTTGTTCAGAAAGTGAGCTCATTTTAGCAATCCTCATTTGTAGTAGCTCATTTCCAGATTTTTTCTATTTATACTGGTGTTTGTGTAGTTGTTTGAGGGGACTATGTTTATTTCCTAGTATGGGGACATTTTATAAGTGTCTCACATAAGCACTATTTTTCTATTCTGCATTCCAAAAAATTTCTTTCAGTACTTAGGGGGCAGCCATAAATGATAACACAGGATTTGTCACCTGTCAGGGATTTTTGTTAAATGGCATACATATGAGCCCACTGTTAAATAGCATATTTCGGTCCGTTTATAAAAATATGTAATCGTAATAGTTAACATATTTCTAGTCTTTACCGATATACAGTTTGTTGAGCTGAATTTTAGCCACTAGGTAGCTTACGCTATTTACTATTTTCCTGTTTGGCGTAATGAAAATTTCTTTCTCTACTAAATTCAATTTTTTATGAGAAAATCAAATATGATAACAAGAAATTTGTCACCTGTCAAATTCGACATTTTAGAAAGCTAATTAATTTTTTAAAAATGACTCCAGATATGAACACACCATTACATGGCGTTTTTTAGTCCGTTTACAAAAATATATTATATTTGATATTTATTTTTAGTCGTTATCGATATTCAGAGCATTATTGAACTAATGTTTATCTTTTTCGAGGCTCACCCGATTTACTATTTTCCTATTTGGCGTATTAAAATCTTTTTTAATATAGTTTTTTTTATGAGGGAGCCAAATATGGTAACCAAAAAATTATCACTTTTCAAATTGACAGATACAAAGCCAACGAAAATGTATTTAAATTGTAACCTCTACATATAAGCACACCAGTCTTTTTTAGTACGTTTCCAAAAATGTATAACTCTTTAAATTTATTTTATTTATCAATATACAGGACATTTAATTTATTGAACCGAATTTTGACTTTTAAGTGGCTCACCCGATTTATTATTTTCCTATTTAGTAGATCAAAAAATTTCTGAGGAAGCCAAATATAATAACAAAAAATGTATAACTTGCCAAATTTGTCACATGTGATTAGAAAAGTGAGAAATTTTTCTATCATATTTGACTTCCTGACAAAAAACTAAGTTTGCTTGTAAACGAATTTTTTATTATGCCAAATAGGAAGATAGTAAATCGAATTGGTTAAAATTCCCTTCAACGACTTGAATGCCCTGTATATCGGTAACGACTGAAAATGAATATTAAGTATTACATATTTTGTAAACGGACTGAAAAATGCTATTTAACGGTGTGGTTACATATAGAATGTGCCATTTAAAAAATCCTAGTTTGTTTTGTAAACCGTTAACTTTCACAAGTGACAAATTTTTTGTGATCCTAGTCGACTTCCTCACAAAAAAACTAAGTTTTTTGGTGAAAGAATTTTGTTGATACATGAAATAAGAAATAGTAAATTGAGTGAGCGACTTAAAAGTTCAATTTCAGTTCAATAACTTGATATAATTCAATAATCAATAACTAATGAAAATAAATATTAGGCGTTATATATTTTTGTAAATGGGGTACTCATATGTAGAGGGTACTAGTTGAGTTTGTAATCTGTCAAAGTTGAAAAAATTTTGTTATATTTGGCTCTCATAAAAAAAAATTTAGTACCTCAAAAATTGTCTTGGTATGTAAAATAGGAAAATAGTGAATTAGGTGAGATACTTAAAAAAATGTCCCTGTACACCACAGAATAAGCTAATTCTAAATGGTTTTAAAAATTTCACATTTTTAAACTTAATGGAGTGCTGGTTTTGTTCTTCTGATTTCCGTTAGGGGTTTGATATTTGTTAGTTCCTTTTTTAAAAACGTTATTTATGAATATATATATATATATATATTTATATATATATATATATATATATATATATATATATATATATATATATATATATATATATATATATATATACGAGGCTGGTTTGAAAAGTCCGTGCAAAAATAAAAACTACTTATGTGTTTGGGGTAAACCTTTTTTATTTTTCGACATAGTCTCCTTTTAGGCTTATACACTTCGTCCAACGATGTTCTAGTTTGTTGATCCCTTCCGAATAATAGGATTTGTCCAAGTCTGCAAAATATCCATTAGTGTCTGCAATCACCTCCTCGTTTGAATAAAATTTTGGTCCCGCCAGCCATTTCTTCAAATTTGGGAACAAATAGTAGTCCCAGGGAGCCAGGTCTGGAGAATAGGGGGGATGTGAAACGAGTTGGAATCCTATTTCCATTAATTTTGCGACCACAACTGCTGAGGTGTATGCTGGTGCGTTGTCGTGATGGAAAAGAACTTTCTTGTGGGCCAATCGCGGGCGTTTTTCTTGCAGCTCGGTTTTCAAACGGTCCAATAACGATGAATAATATTCACCTGTAATAGTTTTACCCTTTTCCAGATAGTCGATGAGGATTATCCCTTGCGAATCCCAAAAGACAGTCGCCATAACCTTTTCGGTTTTCGCCTTTTTTGGTGCAGATTCCCCCTTGGTAACCCATTGTTTAGATTGTTGTTTGGTCTCAGGAGTATAGTAATGTATCCATGTTTCATCCACAGTGACGAAACGACGCTTAAAGTCCTCCGGATTCTTCTGGAACAGCTGCAAACCATCTTTGCAACACTTCACACGATTCCGTTTTTGGTCAAGCGTGAGCAATCCCGGCACCCATCTTGCGGATAGCTTTCTCATGTCCAAATGTTTATGCAAAATATTATGTACCCGTTCAGTCGAGATTCCCACAGCACTAGCAATCTCACGCACCTTAACTCTTCTGTCATCCATCACCATATCATGGATTTGATCAATGATTTCTGGAGTCGTAACCTCCACAGGCCGTCCAGAACGTTCAGCGTCACTTGTGCCCATATGGCCAGTCCGAAAATTTTGAAACCACTTATAAACTGTTCTAATCGAAGGTGCAGAGTCACCATAATGTTTATCAAGCTTCTCTTTAGTTTCCTGAGGCGTTTTGCCTTTCATAAAGCAATGTTTAATCACCACACGAAATTCTTTTTCGTCCATTTCTTGAAAATCACTCGACTTCCTTGATTCACACGAATGCCAAACACAAAGAAATAGACCAATATGGCTGAAACTTGGTGTGCGTTCATTCAAGAGATGCTACTAACTAAACATGACCTCGATACGCGCCGGTGGTGCCATCTCTCGGACTTTGCACGGACTTTTCAAACCAGCCTCGTATATATATATATTACTATAGTGTAGTTTCGTTATGAAATAAAGAAAAATTATACGAAAAGTTAGAATTTTTACTTTGTTCAAAAGCTAGTACACTGAACCCCGTAAAACACGAGAGAAAAATTTTCAAAGCCCGACACGTTGTGATGCCATTTTGTGGCCCCTACCTTTTCTTTTATTTTATTTGCATGAATTGAGTGGATATTAATATTAAAAGAACTAAAGAAATTAAGCATACACTAGCTCAGTTTTTCTTGGTAGAGTAATATGGGTAAGAGATAATTTTTGTACGTCTTTTGGAAATAGTCTCTATAGTTGTTTAAAATTTTTGGTTGTACAAATTTTGGGCATCATTCATTTTAAAAATAAAAAGAATCCAACTTCAGCTAAAAAAATGAAAAAACACTGATGGGTTATGTAGTTGTTATGGATAATTTTGATAATTTTGATAAGTCCTGAAAAGTAAAAAAGGTGATACAGTGAAACACTAGCCTTAAACAAGAAAAGGTTTATTAATGACTAAATTAAAAGTTCTAACTTTACTAGTCTGTTATTACCCTTATTACAAAAAAAACCCCTTAGTCTAATAGGTGGTATTACTAAATAGAGTCCTTAAATCAGGGTTTTTTAATTAAAACTTTTCTACACACGATGTTGAATGTTCGTGAGGTTCACTTCACGAGTTATCAGTTCGATACGATGTAAAACGCACTTGTCGACGGGAAACTAGGTCTACGAATTGATATACTGATGACTTACGGTTTTTTTTTTTTTCTATGAGTCCTTGGCCTGTCCTGGTGAGATATTCATAACACTGATGTCTCCACCTTGGCTACCCCAGTTCCCTTTGGGCTACTAAACTTTTCTTTGCCCCTAAAGGTCTGGGAATAAACAGGATACTTCCAGGAAAAAGGCCTTGAACTTGTACACTAAAACCGTTTTTGCACTACTACATCACTAATATATCAGTACGGCAACTTGATAAAAAAAACCCTACTGGGCGGCTTTCTGAAGAAAAAGCCCTTACTTTGGCTTTAGCAAATATCTGCCCTACTTCATTTCGGCTGAGAAAAAAGACCGGCTGCGGCTATACGATGGAAACAGCCTCTTGCGGCTACATGATGGAAAGAGCCTACTACGGCTTCATGTTGGAAAAAAGCCAAGATCCATGTCATCCGGACCCTTTAATATCTTTCTTCCTTCCGTATAAATCACGTCTTTAAGATGGCTATTTCCCGGATCTAGCCAATCGACGCATTAGAAGCGAATTAAATAAATTTTCCAGTAGATAACCCGCAATGCACACTGTAATATAAACGGCTCAAAAATTCGAGTGAACTACACTATTTAGTACTTAACGAAGAACGCAAATTGCGAGTAATAATTTTTTTATATCTAATTTGATATATATCCTCCGCAAAATACGTAATTTAAAATTACATCAATATCATCATCATAAATTGCACATCTATATGGCCTTTAAAATACTGAGAAATACATTTTATTAAGATTGTTCATATATTTTTTATTGTTGATGACTAACTAATGTTTCTTAATAGCAAGTGATTGCAAAACTTCTATTTTTTTAATTTTTTTCAGTACCAATAATTTTAGCGACCAACGAAAAGTTTTAAATTTGGAAGCTACATGTTTTGTGTGTGGTAGATAAGTTGAAATTAAATATTTTAAATATCTTCTCTATTTTAAAATTTTATTTTGTATTTAAAATCCTTGAGGAATGATTTTTAAAAATGCTTTAGATTTTTTGTTAATTTACAATATTAAGATAGGGAGACAATATTGATCTGAAACCATGCGGAGCTGATAAAAAAATATTTTGTTTTTAAAAATCAACTACTCTCTGGCATGCCGATCGCCAAAAATTTTGCTATAGACTGTTGAGTATAACATATTTTTTTTGGACTGAAGATTCCCAAACTCCACTCCTCCCTCGTACGGTAAGGATGCCCAACTATTCCCAATCTTCTTTCAATACGCATTGTCTTTCCATTGAGTCTGCACAAGGGCCATAAAACTGACCAGAGGCAAATACTATTATATAGTAAGTTGGGAATGTGGAATCTTTGGCACAATGACACTGCTCAGTATATATCACCACTACACCAAACACTTTATTTTTGCCCTCGACGCGCGTTTCGCTTACCATGTTAGCTTCATCAGGAGCGATGATCATCATCGCATATAAAACCATTAAAAATAGATGTGAAATATGTTTACATCTGTAAAGGTTAAATGAAACAGTTTAGTATTAGGCCTTTACCACTAGAGGTTCCTTCAAGTCAGCACTTAAATATAAACAACCAAAATTCTAGACTGCTTGTCGAACCTTTATCTTCTAGCTCAATCTCAGGGTAGATTTTTTTTTGATTTTATCAACCAGTTAGTTTAGTCTGTGTCACTATTAGAGATTGGTCACAGTCAAATGAGCACCACCAAATTTGATTTTATTATGAACTGGTCTTATGAGCTACTAAAGTTGATCAAAGAGATAAAAAAACATTTAAATGTCGAAAAACGTTAAGTTAAATTTAAAAACCCTGCTTTTCCGAAAATTTGTGATAAGCCAAATAAAATTTAATAAATTTGGATAAATTTACTCTCTCTACACCCGAGTATTTTCTGATAAATTTTATTTAGAGTATAGGATATGTTATTTACGCTTTTTAAAAGATTAAGTGGACACTTAACACATATATACAAATAGTTAAACGTCTAATAAAATAAAAAATTTTAGAATAAATATTCCTTAATCCAAAACTAAAATATACCCATATAGCGCTTTGTAGTGCCTTACACTAAATAAGATTTCGTAACCGGGTTTGACCGCAACATAACAGGAAAAAGTTTAAATAGTAAAAAAACACATAAAGAACTCCGAACTACTGAAGATTCTCTTAACCAGAAGTTAGACTTAATTTCAAAGAAAGCAATATCTTCCACTACATTATTAAACGCAGGAATTAAGCCCACTGATGGTTCGTATTTTCTAAAATAAGAAATAGTTCATTCTATACTCTAGGAATTAACTAAATTTTTATGAGTTTAATCTGGTAGCTGGAAGAATTCTGTATGTGCACAGTCGAAATCATACGGCAAGAGCTTGGGTTAACAGAATTTCAAAGAAATGAATAATCAGTTAATAGACTAAGTACAAGAGTACGAATTAAAAGACAGGTTGCCTGATGGAGACTACTTAACTGAGTCATAGTCTAGCATATGGCGTAAACCAAAGGAGCATAAGAAATGTTGAGAGGATAAGAGATGGAAGAAAAATATTGATATTCTTGATATGGAATTTTGCACAATTAAAAAAGAAGAAATCACAGGAGCAGGATATGATCCAAAACTTTTGGTAGAGGAGATTTGCACGAAGCTTTCATTCAACAGTTGAATCATGTTTATTACTCCACAGGCCGTGACAGCATTTTTACTGTTTGGGTCAAACTTTATGTTGCCAGAAAGTGCAAGAACGGAAGATCGTTCTTACCGACTCTATATAAAATACTAACATCTTGTACTGCAAACAAAATATACAAACACATCAGCACTAACAACATATTAACACAAGAGCAGAAAGGTTATAAAAAGAATCACCAGGGTTGTAAACAACTTATAATCAACTGGATAGTACTTCAATAGGCACAAGAAGCTAAATGATATATCCACATAGCCTTCATAGATTATCGAAAGTTGTTAGATAGTGTACCACGCACTGGTTCTTAGAAGTTCTTAAGCTATATAATGGACACCCAACTATAATAAACTTTCTTGACACCATCGTGTAAGCATGATGTACAAGACAATATTATCTTATCTATTCACTTTAAATAAAATTTAAAAATAGAGAAGATATTTAAAATATTTAATTTCAACTTATCTACCATACACAAAACATGTAGCTTCCAAATTTAAAACTTTTCGTTGGTCGCTAAAATTATTGGTACTGAAAAAAATTTAAAAAAGAGAATTTTTGCAATCACTTGCTATTAAGAAACATTAGTTAGTCATCAACAATAAAAAATATATGAACAATCTTAATAAAATATATTTCTCAGTATTTTAAAGGCCATATAGATGTGCAATTTATGATAATATTAATGTAATTTTAAATTACGTATTTTGCGGAGGATATATATCAAATTAGATATAAAAAAATTATTACTCACAATTTGCGTTCTTTGTTAAGTACGAAATATTTTAAACATCTTTTCTGTTTTTATATTATATTATATATATATATATATATATATATATATATATATATATATATATATATATATATGTATATATATATGTATATATGTATATATATATATATATATATATATATATATATATATATATATATATATATATATATATATATATATATATAGTAACATTCATTTTTTCCTAGATTTTAAGATCATGTTACGTCACTGCTTTTCTCCCTATAATTTATAATTTTTCTCCATTTTTATATTTATTGCAGTGTTTACTAACTTTCACTCGAATTTTTGAGCCGTTTATATTACAGTGTGCATTGCGGGTTATCTACTGGAAAATTTATTTAACTCGCTTCGAATGCGTCGATTGGCTAGATATTTGTATCCGGGAAGTAGCCATCTTAAAGACGTGATTCATACGGAAGGGAGAAAGATATTAAAGGGTCCGGATGACATGGATCTTGGCTTTTTTCCAACATGAAGCCATAGTAGGCTCTTTCCATCATGTAGCGGCAAGAGGCTGTTTCCATCGTATAGCCGCAGCCGGTCTTTTTTCTCAGCCGAGATGAAGTAGGGCAGATATTTGGTGAAGCCAAAGTAAGGGCTTTTTCTTCAGAAAGCCGCCCACTAGGCTTTTTTTATCAAGTTGCCGTACTGATATATTAGTGATGTAGTAGTGCAAAAACGGTTTTAGTGTACAAGTTCAAGGCCTTTTTCCTTGAAGTATCCTGTTTATTCCCAGACCTTTAGGGGCCAAGAAAAGTTTAGTAGCTCAAGGGGACTAGGGTAGCCAAGGTGGAGACACCAGTGTTATGAATATCTCACCAGGACAGGTCAAGGACTCATAGAAAAAAAAAACCGTAAGTCATCAGTATATCAATTCGTAGACCTAGTTTCTCGTCGACAAGTGCGTTTTACATCGTATCGAACTGATAACTCCTGAAGTGAACCTCACGAACCTTCAACATCGTGTGTAGCAAAGTTTTAATTAAAAAATCCTGATTTAAGGACTCTATTTAGTAATACCACCTATTAGACTAAGGGTTTTTTTTTGTAATAAGGGTAATAACAGACTAGTAAAGTTAGAACTTTTATTTTAGTCATTAATAAACCTTTTCTTGTTTAAGGCTAGTGTTTCACTGTATCACCTTTTTTACTTTTCAGGACAAAACGGTTGTATCATATCAAAATTATCCATAACAACTACATGACCCTTCAGTGTTCAACTATAGAGACTATTTCCAAAAGACGTACAAAAATTATATCTTACCCATATTACTTTACCAAGAAAAACTGAACTAGTGTATGCTTAATTTCTTTAGTTCTTTTAATATTAATATCCACTCAATTCATTCAAAGAAAATAAAAGAAAAGGTAGGGGCCACAAAATGGCGTCACAACGTGTCGGGCTTTGAAAATTTTTCTGTCATGTTTTACGGGGTTCAGTGTACTAGCTTTTGAACAAAGTAAAAATTCTAACTTTTCGTATTTATTTCTTTATTTCATAACGTTTATTGAACGAAACTACACTCTAGTAATAAGACAAAAGCAGGAAATTTGAAGGATTACTTATTTCGATTTATTTGATGGTGTTATAGATATTTGAATTTTGTTAATTGAACCTAATTTAAAAAGTTCCTACTTCTTGTTAAAAGCTACCTTTTTAGGCTTAAATAGTTCAGATTGGCGGATGCGCTGGTCTACCTAAATTTTGCACTTGTATATTTATCTGTTATCTTAAAAATAAGGTGTTAGCAAAAAACTATGTTTTTTGTCTACTTATGTTTTGCATCAATGTTGAGAATACTTTGCTTATACAGGGCAGTACTTAGAATTTTTTTGTGGAAAATTTTTAAAATATTTAGTAAAGAAATTTTAATACAAGACGGTACTTAGAATTATTTGAAATAGTTGGTAAAGAAGTTTTCATATTTTAGTTGTCTTTACATAACTTTTACTTTGACTATTAGGAGCACAGGAAAAATATTTTCACGACTATTCAAACAATTCTTTTAAATTTTATAACTTAAATACATTATCATGGAAGCTTTCAATTTTAAAGTCAATCACTTACTGGAATACGAATTAGACTATGAACTGAAAATCCGTCGTACTTTCTCAGAACGTCCGGTCGAGGATAAAAGAAAGATTCTAACGAGAATCTTAAGTAAAGAGATTAACGAGCCCGGAAGAACAATAAAGATAGGGGATGACACTCTGTCTATTAAAGAAGAAACGGCTGGAATCGAAAAGAGTTTAAACTCTATTTAAAACCTAATTGACGGCGATCCAAATGATTCACTTCACCGGGTTAAGTCACGTTTATCGTCGCGTACAAAGAATTCCCACGCCGGATAACGAAGAGGAAACGTCGAAATTTTCCAGATATGTTCAGGAAATAATAGCTACGTGTGTGCTCATGGAAGCAAATCTTGCAGAAAAGATAGCTCCTGGTCATGAGTTACCACAGTTGCCAATTGCAACCCCAGTCATAAATGTACCAGCTCCAATTGTGAATTGCGCAGCCAGAAATATTCCTGTCAGCGAGTGGCAATTTAAATTTAATGGAGACTCAAAGATACTCTATCCTTTTTCGGACAGGCTGACTGAATTAGCTCAAGCTAGTAAAGTATCTGAAGGTGAACTTTTCAGCTCCGCTGTTGAATTTTTCACTGGAGATGCCTTCACTTGGTTTAGAAGCATCAAATCAAGTGTCAACGACTAGCATTCCTTGGTAGAAAGATTAAAGAAAGACTTCTTGCACTGTGATGATGATGAAGAATTGTTGTCGGAAATAAAGAGGAGGCGACAAAAGAGAAATGAGTCCACTGTGATTTTTATTGCCCACATGTAATCTTTATTCGGTAGGTTATCCACCAAGCCTTTGGAAAGTACCAAAGTTAAATTTATACGTCGGAATATTCTGCCTAGCTTCGTCAATCGGTTAGCTCTACTAGATATTAATTCGGTAGCAGAACTCGCAGGGTTATGTAGAAAACTCGAGGAGTCTGAATATTTGTTGGAAAAGAGCAGACCAAAAGGCGAAACTAATATACATCCATTAGAACTTAATCCAAATGGCCAAAGTGGAGGAGGCTCAACAGACAAAAAAAAGAGAATTTAAATCGGAATTCTAGGAGCCACCGCAAAATGGGTAAAAGAAAAGATAGTGATTCTATAATTAGCGACACTGCAGCTAAAGGGAATGACAAGTCGGTTTCACCTAAGGCAACAATTACGTGTTGGAATTGCAAAGGTCCGAATCACACTTACCAAAGTTGTACAGCACCTAAGCGGGTATTTTGTTTCAAATGTGGAACAACTGGTGTGAAACTAGCATCATGCCCCAAGTGTACAAAAAACGAGTAAGGACGGTATATTACCGGGGCGGATATACTAAGTCCAAGAAAAGAGCCTCTAACCATTCGGCTAAGTCACAGGCTTATGTTTGCAGTAAGGTCACTAATCCAAAACGTTCTAGAAACGTAGAGGAACAAAAATATTCCAATAGATCTGATTGGACTAAATGGTTACAAAAAGTTTCTGATTTTTTTTTGTCACATATCTCCTTTAATCGTGCATAAATATTTAGATAACAGACCGTATATAAAGATAAATCTATTAGGTGTCAACTTATCGGCATTACTTGACTCTGGTGCAAATACATCAGTTGAATACATCAGTTGTAGGTCAGAATGATATTAAAATTTTAAGTCGTTTAAGTATAAAAATATGCCATGTCAAAAATAGAAGTGTTACCACAGCAGATGACAGCCGTCAAAAAGTTTTGGGTACGGTTGAATTGCCGCTAGTCTGCGATGGTCATTGTTTAGTAATCTCAGCTCTAGTAGTACCTTCTCTATCACATACTTTGGTTTTAGGATGTGATTTTGCACAAAAATTTGGAATTTTGGTAAATTTTAAAGATAACTCGTGGTATCCACAGTCCCTCGAAGTCAATTCTCATATAAATTTTAAAGATTGTTATTCAGAAAGTTCTTTGGAAAACCTTTTCTCGCGTTTTTATGTACCCTAGATGATCTCTCGAGGACAGAACGCCTAAAAGCAGAAAAAGTTATAGGTTCCTTCGAGGAAATATGTAGTAAAGATAGGTTAGGCCGAACGAATAAAATCACCATGTCTATAGATACGGCTGATGCCAGTCCTGTAAAGACAAGGCCCTTCACCATGTCTCCGTACATGTCAAAAATATTAAATAAAGAGTTAGACGAAATGTTGAAACTCGGAGTGATTGAAGAATCAAATAATCCTTGGTGTTCTCCAATCTTATTGGTGAAAAAGGCCGATGGACAGTATCGTCTATGCTTTGACGGAAGAAAGCTCAACGAGGTCAGCAAATCTGATAATTATCCATTACCGAACATCGACAGAATTTTGACATCACTCAGGAATGCTAAGCATGTATCCTCGATAGACCTTAGAAAGGCTTTCTGGCAAATTCCTTTACACGAATCCTCCAAGGAAAAAACCGCTTTTGCAGTAGTAGGACGAGGTCCATTTCAGTTCGTCACTATGCCATTTGGTCTAAAGAACGCTGCTCAAACTCAGCAACGTTTTCTGGACGCTATATTTGATCCGAAATATGAGCCAAATATCTTTACTTATCTAGATGATATTTTAGTAACATCGGAAGACTTCGAATTGCACATTCGCTTACTTAAAGAAGTAAAAGATAAATTGAAAGAGGCCGGACTAACAATAAATTTGAGCAAATGTGATTTTTTCAAAACATCACTAAAGTTTTTAGGCTATATAGTAGGCTCAAATTCCTTACCTACCGATCCGGATAAAGTAGCAAGTATGGTTAATTATGCGAGACCTGCTAATACTACGGAAGTTAAGCGTTTCGTAGGAATATGTTCTTGGTATAGACGTTTTATACAGAACTTTTCTACCCTGTTGTCGCCTATTAATGATCTCTTGAAAGGACGAAAAAAAGGACAGTCGATAGATTGGACAAAAGCAGCAGAAGAATCTTTTATAAAGATTAAAGAACTATTGGTTTCAGCTCCGATCTTATCCCAACCAGATTTTTCCCAACAGTTTTATATTTCTAGTGATGCTTCTAATACAGGTTTAGGGGGCGTCTGAATACAGAAAATCAATGGTGAGGAAAGAGTGATAGCATATGCCAGTAGAACTTTATCAAAAGCTGAACGTAACTATTCAGTTGTTGAAAGGGAATGTTTAGCAGTACTCTTTAATATTGAAAAGTTTCGACCTTATATAGAAGGTGTTCCTTTCACGGTTATAACAGATTATTATAGTTTATTATGGCTTAATTATATTAAAAACCCTAGTGGCAAACTAGCGCGTTGGGCAATTAGGCTGAGACAACATACGTTCAATTTAATTTATAGAAAAGGGATCCACAATGTTATTCCTGACGTTTTGTCAAGAATCCCAGATCATATGGTGGACGAATGCAGTCTTAGTGCACAGATTGGCGTAAGAATTGACACAGTTGACATAGATCGCATCGATCCATGGTACGATAATTTACGGCAACAAATTAAAGAATTTCCTGAAAATTTTCCTCAGTGAAAGGTGGAAAATGATTTCGTGTACAAATTTATCCCAAACCGGTTGCCTTTAAAAGTTAATGTACCCGAGTGGAAAATATTAGTTCCTAAGCCACAGAGAGAGGAAATTATAGACAAGTGTCATACTCCTCCTACTTCTGATCATTTTGGTTTTTATAAAACTCTTCACAGGGTTCAGGAACAGTATTATTGGCCAAAAATGCGTTTTGATTTCATAAAGTTTGTAAGGATTTGTGAAGTATGTGGAGCGCGGAAATCTCCAAACCTATGGGACTGATGGGAAAAGAGAAAACGGTTAATTACCCTTTTCAAGTCATAGCAGCTGATCTAGTAGGCCCATTCCCACCTTCAAAAAGGGGAAATAAAAGGCCTTTCGTGGTTTCTTGCTGGTTTACAAAGTATACCATGTTATTTCCTTTGAAAAGTTCTAAAGCTGAATGCACAGAGAGAATTTTAGAAAATGATGCTTTTCTAATCCACGGTGGTCCATCGCTTTTGATATGCGGTAACGGTACTCAGTTTACCTCTAAGAGTTTTAAGAGCTTAAATGAAACTTATGGTTTTAACATCCGTTTCAATCCGTGTACTCTCGACAATGTAATTTCGTTGAACGTAATAACCGAACTGTCGGAACCGCTTTAAGAAGTTACGTTGACTCACATGACACTTGGGATAGGGAGATTTCAAAGATTCAACATGCTATAAATACCGTAAAATACGAGATAACCGGGTTTACACCGTCTTTCTTAGTTTACGGCAGACATATACCTCTGTCTGGATTGTATTATAAAAATTTAGATTTGGATGTCAGTATTGACAGCGAAATAATTCCGGGCCACAGGGGTACATACGCCGAAAATTTAAAGGGTTTAAAAGATATTTTCACAGACGTGCGTAGTAGGATACATAAGGCTTATGAACGGAACAGTAAGTCTTATAACTTTAGAAAAAGGGATTTTTCCTTTAATATAGGAGATCACGTTTGGAGGAAAAATAAAACTCTTTCCAGTGCAGTTGATAAATTCACATCTAAGTTGGTACCTAAGTATGTGCATTGCGTGATAAGGGAAAATATTTCAGATTTAATTTATGGTTTGGTCAATTTAAATGGGACTAAAGTAGGACAGTGGCATATTAAAGACTTAAAACCATTCAATGGACCTAACCCTAATGAAAGTTTGTCAGAAGAAGAAAAATTTATATTTACATTATTTTAATTGCCCAATATAATTTTTATTTTTTTGATGTTGCTCTGTATAGGTGACTACATCGTTATTTGACTGTTATAAAAGTTGAGCAGAGTATAGCTTACTTTTATTATTTTTTTTTTGCTAAGGTTTTGGGTACTGGTCATATCAAAACTTAGGTTGATTGTGGTTGATGTTTAGCATCGACTCAGTTTTTTTAAGAGCTTGCGACAAAGTCACACTCAGGATATATCATATGACTGATATGTCGGTGGTCGCGAGATTTGATTTGCTTATGACCTCAAATAATATCCAGTTCTTGATACTTGGAAGCGAAATCCTTATTAGAGGCAATCCAAAGGGATCTTGAGTTTGGACAAGCGCAAGATGTAGCTCATGTGGTATGACGTTGACTCAAAAGATTTTATGAGCAAAGTTTGTTATCCGAGTAGGTGTATTTTTATTACCTCAGTGGTATATTTTGGGTGCAATTAAGAGTAAATTGATTTTGGTTTATCTAGTAAGTCTAAAACTTGGATTATTTTTTTATTTCGATCTTCTTCTGAACTAACAAGCTGAGGGTATTTTTATATTTTTTAGGGTTGTCTAAACGTTACCTTTGAGTCACTAATTTTTTTATGATTTTATTTTGCATATATTCATAGGTATACGACTAGGTCTACTATCAGATTAATAGGAAATTGAAGTCTTACAGGAGAACTAAAGGCTGATCATTTACAGGAAATGAGAGCAAAGTAAGACAGTAGTTTCACAAAGAAGTGATCAATATCTGATACCGAGATGAGAACCTTGTTAAGAGAGGCTAAGCGCAGTGCAGGAAGATTCCTAACCGAATTTTTAGATTTTCAATAGATAATTCTAGAATGTTTAGCATCGACTCAGTTTTTTTGCGAGCTTGCGAAAGAGTCATATTCAGCATATATATCATATGACTGGTATGTCGGTGGTCGCGAGATTTGATTTGCTTACGACCCCAAATAATATCCAGTTCATGACACTTGGGAGCGAAATCTTGATAAGAGGCAATCCAAAGTGATCTTGAGTTTAGACAAGCGCAAGATGTAGCTCGTGTGGTATGATGTTGAGTCAAAAGATTTTATGAGCAATTTCAAAGTTTGTTACCCGAGTGGGTGTATTTTTATTACCTTAATGGTATATTTTGGGTGCAATTAAGAGTAAATTGATTTTGGTTTATCCATTTATTTGGTTTATCCATGGTTTATATTTATTTATAAGACTTGGATTAATTTTATTTAGATCTTCTTCTGAATTGACAAACTGAGGGTATTTTCTATTTTTTTTTCAGGGCCGTTTAAACGTTACCTTTGAGTCACTAATTTTTTATGATTTTATTTTATATAGACTCATAGGTGTATGATGAGTTTTTTCTGGTCTACTATCAAATTGATAGGAAATTGAAGTCTTGCAGGAGAACTAAAGGCTGATCATTTACAGGAGATGAGAGCAAAGTAAGACAGTCGTTTCACAAAGAAATGATCAAAATCTGATACCGAGATGAGAACCTTGTTAAGAGAGGCTAAGCGCAGTGAAGGAAGATTCCTAACCGAATTTTTAGATTTTCAATAGATAATTCTAGAAGTTTGGGCTGACAGAAAACGGTTATGCCTGATACCTGTAGCAGTTTCTTCTAGAGGCTATTATCTAGGAAGACGATTAACACCATGATCGAATATTTTCACTGTCAACGACGTTTTCCTCTTGTTTCTGATTATGCTGTCGTTTTGTTTATGGAGTCCTATTTATAAAATTGTGATTTTAGGGAGGTCCTATTTCGAGACTTGCTGTCTCATATAGTTATTTTGGGAGTGTTTCCTTGAATGTTAGTTGCGCGCTGACTAATCATTCTGTTCTTTGTGAGTATTGCTTTTCGAAGCAGGATCATTCAGTTTAGTGAATTTTAGCTTTTATAGCTATTCACTGAGTTTAGTAATTTTGGCTTTAATAGCTATTCGCTGTGTTTATAGTTATATTGTTAGCTTTTATAGCTAGTCACTATGTTAGTTGTTTTTTTAGAACGCGGACTTTGTGTAGTCGAGGGCTATTTACAAAGTGTTTTCTTGGCGATGAGCCGATGTTTTTTCTGGCAATGTACCAGAGTGTTATGTTGGCAATGAGCTGATGTGTTTTCTGGCGATCTACCAGAGCGTTTTCCCTCTCGATTTTTGCGTGTCTGGATGTCTTAGGACGTCGACATTGCGCGATAGCGTGAATATTTTCTGATTGCGACTAGTAATGATACTAGGTATGGAATGTTCTTTTAGCTGTGAGCTAGAACATTGATGGCGATTTTCCCGAGCGCTTGTCTGGTTATTTATCCAGATGTTTTCTTAGCCTCGAGCTAAATGGTCTTACAAGACTTTCCTTTTAGTATTCGTATTTGCACTAGAATCTTTTGTCTTTATTTTTTTTTTATTCAAGAATTTTTCTAAATTTCTTTTACTGAAATAGAAAATTTTCTAACAATCCTTAAACTATTTTAAGGGAGGTGTTCATATTTTGTTTCAGTTTAATTTTTTTGATTTAGATAAACGTAAATTTTTTTGTTTTGGTAACAATAACAGAACTATTGTTTTTAAATAGGGAGACCATTATTGTTACTGTAGAAAGGTATTTCTTATGTTCATGCAAGGATTTTATTTAATTTTTAATGTACTTAACTTTAGTACCTAATTATGTTAAGTCTATTCGTTAGATTCTTGTATTCACGCAAAGACTTTCATTTGCTTAAGATTAGTGCTTAATTAAATTAAGTCTAGTAGTAAGGTTCGAAGATTGTAAGTTTTTTGACTTTAGTATTAAGTGATAAGTAACACTTTGTACTATCTACTAAGTAGGCTTAGTTTAATAGACTAGTGTAGTCTATTTCTTTTTGGAAGACGGTAAATGTAACATTCATTTTTTCCTAGATTTTAAGATCATATTACATTTCTGCTTTTCTCCCTATAATTTATAATTTTTCTCCATTTTTATATTTATTGCAGTGTTTACTAACTTTTAAGCAGTGTAGTTCACTCGAATTTTTGAGCCGTTTATATTACAGTGTGCATTGCGGGTTATCTACTGGAAAATTTATTTAATTCGCTTCTAATGCGTCGATTGGCTAGATATTTGTATCCGGGAAGTAGCCATGTTAAAGACGTGATTTATACGGAAGGGAGAAAGATATTAAAGGGTCCGGATGACATGGATCTTGGCTTTTTTCCAACATGAAGCCGTAGTAGGCTCTTTCCATCATGTAGCCGCAAGAGACTGTTTCCATCGTATAGCCGCGGCCGGTCTTTTTTCTCAGCCGAGATGAAGTATGGCAGATATTTGATGAAGCCAAAGTAAGGGCTTTTTCTTCAGAAAGCCGCCCAGTAGGCTTTTTTATCAAGTTTCTGTACTGATATATTAGTGATGAAGTAGTGCAAAAGCGGTTTTAGTGTACAAGTTCAAGGCCTTTTTCCTTGAAGTATCCTGTTTAGTCCCAGAACTTTAGGGGCCAAGAAAAGTTTAGGGAACTAGGATAGCCAAGGTGGAGACATCAGTGTTATGAATATCTCACCAGGACAGGCCAAGGACTCATAGAAAAAAAAAACCCGTAAGCCATCAGTATATCAATTCGTAGTTTCCCCGTCGACAAGTGCGTTTTACATCGTATCGAACTGATAACTCGTGAAGTGGAGGACAAAACGGTTGTATCATATCAAAATTATCCATAACAACTACATAACCCTTCAGTGTTTTTTTCATTTTTTTAGCTGAAGTTGGATTCTTTTTATTTTTAAAATGAATGGTGCCCAAAATTTGTACAACCAAAAATTTTAACCAACTTTAGAGACTATTTCCAAAAGACGTACAAAAATTATCTCTTACCCATATTACTCTACCAAGAAAAACTGAGCTAGTGTATGCTTAATTTCTTTAGTTCTTTTAATGTTAATATCTACTCAATTCATTCAAAGAAAATAAAAGAAAAGGTAGGGGCCACAATATATATATATATATATATATATATATATATATATATATATATATATATATATATATATATATATATATATAATGAAAAAAAAATCAAGGGTGTCAGTTTCTTTGTTGAAATGTAAACTTTCAAATGCAACGTGGCCCTTTTGAAAAAAAACAAAATTAAAAAATCAGAAACAAATACTAACAAATGATGATTTCTAACTTCAAAATTGAGACAAAATGTAATATTGATGTAATAATTAGAGTAACCAACATGACGGATCCAATATGGCACCTAAAACCGAAAATTACATGAAAAATTATCAATTATGGAGATTTCGCAGTGAGATAGCACTTTTTCTTACTGGAGCACTATCGGTGGCTCATCATATAATAGAAATTAACAACTTAGCGTAACCTAACCAAACCTAACTTACTCCAAAGAAAGGCAACTTAACCTAACTTAATGCATCATACACAACAGAAAGGAAAATTAACATAATAAAACTTTAGGCATCATAACTTACAAAGCACAAAGAGAACTCAACCTAATTTAGCCTAATGTAGCAGATTCTAATCTAACTTGAGGCAGTTTAACCTAAATTAACTTAAGTCAGCTTAACCTAACTTAGTCTAACGTATGTTAATCGAAAAAAACATAAAACCTCATAGCTGATAGGTCAGTTCATAATTCACCAGGATATGTAAATATAACCTCAGTGAAGAATCGTTCGAAAATCAAAAAAAGTTAGCTAATAAAAATACTTTTATTCATGATACTTCCAAAAATGTTTTTTTCCTACAGGCTTAGGACAATTAATTTTATTTTGGATTTTGATCAACAGCAGAGCTATTCTTTTGGCATATACGAGCATTTATCACATGTTACAAATACATTAAAAAATGGAATTAACAATTTTTAAACCTTAAATGTAAAACAACTGTTACAATGTAAAACATATATTAGAAAACTTAAAGAAGAAGAAAGCATTAAGCATAGTTAAAAATCGTTTCTAAATTAATATCAATTTCTATTATTTTCTCATTTTAATATTAATTTTAGTACAATTGGAGCATCAGTACTCAATTTTCATTTAAAAATCATACAAAAAATATGTACGTATAGAGTTACTGTCATGAATAGTGTCTCTTGATCCAGAAATCAAATGTCCGTAGCATAGAATTCTTGGAAAATGTTGCTTATAAACGTTGTAAAAATATTAAAGGTTTTAAAGTGTATGTAATTTTAATTTATTTTGCCTTTATTACATCAGCCATATTATTCGCGATGTACAAGTTTTTTATACTGCCGATTTAAAATTCTCAAACATCTAGATTTAACGAAAATTAACTTTTTGGACTTACAAATTAATTATTTTTTTACTGAAATTTAAGGATTTGTTCTAAGTTTGTAAGTACTTACATGTCCTGCGATTTCTTGCTCAAACCATTTCATTTGTTGTTTTTCCAAAAAACTTATTCTATCCTGTAGTTCCCTTATCCGTAGGTCCTTCGCAATTTCTTGAATGTAAGTGTCAGTAACTGGAGTCGTAATTTCTCCTACGGCTTTAAAAATTAGTATATCAGATACACGAATCTCAATACATAATATCTGGGTAGTAGGTCTGGTGCTAAAAACTTTATTTCTCAAGTTTAGTTTGTCATCAAAAAAAAAAATAATTTATGAGCTAGTGTACTACCGCATTTCCTGAAGTTTTTATGCTTTGAGGAAAGTAAAGTGAAGATTTCAGAATTCGTAGCCTATAAAAATTAATCTTAGGGCTAATTGTGTGTGTGTGTGTGTGTGTTTGGATCGTAAAAAAAGTGTATTTGTAAATTATAATATTTCAGCTGTACGACTTATTTATGAGTGTCTATTATATATAAAATACATTACGGTACGGTACATGTACTGCAGGGAAATCCTTAAAACAATGAATGTGCGAAAAGGGTTTTTCTTGAATGGTGACAAATTGTACTCGTTGGAAAATACAGAATGGGCAATTCATTCCCAACGGATGAGATCCTCTATATTAAAATTTCTTGAAAAGAGCGTAACAAGATGAGCCTCTTACGGATGTGCTAATATTAAAGAAATTGAGTATCCCGACTTATCTATGTCGGGTTTTGCAATGTTAACTTTTTTTTGGGAAAAACTGCCGTTTGAGTTTTGTTCGCGTTGAATTCTACTTAGTTACTGTTACCCCAAGATAGAATTTCTTCCAGATCTTGGTCAAGTTGAACAACTCTTTCCAATCAGCGGATATTTGCATGGGTAGTTGATGATCGAGCGAGTAAGATAAATGAAGAAACAACCGTCACCGGCAAAACTTTAGAAGATATTTCTGTTCCTTTCCAGCAGATCGTCAATGTAAAGGAGACAAAGAATAGGAGACAGTATCGAGCCTTAAGTCATAGAAAATATAGCTATCGCTAGAACAAAACGTTCTAGAAAATAAAGCGGGCTGGCTACCATTGACATGTTAAAATATGCCTTGTCGAGTTTCTCAGAAGTGCCGCACATATTTTTCTCCAATATTGTTCCATATCCATGCTCGGCATCTCTGAGAAACTCATTGAGGCATATTTGAAAGTGCCGGTGGTAGCCAGCTGGATTCGTTTTGTAGCAGCGTTTTGTTTCATGTGTTTGTCTCTCTGTAACGATACCTATGTTTTCTGTATTAGGGGCAAATCAGCGTTCGTATTAGAATGCTACACGTAAAAAATACCCTTTAACGAAACACAAGAGCCATGACCAAATCTTTCAGACATATTCTGAAAGCGTAATTTTCTTCAACAATCCGCCATGCTAAACACGTTCGAATATCTTGGCTATATCATATACAAATGCTCAAGATTCTTCAAAATGTTCCATTTGACTTGTTCCAAATACGTGACAGAAGTTAGATGTCCTGTTGATGTTTCTCGATGAAAGCCATATTGATAATCTCTAAGAATAGTAAATCCTTCCAGATATTTTAAAAGATGGTGATTGACAGCCTTTTCCAGAATTTTCGATATTATTCAAAGCAATATTACTGGTCAGTATTTGTTTGGCAAGGCACCTTTTTGCTTTTTTGGATGTTGGGTGGAACCTAGCGCATTTTTTATATTAGATGATTTTATTTTTATTGTCATATTTGATATGTCAGCTATACAATTTTATGCCAATTGTTGTAACAAAATTTGAAGTTTATTGAAGTTGCCTTAGTTTATTTTTAGAATTTATTCTAAGTGCTCATTGATACACCTCAATGATATAAAAGGAAAATTATTACCATAACCGAACTGCAACGAAAAAATATAAAAATTATGGTGGGAGCGACGAGTGGGAGAATTTTTTACGGCCTGTTCACAACGAGAGAGTGAATTTAATCTATTAATTACATACATACTGTGCTAGTAAAATGTTTTATTTATGTTATATTAATTATAAAATATTTTCGTAATACTAGTAGATATACAAGGCAGATTCGACCATCAAATCCATGACATGACCTAACTTTTCGTTGGCGTGTTTTTGACAGGATGGTGCCGTTCGTAAATGTAGTTGAGTAATAGCGTCATAAGAGCCGCTAGCAGAGTTGGCGCGCTATCTGTAATTGATGTGTTAAGTTAAATATGAGCGAGACAGATGTAGCTCCGTGAATTAAAGTACGCGGATTGGTTTATGTAACACATAACAGTAACAACAGACAGTTAACAGAATAATAAAATATTACAATTTGCATTGAAATTATAGGATAGAACTCAAAATGTTAAACTATAAGTTGAAATCGATATTTTTTATTTATTTTCAATCTAATTGAATAAAATAACAGGACTGCAAACACTACATGAACATTTCATATGTCTGTGATATGAACATTCTTAACTAATATTAGTACTGCGATATGATCTTCTGTAAATTCTAGATTGATTAAGTTCATTATCATCAGTGTAACCTGAATTGTAATATATACCACGAATGTTATAAAATATAAATTTATCAGTGTGCTTCAAATTTTCGGACAGATTCTCAAATAATGTCTTCGGTTTCAAGAACCATGATTTTATCTGTATTCCCATCATAAATATCTAATTCCTTTATGTCAAAATCTAGAGTTAAATATCTTGGAGCATTTATCACTATGTACTTTATTGTGTCTTACCAACAATGACGAACGAATGTTTAATCTATTATGTGTCCTACTACTCAGTATATATCACCACTACACCAAACACTTTATTTTCGTGTTTCGCTAACCCTGTTAGCTTTATCAGGAGCGATGATTGACTATGTGTCCTGTAAAAGGAGAGTGTTGTAAAAGCCGATGATGTATAATGATGCAATAGGCTCGAGTATTCGGAACTCTAAAACTCAAACAATCAGTTACAAATAGTACTCGATTTGAATACTCTAAAAATCCTAGTAGTGGTTCGCAATATGATTTCTATAAACTAGTACATCCTATCGGCTTCCGAAAATATCTTATTACTGAAATTTAAACTAATTGATTCACACGGGTAAATATCAGAATTTAAATAAAGAATCACATCAGTAAAATTTAAATTATTAAAATTCATACAATCTGTTTTTGGGCTATCTTTTCGATTCCTATGAAAAAATATATTGCAGTTTTTCAAATGTGGATTTCAACATCGAAATATCTTGTTTTGTCGTTCTAAGTGCTGGTAGTTCGTAAATTTTAGAATTTCAAATCGCAGTGAGAATAAATTTAATATTAGCTAGTTCTTCAAAGAACTTGAGCTTTAAAACATCGTTAAGGTAAACGTGTTTAATTCTTAGCTCTATGGATACAATCGTTATGGTAGCCTTTTAATCCCCTTCAGGATTAACATAGCAATGATCATCAGTTCACTATCAAGTTTATTTTTTTGTCTTCCCATTATTACATTCTTGTAGTCGGAGAATATATATCAGAGAAAATTAAGTGGTATTAGTAAGTTAAAATGTCCTTTTTGACTGTCAGGTTTTTTAACACAAAATGATACTACTCCTGAAGGCCAGTTCCATCCTGCAATGTGATAAGTCCTGCTCTCACGTTCATTAAGGTATAAAAGGGTCTTTACGGTGCTCGGAAGATCAGGATCTCGGAGTTTCAATTCAGTTTGTATCTTACTGATTTGAACAAAAATGTACCTGCATTATTTGTTAACGAGCATTTTCCCGTTTTACCGACAGTGGTTTCCTGGGTGAATTTTTCTTCAATATAAAGTTCAATTTTACTAATAACCGTAACTACATTCTGCTGATTCATGAAGATTTCAATTTTATCGTTGTAATTGAATTACTTTGTACATGGATGATATGTATGGTACTCTTTTCGATTGATTAAGTCATTCATGTTGACCAGGTGAAATATTTGTCATTTTTCCGATAATATAGCTATACTTCTGCGCAATGGAATGTAGTTGAAAGATACTATGCGGCTTTAGCATCTGATTATAGACTGAATTTAGGTTGTCCTCAATGATTATCAATAATCTTCTGAAATTCAATTAAAAAATCAATGGTGTATTTCCTTAAATTTAATCGAAACAATATTTCGTCACCCCGAAAATTTGTGGGCTTTAAATTCAGGTCTAATATATATACATATATATATATATATATATATATATATATATATATATATATATATATATATATATATATATATATATATATATATATCTGCTTATTTACATCTAAATAAATTATTTTTTTTTGGTTCAACAATTATGCTATATCCAAAATCAACATTCGGTGAGAACTGATACACCGTATGCGAAGGATTATTTCTATAATAGGATTCTGAGACAATATTGCACTCAATTCAGTATTAACCCAGCTTTGTGTGTTTTATAACAATTTATTGTAAAGAAATGAGAGCGCGAGATGATCATAAATGATACTTATCATAATTAAAATATATCTTATAATTTCTAAAGTATTCAATTAGTTCCTTTAGGGGACTTAAATTCTCAAAATAAACAACTAAATTTCTAGATTTTTTGTAAGTTGCTCAATATGTGCTAATTCCTTTAGTTTCATCCAAATTAATTATCACACGTTTATTCTGTTTTGGAGCACTAGGCAATTTGTCTCTCTAAAATGCGGTGTTTTCAACTGTTTAGCATAATTTTTAATGTTAATATTGGTTAAGGGTGGATCTGATAATGTTATATGGAGTTTTTTGGTATTTTCTTTGGGTACAGTCCATTTATTTATATGATTTAAGAGACTAACTATGATACTTATTGTTTCCAAGACCAATGACTTTCATAGTTTTATTATTCTAATTTATCCTTCGCTGATCAGGCATCATTTACGGCCTTTGTAATACCTGCTGTCCCTCTCCATTCAAGGCACCTAAAGCATTTAAGCCTACGAACGTATAAGAAAAAGGATGTCTCCAATTTCGGCACATGAATAAGCCTTGGCAGCCTAATTTTTTCTTCCTTCAACATTTTTTTTATAGAATTCTGAACAGTTTCAATGGCACCCATAATCTTATCTGTCAAAAAACTACCCTTAAAACGATTCATGTATTTTTTACGTTATTACCAATACCTAAATTAAACAATGATGATGACGTCTGCTTTGATTTAACATTTCTTTTGATTTCCTTCTCTCTCCTTTTCTTTGGTTTCAAATTATTATTTTTATAGTTTAACATCCATCCCAAGTTTCCGTCGTTGCCGTAGTCCTAAATTAGGAGCGCATTTTTCACTCAAATTTGAGTCCTTAGCTATAACTCGTTCCCAAGCTCGTTCCTGGAAAACTTTATCTACGTTGTGTCGTAAGTAATTAATATAAATTTTTTATCTTTATAATGACTGTCCAATTTATTTTTGGGAGGATTGATGTGAGACGATGATTCTTTAAGCTTAATTCCGGATTAGCAGTATGAATAACCTGGCAAGTGAAGCTCAAATAGTAATTATTGATTACAGTAGTTTACACAAGTGCACCCAACGAAATATTTATTAGTTCTGAGATCATGCTTAAATAAACATTCATTATATAAGATGCGAAAGGAAAAACAGGTTATTAACATAAATATTGATGATGATCACCAAAAATTCGTTGAAGAACGTTCAGCAGATTGTGTTGACTATCTAGAGCAGTTTCCAAAACTTGCTTGTGGGTATGTATTACTTTAACCCGGATATGATTGCCCATAGTTACGGTTTAAGTCGTAACATATTCACTGCTTCATAGAAAATTGGATTGGATGATTAAAGATATAACAATAAAATACAAATTTAACCTTTAGTTTCGTCAAATCGGTGCTAAATTAATTAAAAACCCTGTATTGAGCTTAAGATCTGCAAGTAGTCAATTTCGTAGTAAATCTGGTTTGGGCATATTATAATATAACAGGAAATCTAAGCAATGTGTATATTATGACAACGTAAACGAGTTAGTTAAGATGACAGTTTCACAGGAAGCCCGAAATGGAAATGATATTAATAAAATTATGATTGATGTTTCTTAGTATACTCAAAAGCATTTCAAACATGGACAAGTTCGGTCGTTTCATCCCTACTATTGTATGTCGTAAACAGATTCACAGTACAGGACTACCTCTATCTCTTCGAGTATCGCTCCTATCGAAGATTGAAAATCATCACAGCCATTCTCATTCTATCAACGGATAGTCTAAACACTTGAAGTGAGTTACACTTATACCAACTCATGCAGGTTATGCAGCAAGATATTCGTCTTCCTGTAAAGACACTACTAGAAATGTCTTTTTATTTATTTTGGTCACCACCTATTTTTGTTCAGCAACTGTGTTTGCCTAACATAAAAATGTTAATAAAATAAACATAATTAGGGCGTCACTATACTAGACTATAAAACAATGAAATGAAGATAAAATAAAACATACATTTATTTCTAAGTATCAGACTTGTAACCCAGTATAGTTCTAAAAAATATTAAAATATGAAATTGTCCTCGAACTAAAAGACATATTCCAAATTAAACTACTCTATATGTCTTAAAAAAACGGCTTTAGCCTTTAAAAGTTTGTTCTTCACTCTGGATGAAAGAGCTCTTCTGCTTAGGCCGATGGGCTCAAATCTTGCTCATAGGAGCCCAAAAAGATCTGACAGAGAAATCGGAAAATAGAAGAATATCTGAAAGACCAAGAAGCTGGTAGCAAAGCATATTGAAAAACTTTTTGATAGAGAAAAGTGTAGCCGAAAGCAGAATTGGTGGTAAAATTATGAAGGACAAAAGTTCATAGACAATAATAAAACCATAAAACCCGCAGTAAAAGTCATGAAACCTTTACCGACTCTGCAGCATATAGTCGGAGGTATTTGGGAGGAATGTGGTACTCCAAAATGGTGTCTGCCCGCATTCCATAGGCGAGTTTTCTAACATAAAAAAATGGCAGAATTTGGGACGCAGAGTCTTAAAAAAAACAGGTGCACAGAATTAAGGTAAAACATCTATCGTTCGACGCTCTCTATCGAAAACTAATCCCGTGCTGTAGTTGACCTGCCTGCCGAAAACCGTCGCTCTCCTTCCAACATTTATGAGGATATATCCTACAGTACTATTTAAAATCGAGCAGAAATAGAAAATTTGAAAAGGTAAAATATTTATAACTAGACAGATGTAGTGACACCTTATTATGTATTAAAATGAGTCCTTTCGGGTAGGAATATTTCTCTAAAAATCTAATAAAATAGTGGTGGGCATGCTATTATCACACTTTTGTTATATATTGGTAATAGCCCTGTAGCGTAATGAAAAAGAAAGAAAAACTGTAAAAAAATTAATACTACAGTTTATATTCGGTCTTAGTCCTATTAAAAAGAATGTAGAAAAATCGATTGTTGCAACAAAAGAGGAAGTTTTGACTGAAGTTACTCATATAGTTGACCAACGGATTAAGTCTCCGCTTAACTTAGTGAAAATTAGTGATGATCTCCTTCTTCCGTTTGCAGATAGAATTAAGGCAACGGAATTTCAAACTAAAACAATAATGAATTTGTCTGATGTCTGTCTAATATGATTGAAGAACGTATTAAGGTTCAACTTAATAATAATTTGTGAAAATTAGTGATGATTTCCTGATTTATTTTGAGAATAGAATTAAGGAACTGGAACTCAAAACAATAAATATTGGTTTATAAAAGAGTATAGATTATTTCGTATTAGTAAGAGGAAGACTCGAAGAAAAGGAAGGGCCAATGGGAATATTCAAGAGGAGTAAAAAGCTGATAAGAACACCACAAAAAGAGAAAAATGAAGGAGAAAATAAGATAGATAATTTAATAGAAAATATTAGAGAGCTAATATCAGATATGAAGGAAATAAAACAGCATCAGAAGAGGTACCAACAGTAGTTGAAAGAACTAAAAAAGGCGAATGAAGTATTAAAAGAGGAAAATAAGATAATCAGAGAAAACATGGGAAGTATGGATTTAAAGATGAGTAGGCTGGAAAAAGAATACGTACGGAATAATATTATAATATCGGGAATGAGATTTGAAGCGAATAGTCAACCAGATCTGAAAATGAGTGTAGAACATTTTATGGAGAGAAGTATGGACACAAAAGTACAGATTAAGGATGTTATAAAAATAGGAGAGACTATATACAAGATAGAATTTGGAAACACAGGAGATAAAGAAGCTGTGATGAAAAATAAAAAGAAACTGAGAAATTTAAGAGAGAGAGTTTACATAAACAACGATTTAACAAAGGATGAGCGGAAAATTCAAAAGAAAATGAAGCATATAGCAGAGAACGAGAGAAAGAATGGAAAAAGAGAGAGGATATCAGAAAATCATAATCGAGGGAAGAGAATATAAACGGGACATTGAGGAAGAAAAACTGAAGGAACAAACAAAGAACACTACGACCATCAAGCCAAAAAACTGAGAAAAAGGTAGATTGACGACGACCCTGGCAAAGATAAAGGATTCGGAGGAGAAGACTAATAAAAGGAATATAAATAAGAAGATAATCAAAGAAATGGATAGGAAGAAAGTAATAGAAAAATAATTACCGAGTTAATAGATTGGGAACACGGAATATTAGGGGTATAAATGGAAAAGAGATTAGATTGGGAACATGGAATGTTTGGGGTATAAAGGGAAAAGAGAATGAACTGACAGAAGAACTAGAAAGAATACAAATGCAATATGTAACAATCACAGAAACAAAAAGGAAAGGGAATGGATGCAAAAGATTACCTAATGGATATTGGATGTACTGGTCAGGAGGGAAAGAGGAAGGAAATGCAGGGGCAGGAGTGGCAATGTTGGTCAAAGAAGAGAAGATAAAAAGTATAAAAATAGAAGGGTTTGTAAATGTAAGAATACTCTCGATAGCAATAAGAGAAGGTGGAGTAGATGAAGACTACACTTTAATGGTGTGCTATGGGCCAAATGAGAATGCAAGAATTGAGGAAAAGGAAAATTTTTTTAATAATTTGCAGGAAGAGATAGACAATACAAACAATAAGATAATAATAACGGCAGATATGAAGGGAAGGGTGGGAAAAGAGAACGAGGGAATAGAATGGTGCCTAGGAAAACAATTAGAGACAGCGAAAAACAATAACGGCGAACGAATAATACAGATAAGTTTTGGAAAAACGAATTAAAGATCGGTAATACACATTTCAACAAAAAGAAAATTCACAAAATAACCAGACAAGTGATCTCGAGAAATGAAAAATCGATTATAGACTACTTTTTAATACATAAAGAATAAAGGATATTGAGGTAAAAAGAGGCCCGGAGATAGGAAGCGATCACTTATGGTACTAAAATTAGGAAAATAAACGCAAGATAATAAATTCAAAAATTAAATGTTATATATTAAGATATAGTGTAATAAGAGAAGAATACCAAAGAATGTGTGAAGAAAAACTGAATACAAATAAGAGAGGAGTGGGACTGGAAGAAAGGTGGAAAGAATTTAAAAATACTATTTTGATAGCAGCAGAAGTACTTGTGGCTCATCAAAAATGGTAAATAGAAATATTAAAAAGACAAACTGGTAGGTGAATGGGGTCAAGGAAGAGATTAAAAACAAAAAGAAGAAATGGAAAAACTATCTACAAACAAAGGATCCAACCGATTATGAGGAATATAGACGAAGGTTAAAAGAATAATACAGGAAGAAAAGAAAAAATCGTGAAAACAGTTTGGAGAGCGAATAAAAACAGCCTATAAAGATAATCAGAAGCTATTTTTCGGTATAATTAAGAATATGAGAAGGAACAAGGTAGAAACAATAGCAAATATAAAAGACAAAGATGACAATCTCATAAAAGAAGAAGACAAAATTATGGAGAGATGAAGCAAATATTATAAGGCATTATTGGATGGGAATGACATAGCATATAGAAATCAACATAAAGACATTATACCATAACAAGATACAGAACTCACACAAACAGAAGAAATAAATGAGGCAATCGGCAAATTAAAATTAGAAAAGGCGCCACGACATGATAAAATCACAGCAAATATGATGAAAGCGCTCCCTGAGGTAGCAATAGAAGAACTTGAAAATATAATGAACAATGTAATGACGAACAATGCCCCTACGGACTGGATAACAGGCATCATAACCCCAATGTATAAGAAAGGAGACACTAAAGATTGTAATAACCATAGAGGGATAACCTTAACTAGCACTGGGTCAAGGATACGAGAAAAAAGACCAAGAAAGAAACTTGAACATACATTAGAAGAAACGCAGTTTGGTTTTCGGCCAGGTAGAAGGGTGAATGATGCAATATTTATAATGAGGCAGTTATGTGAAAAAGCAATAGGAGAAGATGGGTAAATTTACGTGGGTTTTATAGACCTACAAAAGGCCTTAGACAAGATTAAAAGAGAAGACATATGGAAAACACTGAAAAAAAGAGAAATACCTGAAATAATAATAAAGGGCGTACAGAGTTTATACAAAGAATCAACAAGTTATATAAGAATAGGACAAGACAGATCTGATATATCTGAAACAACTATGGGCCTCAGGATGTATCCTGAGCCCCATGCTTTTCTCAATAGGTTACTGGAAAATGAAAGAGATAGAAATATCAGAACTATGCTATGCAGATGGTATGGTTATTATAGCAAAAGACGAGGAAACGCTTAACAAAAACATACGGATATATAAAGAAGATTTGAAAAAAAAAAAATAAACATGAAAATTAATAAAGAGAAGACGAAGACTATGCTAATAGGAAAACAAAAATGACAAAATGAAATAAAGATAGGTGAAGAAAGGCTGGACCAAGCAGATAAATTTAAATATTTGGGATCAACAATATCAGAGGATGGAAGGATGGAGGTGGAGATCAAGGAGAGAATTATAACAGGAGGGAGATTATTTAATAGTATAAAGATTACATTTCTAGGAGAGAAAGAGATATCAAAAAAAAATTAAAGCCTAAGTATTTGAGAAGGTTGCAATACCAATACTTTTATATGGAGGGGAAACATGGACAATGACAGAAAGACAGAAGAGAAAGATAACGGTTACAGAAATGAGATTCATAAAGAAAATGGAGGACAAAACAAGGATGGACAGGGTTAGGAATATACAACTCGGAAAGAACTTGAACCTGAAAATAATGGTGAAAAGAGTTGTTCGAATAAAATTCAAAAGAAGGAGATATATTCAGTACGGATTGGATAATACGTTTGTCACCGACTTAGCTCAATTAAATCAAGATAGTCACCAAAATAAAAAATATAAGTATATACTAGTTGGAACTGATTGGTTTTCTAAATTCCTTTGGACTGTACCAATAAAAACTAAACCAACTAAAGAGATTTCAAATGCTTTTTTTCAAAAATTCATATAGGATTTCAAAGAATCTTATCTCTGATCATAGGAAAGAATATTACAAAATAACTTTGAAAATTTAGTGAAAAATGCATCGTAAATCACTACAGGACATTCAGCGTAGTAAAGGGTTCTATTGAAGAACGAGTAGGTCGATATACAAAAGATTCTGCGATTCTATTAAACTGAAAGAAGTTAATAAAAACAAGGATAAACCTTTGCTTATATGGATATTTAAGAGTTGTTTAAAAACCGGAATTTAAAATTGGGGATATTGTGCATATATAATACAAACACGTATTTCAAAAATGATATACTTCAAATTACACTACTGAGCTCATTAAAGTGACTAAAGTTAATATTACATTTCCAAAAATCTGTTTATTAGGGGATATGAATGAGCATCCGTTAGAGATTACGAACAAGAGTTACAAAAACTAAACAGCCTGATGTTTACTTTATCAAACAGATATTACGCAAAAAGGGAAATAGGCTTTATGTAAAATGGTTATTGTTGGATAAAACGCCTACTTGCTAATAAGTTTTGCAAATACGATGTACTGAATAATACACCCATTTGCAATTGGCCTTACGGCTGAAGAAGACTTAGCTGTTGATTATTTTTTGCGTGGGTTAAGCTTCCTGTTTGCTGGAAAAAATAGTGCTATAAAACCCAGCTCGATTTTTATCAGATACATGGTTTATAAATTATGGTTAATTATTACTATGATAATCGTATTCATTCTCTCTGTTTCATGCATCTCACTCTTTCATGCGTTTCTTTTATACCTATATATATATATATATATATATATATATATATATATATATATATATATATATATATAAAATCTTAGTTGGGGAACTCGGCAAAAAGGGCATGATAAGAGATCACACAATTTTCATTAAGCCAATATTTCGGTCCTAGATTGGGACCTTCTTCAGGGTAAGAACTGAAAAGGAGAACAAAACATATTCACTAATCGTGTTTGGGACAAATTTAAATTAATGATGTTATAATTAAGTTGTTATAATAAATAAAATTAGTGTAGAACAAGAATAAGATATTAGTCATAATAAAGTCAAAAACTCACGTGAGAAGCGTGAAGTTGAGTTAGCCTGAATGGCCGTAGGTAGCTTATACATAAAAAACGGTGGTTAATCCATAAAATATATAAAATACACACTATAACACTGTAGATAAAATTATAAAAACCAGATTTAAAACATGGATGTGATTGAGAACCTTGGATGTTGAAAACATTGTTAATTATTTCACCTGTGACAACCACACATGGCCACCGCCATATAGGAAAGATGACAAGGACGACAGGAGACAGCTGACCGACAGAGATAATGGGCTTATTAAGAAAACTCAATTAACCAAAAACGGGGTCGACACCCGGAAGGAACCGATCAAAATTGGGAAGTGCATGTATGGACCTTTAAGCAAGAAAGAGATAGTCAATTGAGCGACCAAGAACCGGTATGGAACCGAGGAAGGATAAATCATAACCTAATTTTAGGTAAAGGGTGAGCGAGAGAGAGAGAGAAAATAATGGGAGCAACAAAGAGGAAGATCGTCTATTATATTAATTATTAATTAATTAATTTCTTGTTGAAATATGATTGGAGGAAGAGATAGTTTGCAGAAACAAATGCAGATTGAAAGTAACAAGAGGTAATGAAGGGGTGACGCTAGATACTGTCAATGGAAGGAGGACAGTAATCGATAAGTGCACAAGATGGCCCAGATAAAGTGGAAGGAATCTGCGGAACCCAGGATCAACGAGACCCGTAAACAAAGACAGGAAGGAGAAAAGAAAACCCTGGAAGTTACACAGCTAAGAGAGAGATGACTACTATTTTAATTCAGATGGATGATACAACACTTGAAGACAGGGAATTATCGTGTGGTGTTGATTTATCACAAGAAAGGAGGAAACTATATATGTTACTGAGACCATCTAGGCGGGTCTTTTATTGATATTAAGGTGATTCTCCTGGATGTAACACATTTCAAGGAATTCTCTCTTGGAAAGATTTTTAGAGAAATGAAGAATTTTGGGTTCCCTGAAATTAAAGGATTGACCATTGTCAACAGAATGGGTCGCCAAAGCACATCTGTGTGGATAGCAACTAGTATCACTTTTATGGAGTGCAATATGACGATTCAAGGATTGAAAAGTCTGGCCAATATAGATTAATGGACAATTGAGGCAGGAAATTGACAAGGAAAGAACTGGCAACGGGGCCTTCAGCTTGCTGAAAACACGTCTGTTTTTGAAGAAGTAATATTTAGCAATTTTAATGTTAGGAATGACAAGTAAAATATGGACCAATTTGTTGGTAAGGCCAGGAAGGAACGGTAAAGAAAGCAACGACCAATTTATTTCGCCGGGGGGAGTTAGAGGGGGGGGGGATATTTGCGGTAGGTGGAGAGGAGGGGGTTCTGGAGGAATTTGGTGGATATGAGTAAGCTTGTTGACTTCGTCTTTGGTTCTTAGTAAGAGTTTACGATTGTATCCATTATATAAAGGTTTGTAAGTGTTTCTTGTGACTGGTGTAAGAAATCAGGATGGACTATTGTCTTCAGTCTTCTATATAGGCCTTTGATGACGTTGACTTTCACCTTCCATTCATTCTATACCAATCAAGTTTGATGATGTTATGGGAGTCTCTAACGACTCTTGTGTCCAGAAATGGAACAGCATTGTTTGTTCCTCCTTCCATAGTGAATTGTAAATGTGGGGCGAAAGAATTGAAAACATGAAGAACTTCTTCTTTGCCATCAGCTGGTATGGATAGAATTAAATCGTCTACGTATTGATATAAGAAGGGAAGTCGGAAGGATAATCTTTGAGTGCAGTTTTTTAAAACATACGACATGACAATTGAAGCAAGAACAGGACTGAGATTACTGCCCATAGGGCATCCGAATATTTGAGAGTAGAAAAAGTCTTTAAATTTGAAGAAGCTTGAATGGAAAAGAAATTCTATTATTGATAAGAAGAAGGATTTGCTGATTTTGGTGTTGGGTGAGATTAATGCCCATTCAGAGTTAATTATTTGGCTGGTTAACTGCCATGAAATATTCGTGAAAAGACTGACTACATCAAGTGATATAATAACGTGGTTTTCTGGTAATTGGAAATTATTGATTATTGCACTAAACGCAAAAGAGTCTTTAATGGCAAATGTATGATAATTGAGGAAGGACTTTTCAAGAAGATTAGCACAAAATTTACTAAGTTTTGAAGTGGGAGAGCAAGTAGTGAAGACGATGGGTCTGAGCGGTACCCCTTCTTTATATATCTTGGGTAAACCATAAATCCTTGGTGGAATCGCCTTGTAGTTATAAAGTTGTTTGGCTGTTATATCGTCAATACATTTTTTGGTCTTCAACTGCTTGATAAGACTGTTACTCTTGTTTTGATGTTGAGTAGTGGGATCATGAGAGAGCTTCTTGTAAACTTGTTCATCATCAATAAGTTCCAACATCTTAGTTTCATAATGTAGTCTCTCTAAGGCTACTGTGACCGAGCCTTTGTCTGAAGGTGTAATTAAGATCTTACTATGTTGTTTGAGAAATTTGTGTGTCTTGAAGAACAAAGTCTTCTCAAAAGAAGTATTACGGTTTTGTAAAACAGCGTTGGTAACTGCATTGGTGCATTTGGCCCTGAGAATATCTTGACTGGAGGCTGGTGCAAGCTTAATGAAGGATTTAATGTCAGAAAGGATTGTTTTTATAGGGATATCAGTACCTGGAATGGAATCATAAACAAATTTTGGACCCAAAGCAAGAATTTTATGAACCTCAGGAGGAAAATCAACTGTAGTTAAATTGGTAAACCATTGGGGACAGACTTTTAATTTATCAGTTTTTGATCTAAGTATCACTTTTATGGAGTGCAATACGACGATTCAAGGATTGAGAAGTCTGGCCAATATAGATTGATGGACAATTGAGGCAGGAAATTGAGTACATTAAGTCTGACAAGTTGTCTCCTGTCGTCCTTGTCATCTTTCCTATATGGCGGTGGCCATGTGTGGTTGTCACAGGTGAAATAATTAACAATGTTTTCAACATCCAAGGTTCTCAATCACATCCATGTTTTAAATCTGGTTTTTATAATTTTATCTACAGTGTTATAGTGTGTATTTTATATACTTTATGGATTAACCAAAGTTTTTTTTATGTATAAGCTACCTACGGCCATTCAGGCTAACTCAACTTCACGCTTCTCATGTGAGTTTTTTTACTTTATTATGACTAATATCTTATTCTTGTTCTACACTAATTTTATTTATTATAACAACTTAATTATAACATCATTAATTTAAATTTGTCCCAAACACGATCAGTGATTATGTTTTATTCTCCTTTTCAGTTCTTGCCTTGAAGAAGGTCTCAATCTAGGACCGAAATATTGGCTTAATGAAAATTGTGTGATCTCTTATCACGCCCTTTTTGCCGAGTTCCCCAACTAAGATTTTATTTTTAAGAATTTTGATAGATACGGCAATCTTTTGCTTTCTTTCTTTATTCTATTATAGAAATGGGTTTTTTTTCAAGATTTACATAATACATGTGGAGCGGAAACTACTAACCTTTTCCGTAACTGGGCCAAATATAACACTAAGTTAGCTAGGATGACCTGTAGAAGAAATTTTCTATTGAAATGTCGTTTAACGGGACTTGTCCCTAAACATATTGTACAGAACTTTGGATGCATGAACAATCTGATGTCCGACAGACCCAATGACAACAACAGGATACAGCGCTTCCAGAGTAAGGTATCTGTCAGAATTCTTTCCTATGAAATTTCTTTCACCTTCAAAGAGTTTAACAACCTCAAAACTCTTATCAACCGTGTTGTTCATTTGGCAGGAAATAGAGTTCCAGCGCATATCGTACAACGCTTTCGTGTCGCTCAAGAAAAATCTTTTCAAACCACTACTAGATCTCTTTCTAATACTCTTTTCAATAAATTCAATAACTTGGTTAGATCAAAAACTGATAAATTAAAAGTCTGTCCACAATGGTTTACCAATTTAACTACAGTTGATTTTCCTCCCGCTAACTCAACTTCACGCTTCTCATGTGAGTTTTTTGACTTTATTATGACTAATATCTTATTCTTGTTCTACACTAATTTTATTTATTATAACAACTTAATTATAACATCATTAATTTAAATTTGTCCCAAACACGATCAGTGAATATGTTTTGTTCTCCTTTTCAGTTCTTGCCCTGAAGAAGGTCCCAATCTAGGACCGAAATATTGGCTTAATGAAAATTGTGTGATCTCTTATCACGCCTTTTTTGCCGAGTTCCCCAACTAAGATTTTATTTTTAAGAATTTTGGTAGATACGGCAATCTTTTGCCTTCTTTCCTTATATATATATATATATATATATATATATATATATATATATATATATATATATATATATATATATATATATATCATCATCATTAGCTTATTCCATCCATAGTCAGATATAAGCCTCCCCAAGTTGTCTCCATTGCGTTTTGTTGTTTGCTTTTTGCATCCAATCGTATCTTGTTAATCTTTTATGCCATCCGTCCATCTTGTCTGTGTCCATCTGTTATCATTGAGCCTTGCGATATGCCCTGCCCAATTCCACCTTAATATACATATTCGTAGCACTACATCTATAACTTTTGATCTTCTTCGATTCTCGATGTTAGGAATACGATCTTGGAGTCCAATATTTAACATTTTCCTCCCTTTTGCTTTTTGGTTTACCTGGAGTTTATTTACTTTTATTTAAAGCCCACGTTTCAGTATATATATATCAATCGGTTTATAATCGGTTTTATAACGTCTTCCGTCTTCCGATGCCTAATTTCCACTCCTCCCGGTTTCTCCATCCCTCCTCCTCCAGATCCCTCTCTAGTACTTCCTTGTTAATTCCTGCTCTCCAGCTTTGGCGTGGTCTTCCTCGCTTTCTTTTTCCATGAGGGTTCCAATTTAAAATCTTTTTAGGTAGTCGGTCTTGTGACATTCTCTGTACATGTTCGTACCATACCAACTGTTGGGTTCTGATTTCGTCCACTATATCGTGCTTTATTTCTAAAGCTCGTCTTATCGTATCATTTGGTATGCGGTCTTTTCTGGATTTTCTGGCTGCTCGTCTCCAGAAATCCATTTCTGTAGCTTTTAGTATGCTTTCCTTCAATGGCCACACCTGGGAGCTGTAAGTTATTATACTTTTTATTATTGAGTTGTAAATTCTCTTCTTATTTTCAATGGTTATGTTTTTGTCCTATAGTATACTATTAAGCATTGCAATCGCTTTTCTTCCTTGGATATTCCTCTCGAATATTGCTTCTTCCAGTGTTCCGTCCCTAGATATTCTCGTTCCCAAATACTTATAACTGGCACAGTGTTTGATGGTGTGTCCTGTGGCCAGTTTCAAGTCCTGCTGTTGTCCTCCGACGCACATGTACTCGGTCTTTTTAATATTGACTTCTAGGCCCCATTTTTCATATTCCTCCATAAGTTTTCGTGTCATGTATTCCATATCATCGATGTCCTGAGCGACTACTACCTGGTCGTCTGCGAATGATAGCGTGTACAATGTAGTATCGTCATTCAGTGGTAATCCCATACTACTGCATTTCCTTTTCCAGTTCTTCAGTGCACTCTTCAAATAGATTTTAAATAGCGTTGGGGATATACAGCAGCCCTGTTTGAGACCCTTTGTGACCTGGAACCCCGTTGTTATACCATATTGGGTTTTCACACTACTTCTTGCGTCTTGGTATAAGGATTTTACGGCTTTAATTATTTCGGTGCTTACATTACTCTGTTGTAGTGTTCCCCACAATCTCATTAGGGGCCCGCTGTCGTAGGCCTTTTTTAAATCAACAAACAAGACATGGACTTCCTGATCAAATGCGGTTTTCTTTTCTAGGATTTGTGTCAGTGAGAAGAGATGGTCTATTGTGGATCTTCCTGCTCTAAAGCCTGCCTGTTCTTCAGCTTCTACTTCCGCGTATTCCGTTTCTATTCCATTTTTAAGTATTTTTCCATATATTCTGCTAATAGATCCTGTAACCGTTATTCCCCTATAGTTATCGCAATTATTTTTGTCTTCTTTCTTATGAATTGTTGATATGTATGATATTTTCCATTCCTCAGGTACTTCTGATGTGTTAATGCATCTTTGGAATAAGTTGCTCAAAGCGCTAAATAGCTTCTCAGTTCCATATTTTACTATCTCTTCTGGGATGTTTCCTGGTCCTGGAGCTCTACCATTTTTTAGCGTTTTACATACTTGTTTGGCTTTTGATGTTGTTATCCTTATTGGGGATCCTCGTATAACTATATTTGGGTTTCCATGTTGGGTACTTTTGAACTCTGGTCTATCTTCTGTTAGCATATTTGTAAAATATTGGTTCCATTTTTCTGGTGTTGGTGAGAAGATTTCTCTTTTCCGTTCTGTTCTCATATTTTTAAGAAGTCTCCGGCTTTCTGTGCTTTTTCTTCCTCTTATGTAAGTGTTAAGTCTTGAGCATGTCTTTTCCCATTGGTTGTTCTTTTTGTCACTAATCATTTTGCGTACTCTAGCTTGGGATTCTTTGTATTTTACTTTGTCGTTTGTGCTCTTTGAACTTAAGTATTTGTGATAGCTTTTCCGTTTTTCTTCAATTTCGTATTTAATTTCTTCATCCCACCAATATGGTTTTTGCTGTTTTTCCCTTTTCTCTTGGTACCCTAATGCTTCCAGTGCGGCTGCGTGTATGCATTCCTTTATATACTTATATTCTTCTTCTATATTAACAAATCCCGTCCGTTGTATCTTTTGGTCCAGTCTACTCTTGTATAGATTTCTGATACTTTCATTTTGTAAGTTGTCTGTATTATATCTTATTGTTGTTTCACTTGTTGTGTGCTGTGTACTTGTATCTTCCAGTTTGCTTTCCCGTGTTATTCGTGAGGTTATCTTTCCTTTCACAAGGTAGTGGTCGCTGCCACATGAAGCCCCTCTTTGGACTCTTACATCTAGGAAGTTTAATCTCTGTCGTATTATCATATAGTCGATAATACTTTTTAAATCTCTTGTTGTTTGTCTCCATGTATATTTATGAATATCCCTATGCTGGTAGTGTCCGTTTAATATTGTAAAGTTGTTTTGTTCACGTATCTCTATAATTCTTCTTCCGTTGTCGTTAGTAACTTCTTTGCCATATTTTCCTACCACTTTATCGTATTCTTTCCTTCCTATTCTTCCATTTAGATCAAACAAAAGTAATATCTCTCTTGATGTTCCAATTTTGCGTATTTCCTCATTTAGTTGTTCAAAAAATGAATCCTTGTTATTAGCCAGATCGTCGTCGTTGACAGCGTATACCCCCAGTAAGGCTGTGTTATTACCTATTATTTTGAGATTCATCTTTCACGTTTCAGTGCCATATGTTAATACCGGCAGTACAAATGTCCAATTTGCTAACGAGACTTTTCTATCCAATTCAGCCTTTAAATTATTTTTTGATATTTTGATTTTTTTGTCCTAAATATATGAACGTTTGTACCTTTTCTATTCTTTCACCTTCTATTAATATTTCCTGGCTGTTATCTTCACTTTCGATGTTCGAATATTTGGTTTTGGTGAAGTTTATTTTTAGACTTATTTCTCGAGACTTGTTATTTAATTCCATTAGCATTTCTTGTAATTCTTCTTTTATGTTGGCGATCAGAGTGATATCATCTGCGAAATTTAAGTGATTTAATCGTTCACCGTCTATTAGTATTCCTTTATTTTTCTACTTTAACAATTTGAACATGTCTTCTAGAGTCAAAGTGAACAACTTTGGGATATCGAGTCGCTTTGTCTAATTCCTCTTTTAATTTTCTTTGTTTTTTCTTCAAGCATTATTTGTGATGTGGCATTTATATATATATATATATATATATATATATATATATATATATATATATATATATATATATATATATATATATATATATTCAAGAAGAGTTGTGTATCTTTCATCGACTCTGCTGTTACTTTAGGACTGCCCATATTTCTATAGAATCAAATACTTTTTCGTAGTCAACCATTGCTATCTACAAGGTGACATATTCATTTAATTTTTCCACTAGTAATCTAATTGTTTGAAAATGGTCCAAAGTATTCCCGTCTAAATCCCGCTTTTTCGCTCTATCAAAGTTTCTTCTATTTTCGAGTTTCTGTACTGTCTGACGTCTTCTCTGATCTTTTCCTTTATTTTTTTTGTCTATTTCTGCCAATTCTAATCTGCATTTTGTAGGATCATTTCTTAATAGTCGTCCCTGTTTCATGAGATTTTGTGTGTCTTTACTTAATTTTTGTGTTTTTTCTTTTTTTCGATTTTGATATTTGTTTTGTAGTCATGAGTAGGCTGTTGGTTATTTGTGCGTTTAGTACATCAAGTTCTGTTTGGTAGTTTATGTGTTTTATATGATTTTCTAGTGTTTGTCTATATTTGTGTGTTTTGCTTTATTATTTCTGTTGTTCTCTTTATCTTTGCATGCGTTATCAATCTACCTATCTCCTGATTCAGATTTATTCTTATTTTTGCTCTAAGGTCCGATGGTCACTGCCAATACTTATCGTGTTCAGGACTGTCATATCAATTACAATAGTCTTGTTATTTGATAATACATAATCAATTTCGTGTCTTGTTATCATCTGGGCTTTGCCTTGTCCATCGTCTATGTTCTGGCTTTTGGAAAAAAGTGTTCATAACGTAGCAGTTATTTTCTTTACAAACTTTGATAACATTTCTCCTTTGCTGTTCCTCGTACCGAAACCAAACTTCCCGACCCTCTTCTCATTTGTATTCATTGGTTTCCCTATTTTAGCAATGAAGTCACCCATTATTATAATATACCTTGTTTTATGATGATATTCTTTGTTTATATCTTCGCACAATTGGTCAATATTCTCTTTCTCGCTGTATGATGTCGGTGCATATACCTGAATGATCTTACATTTGCATCTTCTGTTCATCTGCATGTCTGCTGAAATTACTCTTTCCGATATAGTCTTGAACTGAACAACATATTCTGATATTCTTTTATATATAAGTAAACCGACTTCTCCAATTTTCTTACATTCATTGCCTTTATAGAAAAATGTATGGCCACTTTTTAGAGTAATACAAGATTCTTCTGTTCTTTCTACTTCCGCTAAGCCCAACACTGTCCATTTTATGTTTTTTAGTTCTTCTTCCAATTCAATCATTTTTTCTTCGAATCCTAAAGTTCTTGTGTTATAAGTTGCTATGTACCATTCTGTTCTTTTGGGTTGTCTTTGTGCTGCGGGCATACGACTGTATTTTATTTTCGAATTTTTGTCCTTCCCAGAATCCATGGAACTGACTGCAAGGGCAGTGCGAGATTCTGAGTTTCCTCTTCTCGCTTGGGGTACTACGTTTTGGAAACCCGACATATTCATTTTTAACTTGGGGTTTTTAGCCATTTTCTTGTCGCGTCGGCCAAACGTGTTGACAAGGGGTAAGGAAGTTGGAAGAATGGTATATGGTGAAGGATTAATGTGTTTAGGACCTGATGTCCCCCCATATTAGGAGGTGGGAGGAGACCAAGCCTGGCGTTGACAGGGTTACCTCCCTGAAGTATAATTGTTTGTCCTCTGCTGGGATATATATATATATATATATATATATATATATATATATATATATATATATATATATATATATATATATATACCCATTCTCTCTATTTGCAAATATTGCATATTATTTATTTATTGTTTATAATACATTGATATATACATATTTACAGACACCCTAATCTATTTTATATACATGTATTTTACATCTGGATTTTTGTTTTATATTTTTCCCCTGCACTACACTACACTGTATTTAAACTTTTTTTTTGCACTTTTTATACTTTTTACAAGTTGAAATATTCAATCAATTGCTGCTCTTTTTGCTTCATTATCTATTTTTATGTTTTGAATTGTTTTGGCTTTTACTTGATGGAAATACATAACTAACGTAATGAAAATTTCCACTTTTTATTATAAAATTGCATGATGCGTTTCGTTACATAGCAACTTCTTCTGATATTCTTTGCAACTAACCAACATGTAGGTTTTATTCCACCTTATTATCTACTTCTACAATTAGTCTGAAAATAGTTAATTGGGGTATTCTTAGAATTCATACTTTATAAGGTATATAAATTTAATAATGCGGATTTCCCATAGGTCATATTTATTTCTGTTTGTTCGTTTAGAATGGAACCTGTGTTTCTCAAACGGTTTATCTCCAAGCATTATAAAAGGTTTAACTTCTTTTTTTGTTTTCTACATGTAATATTTCAAACTGGTTACTAAAATGATGGCTCTGTTCTATTAAATGATTGCTGTATGAAAGATGATGCTTTGTTAAGAAAACTTCGTTTGTATTCTGAAATTCTAGTTTCAAATGAGCGCCCTGTATGCCCTATGTACGCCTTAGTACACGAACTGCAATTCAATTTATATATCCCAGATTTGTTTAACTTTCGCATTTTTTATGAGTTTTCCTAGTGAGTTATTAGTTTTTAAAGCTATATTTATATTATTTTGGTTTAAGTAGTATTTAATTTTTTTTCTGAAGGTGTGCCAAAATAGGTTAATGATTTATAATTGATATTGCTGTCTTTAGTTTTAGGGTAGACTTTTTTTTTATTGAGAATTGAATTTGGGGGTTAACCGTTATTTACGGTAATTTCTTGAATTTAATCCGTTATTGAAATCATTTTCAGATAATGGAATACTCACTAGCCTATGTAATATACTGTGATATGCTGCAAATTTGTGTTGTTTTGAGTGTTTAGAAGTGTTGTGTATTGTTGTGCCTATTGTTATCCTTGATATAGTAATATCTATGAAATTAAGTGAATTATTTTCCTCTATTTCCAATGTAAATGTTATTTTTTTTGTGGATGAAATTGATGTGATTAAAAAATGTATTCAACTGTCTATCCGTGCCATCGAAAGACACTAATATGTCGTCTACATGACGGTACCAGTATAGTAAAGATTTGTACGTATCATGTTTTTGAATTATATTTTCGATGTTAGTCATAAAAAATTTATAGTAAAAGGGGGCTTAAGGGGCTTCCCATTATCAGTCCTTCTGGGCTATTGTAGATTGAATTATTAAATATAAAATAATTTTGTTTCAGACATGTTTTTAGTAGGTAGAGAATATCTTGTTTTATAATATTCACATTGTTTTTATTTAATAGATGTTCTACCATAACCATCAAGTAAAAGCCAAAACAATTCAAAGTTTAAAAGTAGCTAGTACTAGCACATTGACTTCTCGGTATTTTAGTTTACTACTAAAATGCGCTATAGCAACGCAAAACATTTGGTTCCTAAACATGTGCCTCAAGAAAGATGTTGTGCCACGCTATATTAATTTGAAGACAAACTAGAACAGCAAAGCAGCTCAAATAGCAGTCAACAAAGGTAAAAAGGAATGGATTACCGAAGACCGGATGACTCATTACAACAAAAGGGATACATTCACTATTTATGTTAAGGTAATTGATACTGAACTTCTGTTTAGACTACACCAATTTACTATTTTTGATGCTGACGCCAGAGATAAAATTCGATAAATCATTGACAAAACATGTTTAAAACAAAAAAGAAATCTAATGCAATTATCAATTAAAAACAAAATCTGCTAGCAGATGTAGAAAAAAAAAAAATTTCCGATCCGTTTTTTAGACGGTTTATAAACCTTTCGGATACAACTTTTTCAACTCAAGAAACAAATCTCCTAAATAAAGGATTTAAACATAATTTAGATAAAAATTTCAATATAAAGAAATCAAGAGTTATTAACAGAACAAACAGAAATAGCTTTAAACGACTTACCTTTAAACATGTCTAAGAATACACGTGTTCAGATATCATTAAAAACGAATTCTTAAACAGCATACACAATAACGCAAATCAAGATAATAACATACAGCAAAACTTATTAAAAAGAAAGCAATAGAAGAAAATATATTCACTAAAGCAGATAAAGGAAATACCATAGTCGTAATCAACAAGGCACAATATATAGGAAAAACAATAGATTTCATTAAAAAGGAAATTTTCAGACTTTAAGCAAAGACCCAACATAAATAATCATTATAAAATAATTATGTTAACAGCTATGGATCCCCAACTACCTCAATTCTATTCTTTAATTAAACGACACAAACAAGATTATCTGATTAGGCTATTGGTCTCCTACATGGCAGCACCAGCATACAAACTCTCAAATTTTCTTACAGACACTATTAAAAATCATACAAATTTTCAATCCACATGTTTTTTAAAAAACTATGAGTTAATTCAGAAAATTTCAAATATAAATCTTCCTTCAAGAGCCAAATTAGTATCATTTGTTGTACAAAATTTATTCCCCAGCATACCTCCAAATGAAACAATTGTTATGGTAGACCATCTACTAAATAAAAACAACTTCAATATTATTATAAAACAAGATATTCTCAACTTACTAAAAATCATGAAAAACACAATTATTTTATTTTTAATAATTCAATCTGCAATATCCCAGAATGACTTATAATGGGAAGACACTTAAGCCCACTTTTAGCAAAAATTTTTATGAATAACATCAAAAATATAATTCAAAAACATGATACGTACAAGTCTTTACTATACTAGGACCGTTATGTAGACGACATTTTAGTGTGTTTTAATGGCACGGATAGACAGTTGAATACATTTTTCATCACACCAATTCCATCCACAAAAATATAACATTTACAATGAAAATACAGAAAAATAAATCCCTTAATTTCCTAGATCTTACTATAACAAGGGATAACAACAAACACAAATTTTCAATATTTCACAAACCAACACACACAGACACAACAATATACAATATTTCAAACCACCCAAAACAACAGAAATTTGCAGCATATCACAGTATGTTACACAGGCTAGTGAGTGTTCCTTTATCTGAAAATGATTTCAATAACGAATTAAATTTAATAAATCAAATTGCTGTAAATAATGGTTACCCCCCAAATATGGTCAATTCCGTACTCAATAAAAAACTTAAAAACAAAGCTATTTCTGAAGTCTACCATAAAACGAAAGAAGCAATATCAATTATAAATCATTAACCTATTTTGGCACACCTTCAGAAAAAAATTAAACACACTTAAACCAAAATAAAATAAATATAGCTTTAAAAACTAATAATTCACTAGGAAAACTCATAAAAAATGCGAAAGTTAAACAAAACAAAGGTGAAAAATCAGGGGTATATAAATTTAATTGCAGTTCGTGTACTAAGGCGTACATAGGGCATACAGGGCGCTCATTTGAAACTAGAATTTCATAACACAAACGAAGTTTTTTTAACAACAAAACAGATTCTTCATACAGCAATCATTTAATAGAACAGAACCATCAATTTAATGACCAGTTTGAAATTTTACATGTAGAAAACAAAAGAAAAAAGTTAAACCTTTTGGAATGCCTAGAGATAAACCGTTTGAAAAACACAGGTTCCATTCTAAATGAACAAACACATAAATATGACCGATGCGAAATCCCCATTATTAAATTTATATACCTTATAAAGTTCAATTTGAATTCCAAGAATACCCTAACTAACAATTTTCAGACTAATTATAAAAATAGATAACAAGGTGGAATAAAACCTAAACGTTCGTTAGTTGCAAAAAACATCATAAGAAGTTACCATATAACGAAACGCGTCATGCAATTTTGTAATAAAATATGGAAATTTTGACAAATTGTCTTTCATTATGTTATTTTCATGTTGCTTATATTCGTACAGGAATTCGACGCGTCGCTGGCTATAGGTCGTTGTAACGGGGCGTGGTTTTGGTACGCTTTGGTATGTTATCAGTAGCGTCGAATTCTTGAACGTAAATAATTTTTTTTTTGCTCGTCCTAATTCTTCCATTTTATGTTTTGGGTGATGTTCTGATCTAATTTGCGTTAGGTCTTATTTTAGAGTCGAAGACGAAGAAAGTATTTCGTGTCTGCAGAAACTGTCTGCTGTTTCGTCTAAGTATTGCCTTATTGTTTGATTGTTTGTCATGTGATGTAAGTCGTTGATCCTTAAGTATCTATGACTTGATGTCACGCGTCTTGGTATTTTATTTTGCATTCGTTGGAGTCTGTATATTTGGGTATCTGATATGCTACACCAAACTGTACATATATATATATATATATATATATATATATATATATATATATATATATATATATATATATATATATATATATATATATGTAATCTGTTTATATATCATTAATTTATTTTGGGGTTCCATTTTTCAGCTTGGTATTAGTAGTGCATAAAGATGCTGCATCGCGAAGAATGTTTTTTGGCGGACGTACGAGACATGAAGATGGAATCTGAGACGCGAGTCTATAATGACAATCACATACTTCTGTTTTCTGAATGGTATCTGAATGCCATTTATTTTGATCGGTAAGTTTATTCTGTTATTAGTGAATTTTTTTAGCGAGAATAATTCCTTCGCATTTTGAAGCATTTAATTTTATTTTCCAACGTTCTAGCCATGGGAGTATATTGTTGAGATGGTTGCAGATGTGCGCTCTTGCAACATTCTCATAATACGAGGGTGCGTAAATGAGCGCATCATCTGGAAATAACTCAATTTTTGTCGACGGGTAAGTAGGAAGATCAGCCATGTACAATTTATATAATTTTGGGGCTAGGACTGAGCTTTGCCGTAGACCCGATTTTGTTCTGTTGGACGTTGATAGTGAGTTTCGCGCTTTTACTTTAAATGTCCTTTTCGTGAAATATGTATATACTAATGTAACTATGTACGGTGGCGGGTTGTGTAATGTCACTAGTATGTATATTAGTCCAGTGATCCATACTGTGTCGAAGGCTTTTTTGATATCCAATGGAATCGTTACAGTGTTCTGCAGATGTTTATTTTATTTAGTGCATCTTGCAATACCTTAGCAATCAGCAGAACAGTGCTGTGACCGCCCCGGAATCCAAATTGCTCATGTTGAAATTTACAGTCTATGTCTTATATATTTGTCAGTTTGTTAGGTATGTTTTTTTCTGCTAGTTTAGATAGTGTCCTGAGAATGAAATTTGTCTAGAGGAGTCCATCCTCCCTGGGTTTATATTCGATTTTGGGAGGGGGACCATCACAGACTTCTTCCACTGCTCAAGGATGTGTTGTAGTAATGTCACAGCATTAATTATATGTCAATTGGGTCAGTGTTTTTTTAGGTATGTTTTTCAAAAATAAGGTGGAGATCTCATCTTCACCCTGGATTTCATTATTAAAGAGTTTACTTGTTAGGATTTTGCTTTCCTCAGGACTCGTGTCTAGTCTCCTCCAAACCCTTGGCGGGATTGGATACTTTTTGTGTACCAATCTTTCTACTATATCAATTATTGCATCTTGTTCAGGTGTAGAGTTCGGTTCGCCTCCGTACGTCTGTTATAAATAGTCAGCTAGTATGTCGGCTTTTTGTCTATCTATACTGTATTCGCTATTGATGTAGGTATGTTGTTAAATTTTGTTTTTAGTCTTCTAGTCAGGTACCAGAGGAAATCGTCTTGTGTGGACAACCTTCACAGAACGTCATTCCATGCATCATTTTTGTGTTTGTTTATTTTTGTTCGTCTTGTGTACTGCTCTCGAAATCTACGCCTATCGTTTTGGTTTCTATTAGTTTGCTATCGCCTTCTCACACGGTTTTTAAACTTTATTAAATTGAGTTTATCTGTAAGAATTCTGTCTTCCCTGGGTTTGGCGGCAATTTTTCTTGCTATTCTGTCTTGTTCTAGCTTAAGGTTGTTCGTGAGATTCTAGAGTTCTTATTCGAGAATTTCAGTTGAAGTGATTTTGTTATTAATTTGAGTGTGTTCTATTAGGATACATCTGAGCAACTTCATCTTCAGAGAGCATTCGTATAAGACTCAGTTTTGTGACTATCTTCCCTTGCTACCGTGATTTGCCCGTCGAGAAGCACTGGAAGGTGGCCAGATGACAAATTATCCAATACCACAGGATTCCGCAGATTAAGGACGTTCTTATTTAATACCACATCAATAAAGAGATTTATTTTGCAACGCTTATTTTTCACATGCCTTGTCGTTATCTCAAGCATGCACGGTATTAACGCGTAGGCATTGCAAGGTTAGGTTAGTATTTATCTTCTATAAACTTAGGGGATTGGTTTTCATTCATTTCATAATTAACTACGCCGGTTATTAGTATTTGATGGGTCAACATCAGTTTCTAAATTAAAGTTGTGTCTAGCAGGTTTCTATCACTTCCTTCAATATTTTGAAGGTAATACGAATGTGCGATAAATAAAATTTTATTTGAATTTTTTTTCTACACACACTGTAATGCCATTGTTCCAAAGATTGTAAAATCTCAACATAATCTGAATACTAATTAACTGTGGTCAATGTTATTTACAATAAAAGATAATCATTTCAATTTTACTGTATTTTCTTAGTGGTTTGTATACCTAAGTGGGAAAAAAAACAGGCCCTACCATAATAGCGATAACAATAAAAGGTGTCTCTTATTTTATCTTTAGTTGATGCTAATATTTGGATGTTATTTGCGATGACGTGAACTCTGTTTCCATAGGTGTTGTTTCGCCGATTACTCAATGCAATATATCGGGCATTTAAGTGTCCCATGACTAAGACTTTATTTCCTTGGTTGAATATTTTAATTAAATTATTGTTGTTAAATGTCGGGCACATTATTAGCCAGTGCTTTTAAAAATACTTATTTTTATGAAAGCAATGTGTTATATGACGTAAATAAGTAAATATCTAAAATATACTTATACTATTATATCATTTAAATTATTTATGTTTTACCTGAACCTAATAGATATAAATACATACATATAAATTTTGAAATCTGATTCAGTGTTTATCTTCTTATAGAGTGAAATGGATGGTTTTAGCGGGAAACAAAGAAATCTTACTAGTGAAGAATTAGGGTGTTTACTCTTGAATATTATTTGAAATACGTTAGTAACATTGGCCCTTTATATATTTGATCCCACTATTTGTATTTATATACCCCCACCCATTTACTACCTTTTTGAGATAGAATTAACAATTTCCTCCGCATTAAGAACCTAGATATATACATATAACGCTATATATACGAAACAGCCGCTTTAATATCTTACTATTTTCATCCCTTTTATGGTTTGGGCAAAATATTTGTTTTCAGGAAAAAATTATCATATTACTATTAAAACTACAAAAGGTATTGCTCCTCCTTTGCATTTTGTCTTAAACGATACTGCTCCGAAACTATAGGCTTCATCCCCTAATTAGGTATTATGTATATATCAAGTTTGAAATTGAATCTCATTTTATTCGAGAGTTATCGTGCCAACAGTCCGACAGATTGAGAGACAGACAGGCTGACGGAAATGAGTGCCTATGTTTTTCGTGATTTAGGATCCCTAAAACGTTAAGAAAAGCAAAAATATAAAGTGTAATTTTTACACGAATATGACACTTTCTTTTAGCAAGGAAAGTAAAAACATTCAAAAACTAATTGTAAATAAAATATTTTTTGCTTTTTTTTTTCTATTAGTGGAAATTTCATTAGATTAGATTTATTGTTTGTATAGCTATATAAAATTAAAATGCGCTTAAAATACATTCAAACTTAGTTTAGGTTGATAAATTTCTTTCTCCGCGTTTCAATTGCACGTTTAATTAATATTGTTGGTATACCAAAAGCCCTACTATAGGTTTGGAATTTATTCCAGAAGCGCAATACAATGAACTTCAATCAAGTGAGAGCGGTATATCCGGTCCCTCAAGCATTTTTTTTATTGTACAAGAAATTTCGCCAGACGGAACGCTCTCCGTAAAACGATCGTTAGGTTATCCTACCTTTCACAAATGAATATTCAAATTTGGTAAATAGCTCTGACTACCTAAATACGTTGTTAAGTATTTTTCGAATATTCGTGGAAACTGACTATAGTTTTTAAAATATTAAAATAAAGTACATGGCTGCACTAACAATAAATTATAAAGAATAGAAATTCTAAATCTACATATACGAAGGTTCTGGTAAACTACAATAAAAACTATGAAGTATACACATTTCAAAACAGCTTAATAAAGTCGTTATTTACCTTTGCCCCATTCGATGCTGTAGCTAAGTTTATTCATTGTTTCCTTACATTCCAGTCCCATTTCTTTTATATAATTTTCAAACCTGGCACATTTCTTTAGTACAGCATTTCTTTGACTTTTAACTTCGTCGAATTGATTGTTTGCATATTTTAATTGCGTATTTAAGGCTTCAATTGTGCTCGTCAATGTTTCTTCTGTGAAATTCTTTTCCTTTTCAATTTTTTTAAACCTAAAAATAAAACAGTTATCATATCAACTTTATCATTAATACTAACTACATCTCACCTGGGGACTACTGTATGTCAGCATCACAATAATACATGGTGTTTATTGTTGAGATTCTAATTTTATGAAAAAGAAAACTAAAATTCAGTATCGTTTTAATAACAGTAGCTTAAATTGCTAAATGTGTTGATACCCCAATTAAAAAATATTATTTAACAAATATTTTTTAACATGACTTTTACTTTCTGAAATTCCCTGGATATTATTTATATTTATAATATAATATTAAATAATGAAAATATTCCTTATTTAAAAACAATTTTAAATCTTCAGTGGAAGATATCTTCGCGTTGTATTTTTAACCTATAAACATCTGTCCCTAATTAGCATGATTACCAAATCTCTACGCAAATCTCTACTGTTTAAAAACATATTTGTTTTTTATATTTCACATCAATTATCAGGAAAAGTCTTGTTTTATTCGTTCTAAGTTGGTAAGATGTATTCTTAGCTCTTGATTATCTGTGCTAAATATTATAAAGAAAGTGAGTACATTTTAACTGTTACAAATTACCTAATATTCGCCAAATATAGGGGTTCAGAAGGAACTGAAGATTGAACTTGGCTACCTTTAACAAATCAAATACTGCGAGAGATATGATTAAAAGCATGCGTCTACACTATTGCAAACGCTTAATTACCGACACGCCAATCCCTCCGTGTTTGTCCTCAAATAAAATTTAACGAAAAAGGTTATCAAGTGATCCGGTTCCATTCAAAAAACAATATTTTATTTTTTACATTTTTAGATAGATTTATTTTATGTCCGAAAACTGGCAGTATTGTAGCAGGATCTGTGAGCCTACAGAGGCCTAGTAAAGGTTTTTATTATAAGAGCTACTTATTCATGTTGTACCACTTTCCCAACTTTACACATAAATAGCTGCTATGGAAATATATAGAAATTTAACCTGTTTTGAAAACATTTAAAATAAAAATGTCCTTTGTCGGTTCAACATTCTAAAGTAAGTCTTAGGCTTAGTTTCTAGATATAAAACATTATATCAGTATTTATAAAATTTTTCATAATTTCTTGTATTGCTTTTTAGACTATAACAATGAATGGTCTAAAAAATCCCTCAAGGAGCAAACATTTATGATCAACAAGTAGATTTCATAGATACATCATTTTGCTAATTGACGAACCAACACGGAACCCTGATCGAGACAGGGAGCTCGCCAGTCTTCTTGATCTGTTTCTAACCACCAATCCGGAGATTTACACGGTCACCGTAAATCCGCCGTTAGGTTCTTCCGACCATAAACTGCTTTCGACATCGAGTATCCTGCCAATCAGTGACAGAGAAGCGCCTAGGCCGCGAAAGATTTGGCACTACAAATCTGCTAAATGGGAAGATCTCATGGAATATTTTCGAACTTTCCCTTGGATGGACGTTTGTTTTCGATCCGACAACCCATCTGACTGCGTCAGGGAGGTCTCCGATGTTATTTTGGCTGGTATGGAAGCTTACATCCCTTTTTCGAAGACATGCTCCTCCAACGGCAAGCCTTGGTTTGACCGAAAATGCAAAGAAGCTGTTGCTTCTAAACATATTGCCTACCGACGATGGCGTGAAAATCCTAACACCATAAATCGTAACATCTTTGTTCGTGCCCGGAACAGATGCAAAGGAATTATCGACGAAACCAAGGAGGCACACAATCAACGAATTAAAAACAAACTTCTCGCTTGTCCCAGCAATTCCAGGTCCTTTTGGGCAGGCGCTAAGCCAGTTAGTCAAAATTTCTCCAAATCCACCATTTCACCACTCATACGGCCAGATAATTCCATTGCAACCACACCTGTTGAGAGAGCGAACTTGTTGGTGAACTCTTTGCTTCACATTCTACTGTCGATTTCCAGGGAAGGACACCGCCTACTATTCCCATATTGCAGTCAAAGATGCTCTATGTTGGCTTCAGACAGCGTATCATAAAGCTATTTTAATAAAGCTAGACACCAAAAAGGCTTCTGGCGCTGACGGAATACCTGCCATAGTTCTCAAAAACTGTTCAAGGGAACTAACACCAGTTTTCTGTAGACTTTTCAACCTATCCTACAGAAAGGGAGTATTTCCGTCCTGCTGGAAATGTGCCACGGTACAGCCGATACCTAAAAAAGGTAAGAAGACCTTGCCAAATAACTACCGACCAGTCGCACTGCTTTCAATAATATCGAAGGTCATGGAAAAGGTTATCAATCAGCATCTTCTAAAATATCTTGAACGATTCAATTTTATTAGCGATCGTAAACATAGATCAACAGGAGATCTTCTGACTTATGTAACACATGTTTGGAACAACGCAATTGAACACTTTGGAGAATCTCGAGCGGTTGCTCTTGACATATCCAAGGCATTCGACCGTGTTTGGCACGATGGACTGTTGGCTAAGCTGCGCTCTTGTGGTATGTCTGAAAAGTTCTGTTTGTGGCTCTCATGTTTCCTCAGAGAGCGCTCTTTACGAGTAGCGGTCGACTGTTTTCTTTCTAACACCTTCACAATCAACGCCGGTGTGCCCCAAGGCTCCATACTGTCTCCAACTCTCTTTCTCATTTACATTAACTATTTGCTGGAAAAGATCGGAAATCCAATCTACAGCTTTGCAGACGACAGTACGCTTATCTCTTCATTCACTCTGAACGCTCGGACATCGGCTGCTCAGGCGAATATCCGCAGACAGCAAGAGGTCGTTCAACTTAACAAAGACCTGGAATAAATTCTATCTTGGGGTGACAGTAACCAAGTGGAATTTAACGCTACAAAAACCCAGGCGGCAGTTTTTTCTAAAAAAGTTAACGTTGCTGAACCCGACATCGTTATGTCGGGGCACTCCATTCTCCTAGCATCGTCACTAAATTTGTTGGGCGTTAGTTTGGGAGCAAATTTGTCCTGGCATGAACATGTTGCAGGCAGAGCAAGGAGAGCTTCTAAAAAGTTAGGAATATTATTTCGAACCAGAAAGCTTTACACTCCACAACAACTGTTAATTCTTTACAAAGCTCAAATTCGACCAACTTTGGAATACTGCTCCCATGTTTGGGGCTCCGCTCCCAAACATACACTGGATTTGTTGGATTCTGTTCAGAGAAGAGCTGTTTGTCTGATTGGAGACCCGGAACTGACCGGCGGCCTTGATTCGCTGGAACATCGACGAACGGTTGGCGACTTGAGTCTGTTCTACAAGTATTTTCATGGAAAGTGTTCGAAGGATGTAGCCCGCTTAATTCCTCCCAAAGCGGTGCATGTTAGAAATACACGTCGCGCTGGTGCTTCACATCTGTATGAAGTTCAGCTGGTTACTCCGCGTACAGCGCTTTTCAAGCAGTCTTTTATATGGAGAACATAATCCCTTTGGAATAATTTGCCCAGCGCTGTGTTTCCCACCGAATGCAATTTACAGCTATTCAAGAACAACGTGAATCGCTTTTTCCGCATACATGCCGCTCCTGGAGCGCTTTAGGGCCTTCCCTGCAGCACGTGTGCTACACCCATAAAAAAAAATAATTTAATAAATATTACTGTTTGCTATTAGTAAGTAAAATTTCCCAACTGCAAAGCTAAACTTACATTCTTGTAATATGTAGTAGGATTCTAAAAAAAATATGTTTATATATTTTTACCGCTTATATTAAGCTTTTGACGAGAGACCCCTAGATTATTGTAATATCTAACGGGATTCTAAAAAAAATGTTTATATATTTTTACCGCTTATATTAGGCTATTGATGACAGACCCCTATAACATAAGTATGTTAAATCAGCACCTATGCTGATACAAAGATAATTAAACAAAAATATTTATTAAACTTGTATTATATAATTTATTTATTTCGAAAAAAAAATATGACAAAAAACTTATTGGGATGTCGTACTTCCTAATCAAATTTTTTTTGTTTATTCCTTGTAATTTTATATGGATAATAATTTTAATTCAATTACTTAACTCAGAGTGTTTCTTATAAATTCATATATTCGTCAAATTCACGACAAATTTGAGACAATTAGTCAGTAATATGCTATTTGAAGAGGAAAAAAAAAGTTCCGCAAATGCTCTTAACGTTAAATCTAATATTAACCTAGTTTCAAAATGATTTTTTTCGGCAGTCAACTTTTGAAGAAGATGCTCTTGATGTTTTAAATTCTTATTCAATTCTTCTTTCTCCTGGTTCCAACTGGCCTCTTTTTGTTTTAACTGGTCTTGAAAAAGCCTAAAAATAATATATTTACAAATAGTTTTACAATTTTCATGATGTCTAATTAAAGGTACTTTTCGACTGTTTCCCTGCGATTGCACGAAATATTTTCAAGAAACTTTACTTCTGGAGATTACAAGGTTTAATAAGCCTAACAAGGCACAGATCACGTTATTTCAGGTTACTTGGATCTATATCAGTTGCTGCACTGGGTCATATTCCGAAGAGTATTAATCTGGTGTTGGTGGTTCAGGTTACGTGGTGCGATGGAAAATTTCACGGACTAACGCTATATAACCAAATAGTAGAGGAGATACCATGCGAATCGCAGACAACGCAGGATGCAGACAGATCATCGTCCTTCTAAAAACGTTCAACAAGAGAAACAAATCGATAAAGCAATTTAGCAAGTACTTGCAACACATTGTTCTAAAAAAGTAGTGAGTTTAACTTTCCCACACCATAACATATCTTAATCCAATCCAAAAGTGATATTTTAAATAATCGTTAGTTTATAGAAAGAGAAAGAGTTTCAGAGATATTTACAACTGACATTTTACATTCTCCTCTAGTTAACATCTCTAAAAAATGTAAAAATATTAAAAAGTAACACAATCATTAGATACCCCGAATGACAAAACCTTAAAAAGAATTTACAATATGATATATACGAAGAATTCCATCCTCCCTATCTACAGACACTTTGTATATTTGACACGTTGAAAATAATAAAAGAAAAGTAAAACGATTTTTAGATTCCTTCCCTCTGAGAAACCTGAAAAGGGTGTCTAATACGATATATACGAAACTACAACCTTAACACCCTCGTCGTCCTTGTTAACCCTTTACGTGTTTGACCAAGAGAAAATTTTGAAAAAGAAACTCAATTTTCCAATTCGTTGAGTCCAAATATCCTGAAATGGAGTACTTCGTTGCCTTCTTACAAGTTCAATTAAATGAAAATAATGGAATAAATAACAGAATTTTCAGATTGCTCGACCCAAGAATCCTGAAAAGGAATTATACCATGATATGTACAAAACGACTCTTCTGATCCTCTTCCTTTCTCATTATTCCCTTATATAAACTATTAAATATTCGAAACAACCCCCCTAACACTCTCTTCCGCCCTGTTAACCTTTTATAAGTTTGACTATAAATAACTATACTTAAACTTCTTTATTATATCAACAAAAACCAAGGAAAGGTTTTCATAAAGATTGAGTAAAATAAACAAGATATATTGACCACCACCCCTTTCATTACCTTCCCCATTGATCTTTAAGCTTGTCGTATATAGACTGTACCATACGAACATGAAATTTGTAAACGAATTATGTAGAATTCGTAGAAGTGTTGGAGACTGGACGAATGCAATTTGGCTATTTTGCCGGTAGAACTGTATATGTAAGGTAGAACTGCATTATTTGCTGGTGGACTCTTGCTGCTAGCTTTCCCATGAGTCGGGTTTTTAAAGCGGTTAAACGAATGTTTATCAGTGCAATATCTATTAATTTCTAAATAATTGGCGAGTTTATATATTTCTGATGAAAGGAAGTATTCCTCATATATTGGTAAATATTCCCAAAGTCCGGTTACCTTTCCTTTGTAAAATTACATCTAGAAAAATAACGATACCATGAAACAATAGACATGTTTCTATTAAATCCACGGAAAATGAATCAAGGTTGTTACGAGGAAATATGTCTGATATTATAGAAATTGTATCGTTAGTTGAAACATTTTTCTATAATGACCCAGTGTCGAAACTGTCCAGAATATTTCCAGGGTTGAACTGTATAGTTTTTAAAACTTTTCAAAAAAATGTCGCGTGTTTTAACCTCGAAGATGTCTTATGCAGTGGTAGACGAGACGTCGGAAAGTTACTCCAAACTGACATTGCCTAATCCCAAGAATAACCATTATAATCATTTAATCAAGGTATTCTACTGTGTGTGTGGCCTTCATATCTTATACAAATTTCAAAATTTCTCTATTGACACCGTAAAATTACTAGAAGATTACTCTTCAGATAGCAATAAACATATTCAAATTAACATTTTTAAATTTGAGAAAAAATGTTTCTCTGGGTATCCAAAAGTTCTGTCTTTCCACTGGTCATTTTCGTCGTTTATATAAATGAACTGGAATCTGTCGTTCAGGGTGAAACTCTGGTGCTTTTGTCAGATAACACAACTCTTTTACCGAAAAACTGTAATTTGAAAACATTAGTGTAGTAGATGGGGAGAATATAGAAAAATGCTATTGTAGATAACGCTATGTATGATTGCCGCAAAATCCAATTAGAAACAGCATGGAGCCTAAATTCTGCAATTTTCGTGACATTTTTGAACCAGTTTCAAAAGTGAAGATCTGCCCAAATACTATTTTAATAAAATTTCAAAAGCTAAGTAGAGGCCAGAATTCGAACCATCGATCTCTGTATTGAAAATGTTGCAGCGATGCCACCGGTGCGACGAATCTTGTAATTACGAGTTTGTAAATTTATCATATTAGAAAACTTTGAAGGCCAATAAATGAAATAAAATAAGTTTATAGGTAACGTAATCATACAGTTGGCGAAGTACTGGGATAGTGCGTACCCTGAACCCCACCTGTCTAAGAATTATCAGCTGCCGAAGAACTCTCACCTGGCGAAAAAGTGATCGACAATGACGTTATATACCAGTGTATAAGTATAATACTTGCAAATAATAATCCAGAGAGGTCAGCATTTCTGATAAGAAAGTCCAAAGTCTTTCTGATAAGTTTTTAAGTGAATACATTGGAGAATATGAAATTTATTTAAAATTATTAAATGCTAATAAACTAGCAAAAGTTAATTTTAATTGTGTATATCAAGTATATCAGAAGAAATTTTCGTCATTGTCAATGACCAGGGGCTGTTGAAAAGGGGTAATGAAGGAGATTTGTCGAAAATCACTCCTATTATTTTGTCTTCATGAACTAAAGGCAAAAAAGTATTTTCAATAGCAGGTTTCAAGGTTTCTGTACTTCTCTTACTGTTAAATAACATAAAACAAGATTTTTGTGCGTTAAGTTTGAGGCTATGATCATTACAGAAATTATATAAGTTATTTAGGTTCCTATTAAAATACACTAATGAAGTGTGTAACATATTTAGAATAAATGGCATGTATATTTGAGAGTCATCGGCATACTGTTGCATTTTTGAATATTCTATTGCCTTATCGATGTCTGCCACATAAAGAAAAAACAATAGTGAACCCAAAATGGAGCCCTGAGGCACTCCTGTAGTCAGCGGTATGTAATTTAATGGCCCCGGCTCGCCTCGCATGCTGCATACTATAAGTAATTAAAATGTTAAATTTATTGGGATTTTGTAAAAAACAGCATTATCCGAGTCTCAGAAAAGGTTAACTATTGCTACTGTTCTTTGTTTGACTGCTTGGAATCCAGTTGACGTAACTCCCACTTCTCTGAAGTTTGATATTGGTAAAATTTCTTTGTTTTATTTCTTGAAAGCCTGGTGAAGTCACTTCTTTTCCACCTGAAAATCATGTATTGGTTCTTGGAATTTGCGACCTTGTTAGAGCCTGTCTGAAAAGATGTGACGTCAGCCATCTGTATGGTGCCAATGTTTATTGTTAGTAAGATATAATTTCACCTCGTCTACTGCATATTAATGTGTTGGCATAAAAAAAAAACTACAATAGCAAAAATTGTTATTATAGTCAGATATAGATATACAGAAAATAAAGGTTAAAAATTTACATGATTTAATAAATTAAATATACAATATAGGGAAATGTTTTATTGTTAGTATATAACAATATATATGATTGCATTAAGTTAACAATATACAGTATATGATTTTATTAAAATTAAATAACAGAATATCGTGCTTCTAGTGCTAACCAAATAGTAAATCTCTCACATTTGAAACATAAAAGAATTATTCTTTTTTCTTATGGTAGACTGGGAAAAGATCTCATAAATTCAATTTCAATATACGTTTTAAAATGTACATCTTTAGGGTACTACCAAGGATCCACTAGCCAAATTGGCTCTATTAAAAAGTAGATTTGAAAAAAAAAGCCGCAATTTAGGGAAAGTTATAGGAAAATGGGCATTATTGGTAATGCATTATCTTGTTAGTTAAAAGGTCCTTATTTATGCTATATTAGGGTGTTTTTAGTAAAAAATCTGCGACGATGGTAGTGGGTAGATAAATAGGTAGCTGGTGCGTTTTTGTGGAGAATGGGAAAAAGTGTGTTCGACAAGACGTAATTGACCAAGTGTGTGTATTTCTACTCCTTTACCATATGGTACTATAAAGGATTGAATTAATGTTAAATTTTTCATAACTAATTTTATTTGCACCGAGACCTTAGGAGGCGGTTTTTGAATCGAATGGTCTTAATAGCATACCTGTATTGTATGTTTGACTGTTTAACTAAAGAAGTAGATAGTCGAAGACGTTACCGTTACACTAATGATGTTGCATATATTAGTAATATTGAATGAATCAGACATGAAAAATATACAGAACGTAATAGGTCCATAACTTTTATTGTACAAGTTTTAAATAACACATAAAACATTTAAACATAAACATACAATTGAATAAGGTCCCCATGGCAGCGTATCAACAAAACTTTTCGATATTAGTCTTTTATCATCATAAGGGCTAAGACCGGTCTTAGTTTGTCTGATGGCATATAGCTGATGTTTCTGTAATGTTATTATTTTTTTGCCTGAGTTTTTTAAAATAGACCTTTTAATTCCTTTAACCTTATTTGTTACACATCAATTTAACAAATTTCTTTCAACGTCTTCACTTTCTTTAATAGCTTTTTTCAACATCATCCGTTCCAAATAAACCTCCCTTTGTGTGTAAAGTACTTGAATAACATAGATTTCTGATCCAAGTCCAGCAAAATGTGTCATAATTCTACCGTTATTCTCCTCTTTTACCATATCTCGAACTTTTGTGTTAACTCCTGGAATGGTATAAATATTATCAAGATTATAGTCAGACGTATCGAAGCGTGAATTACAGTCTTGTTTTATGATTTAATAGATATCCTGATGTTTTATCTTATAGATCAGCTAATCAGTATCAGTATATAATAGATTAGAGTCAGCAAATCTTTTTTAATATAGCTACAATAAAAATCCTAGACGGTTGTCTTTGCTATATCTAATATACACATTCCAACTTATATTGGTTTATTGAAATATATATTGGTTTTGGCAAGCTCAACTATTACTATATTTTTATTGTCGACTGAAGCACTCTTGAACTTGGACCTTGAGATGAGCACCATACCGCCCATCCCATTTAGTTATAAGCTTTATAGTTGGGTGTTTTCTGATGTTCTCCATCGTCTTGTCGAATATTCATAAGCTTAAATAATTTTTTCTCAAATTAATTTTTACTTTTTCAGCCTTTTATTTAGGCCAATGTACAGGGTGAGTCCACGATAGAGTAAAGTTCTTTATCTCATTTGTTTTGGGAATGACGAAAAAATGTTAAATACAATAGTTTTAGAGAATGTTAAGATACACAGTTTAAAATTACTTTTGACTATACAGGGTACTTCAAAAAAGTGTGGTCGATATATCATATGTTTTATTAAATGGAACATCCCATTTTCTAATTTATTTTTAAATTCTGCGTAAAATTTTATAACTTTTTTATTAATAATGTTATATACCTAAACCTAGCAGTTTTTCTAATATTTCAATTTTTTTTTAAAAAATACTAGTTTTCAGTTTTGTAAAAAATTGCCAGTAGCGCCATTGTTTCTGAAGGTGGAATACTCATACTTTTTACGAGCGTTCTATAGAGAAGAAAAAAAAATATGTAAAGAAATTTAAGTTAGATGCTACGGGGTGTTCAAAATAAATTTACACATTTCGACTATTTTCAATTGAAAAATATGAAATTTTTTAAAAGGCACACCCTGTATATCATTATTTTTTCTGATAGATTTTACAAAACCCTTCCACTTTTATTAAGTATGTCATATACCTATTTCTAATAGTTTTCGATTTATAACATAAACAAATAGTTAATAATAATTTTAATTTAACTTATCTAATGTTTAATTATTATGACTTAATAAATGTTCAAAAATATGGTCGTCTTCTTGAATACACATGTTTAGTCGTTTTACTATATTTTTCTTCACATTCCTTAGCATAAAGGGCGTTATTGTCCTGAACGCATCCCGTATCCTATTTTCCATATCTACTGGTGTTATAGGGGGATTCACATAGACACGATCTTTAATGTAGCCCCATAAAAAGAAGTCTAAAGGTGTTAAGTCACATGATCGAGGGGGCCACTGAATGAATCCATCCCTACCGATCCATTTTTATGGGTAACGATCATTTAAAAATTCCCGAACGTCCCGGTGATAATGAGCAGGAGCTCCGTTTTGTTGAATCCACATTTGTTCCCTTTCAAAGTTATCAACTTCTTCAAGAAGCTGGGGTAATTCGTTTTGTAAAAAATTTAGATATCTAGTCCCGTTAAGCGGTTCGCGGAAAAAATATAGACCAATAATTCGAAAATTTAATATTCCACACCACACATTAAGAGACCAATGGTTTTGGTTTTGAACTTCCCGTACCCAAAATGGACTAACTGTTGAATAATAATGCATGTTATGGCTGTTAACTGCTCCATTACTGCGAAAAGTAGCTTGATCAGAAAACATTATTTTGGAGCCTCTATGCTTCATTCATGGTGGTAAAAAAGTTTACTCGTCGTTCAAAATCACGGTCTTGAAGTTCTTGGTGTAGTTCCATATGAAAGGGATGATACTTGTATTTTCTCGTGGTGCGATTAGCCGTAGATTGGAATGTGTCAGATAAGTCAGCTAGTTGACGGCTGCTGACCTGGGGATTATCTTCAACATGAAGTAAAATCTCCATTCCTTTTTCCTCATTGGTAGCATTCTGGTTTACTAAGTTCCGTTTCGTATACTCAACGCTACCACTACCATCAAAGCTTTCGATTAAGTACTGAAAAGATTTTCCAGATGGTATACGTCTATTAGGGTATTTCTCTCCGTAAAGCCTTACTGCCAAAAGACCTTTTTTTTTTCCGCCTCGCTCAGTATATAAACCATAAAAATTAATTCATTTTTAGAAAAATCCATAACTATACCTTTATACGTCATTTACTACAACAAATTAAACTATTTTTACTTGCTTAATAGATATATCAAAATTTGACAATTCCTCCATTTTTGTTTTGTCTTGGCAACTATGATGTTATAGCGTAAGTGTATTAAAAACAAGGATAAAAATTGAAAAATTCAAAATAAATCGAAAACTATTAGAAATAAGATTATGACGTACTTAATAAAAGTTGGAGGTTTTTGTAAAATCTATCAGAAAAACAATAATATACAGGGTGTGCCATTTAAAAAATTTCACATTTTTCAATTTAAAGTAGTACAAATGCATAAATTTATTTTGAACACTCTGTAGCATCTAACTCAAATTTCTTTAGATTTATCTTTTTTTTCATCACTATAGAACGCTCGTACCAATTATGAGTATTTCACCTGCAGAAACAATGGTGCTACTGGCAATTTTTTACAAAACTGAAAACTAGTATTTAAAAAAAAATGAAATATTAGAAAAACTACTAGGTTTAGGAATATAACATTATTAATAAAAAAGTTATAAAATTTAAAAAAAACATATGTTATATCGGCTACACTTTTTTGAAGTACCCTGTATACTCAAAAATAATTTTAAACTGTGCACCTTAATATTCCCTAAAACTATTGCATTTAACATTTTTTCGTCATTCCCGAGACAAATGAGATAATGAACTTTACTCTATCGTTGACTTACCCTGTACAACTTAGCCAAGGTGCCTGTTTAAAGCATAGAATACTATGTATTTTAGTTAATTTAACTTCTAGATTAAACGCTTGTTTTAGGTTTCTATTATATTTTATATATGTCTCGTTATTAAAATAGTTGGCAATATTTTCCCGTTTTCAGAATCCAACGGTTGACTATGTTCGGAGCATGGTAGTAAATCTGTAAAGATATCATCTAACTCTTGAGGTATTTCTAACTCTGCTTCTATTACGTAGCCATCGTCTACATTATCAGATTTTAAAGAAATATTAAAACGTTTAATATCGTAGTTATCTTCACGTGAATACTTCAAGTTTTTATATGGGAGATACGGCGACATAGCTCATCCATATTGGTTGTCAATATCAAAGTATGAGAGATGAGAATATTCTTTTCCCTGAAAATAGCTTGGAATATACTTATTATTAGCATCAGCATACCATTTCGAACATTGACTTAAGCCCCTTCGTATACCCTTTTTGACAAATAAAACCATGTCCATATCAGTTAGCAACTCCAGTTTTCGGTTGCTTTTATATAACAAGAATTTTCATGCATATCCTGGTAGAGCCTACTCGGCCGTATGTTTTAGGTGTTGTAGATCTAAATCGTTCAAAAACATATGCTAGTGATAATAGATCTGTCTTAATGTACGGTTCAAAATAATCATTCAAAGATATACAGTTGCAAGTTTTCCACACATTTTGTGCATGTGCAAACCCTTTATCGCTTATATGACTCTTTTCAAGAGTTTTATAAAATACATGCTTTGGTGGAATGTTTAAGCTTTCCCAGCCATTCACGTAATCATAAGCAAACACTTTTTTTTTGTTAAAAAGTTAATTTGTGCTTCTGCTAGTGTACTAAACTGAGATTTTAAAACGGAATAGTATTCTAAATACGAGTATGATGCCAGTTTATCAATTCCTGTAGCTATAAATCTGAAGACATCAGTAAAACGAAAATATATGAAACTGTCAGTAATATGTAGGGTGAATGAGACGAAATTTTCTTTGTTAACCGGTAATATATCTATGCATCCATCTCTCTCAGCTAACGCTTTATTTACCATATGATCATAGGAACTTACGTTATGAAATATAACTGGTACCATAGGACTATCTTGAAAGTTAAGGTTAAAAACTTCATGAGCAGGACCCCTATATTTACTAGTAAGATGATCATAACCTCTTTATCTTCTGTAACAAATAATTTCTCGCCAACATAACATTGTGGTGCGTGGTGAAATTTCTTCCATTCCTCAGGTGTGAGATACTCAATTGTTAAAAGACAAAGAAATACCACCTCTAAATCGGCCGCAAACTCATGTACTTGCCTCAGAAATCATTACCTATAGTCAGGAATTATCATAAATACATTTAACGTAATATCCAACACTAAATGGAACATGTTCTTAGTATTTTTCGGTGTTTTCAGTTTGATCATCATCTACAGGAACAATCAAACATTCAATGTCACCATAAATTGTGAGTGGAACTGTAATTTTCTGGTTGTAACCTTTAAATTTAATGAGTGCTTTAATGAGTCTTCAGAATGTTTCAGCAATTGTTCTTAAATGTGATAATAGTTCGATCTCAAATGAACTTATTCTTTGTACTTTTACTCAACTACGAAGATATTAAACTTGAAAGATTCTGAATCCAGTCGTAATAGAATTTAACTAGAATTAGATTATCAACATTATTATCAGATATGTAAGTATCTTAAAGTAAATTTACATGTGTATTCTGTTTATTATCGGTAATATAATAAGGTATAATCTGATAGTTTGCATCAGATTTCCTATCTCGTTTATAAACATTTATAGATATATTATTTTCTTTCCCAAAATGTGGTATTTGCTCGATGGTCGTAGGAAACTGTATATTAGTTAGACTAGATACTTTTCTAGGATCTAGGAAAATAAGATGTTCTGTAGGAAGTATTTAAAGGTATTGGATATAAGGCAGATACGACGTTAAGTAGAAAAACTCTTAAATTAAATGTAAATGTAAATTTTAAATGAAGATATAATAATTAAATTAATAAAGTTACAGTTACTGCACAAAATAATAATTTTAATGCTACAAGTTTAACTAGTTAAATAAAATAATAAATTATATTTAAATTATTGTAGCAATGTATTTTTTATTTAATAGAAATATTGCTACTTTTTCAAAACATTATGAAGCCAAATAAAATTAATTTTCTTTAAAAAAAAATCGTATGAGATAAAACATAAAACTGCGTTCTTAATATATCGGTGAAACCTGATTCTCTACCAAGTTTCATCCAAATCGGTAATCCAAATACTCTGGCCACTCTTTGTAAGATATATGGTAATCACTTTATAACTAATAAAAACTATCTTAGAGCAAATATGATAAAATTTAAGAAAAATTAATTTTTTAAAAGTAACTAGAAATTTGAAACAAAAAAAGCATAAAATTGACCATATGACTACATCAGCCATTTAACGTGTTCAGTAACCTGTGTATAATACTCAAAAATAATTTTGGTTACTGAAAATATTATAAAATTGGAGAAAAAATAATTTTTTAAAAATAAATCGTAAATTTGCATTAAAAAAAAAAATTGAGACTAAAATACGTGTAGTTTTTAATATTGTTATAAGCTTCTTTTCTAACCATACGCCTTGAGAACTTGATATAACTTCCTGCACGTAGAGGATTATATTTATTATTTCAATGTCAAATTTACAACAGAATTTAATGACCAGTTAGAATCTCTTTCAGCAAAGTTACTTGAGTGGTTCAGCAAAGGCCCTTTACCATTTATTTCGAACTACTGGTTCAGATTGGTTTCTTTTTATATTGGCAGATTACGTGTGTATAAGTATTTTATTTCTTCAATTAAATTGTCAGCTTTATTTCGATAAAATTCAATAAAAAAGTCCAGCAATGACTGCGTTAACCTTCAAAGCTTCATTTTTCTTTAAGATGATTTAAATACGGCGTTTAAATATTGCAGCACAATCAATTAAAAAGAACTTCGGATGTATGACGAATATTAGAAGTAGTACCAGTCCTGATGCGAGATTTAAGGACGTAGTCCACGTCATCTCATTTAACCCTGTGAGTTGCTGTTTCTACTTACTCCAGTACCGCCCCAACCTGTTTGTATATTCAATATATCTAGAATTTCAGTTACCGTTTCTACAGCGAGTGAGTCATTAAACTGAAACCGTCTTATTGTGTACAGAATTGTAATAGTTTATTTCGTAAAAACTATTATTTTCTTTTACTTGATAGGGATGTGGTAATTAGATTTTAGATTAGAAGTCAAAAATATATAATGTAAAATATTGCATAATTAAAAAATATGTTTGGTTCTAGAATTGCAAAATTTAATTTTAAAATGGCTTTTGTTCCGGAATTTGATAGAATTGATGAAATCTTAAAGGATGTGGAATCTAACAGAAATATAGATAACATAATTAATGGTATAAGGAAATGCCTTCGCAGTGGTCGACGATTTAATAAGTTACTGAAAAGATCAATATCATTTGACAACGGACAGCAGTCTAATATAGACTATCTTGCTTACGTTAAAGGAATTATCTGCCATTTTTAAACCGTACAGCATGGTAGCGGACTTACTAGAAGAAGAGAAACTGTATAAAATTTCGTAGAATCACTTTCAATTCTCTAAATTGGCCACTGTAACATTTGCAAACTCTTAATGGAATGCGCTCGAGGAATTCGCAAGTTAAGCAAAAAATTGAAAAAAGCTAATTCAGCGCCTGAAAAAACGCATATTGTCACGTGTTTAAATGAGATTAAGTCACATTAACGTATTTTGTAGGATAAAAAGGTTAAAGACGGTACTGGAGTACGTAGCAGTTAAATAGCAACTTCCAGATTTAAATGGGATCACGTGGTCTCTGCCTTTGAATCTCGTATCAGGACTGGTGCTATTTTTAATATTCCTTATGCTGATCCGAATCTTTTTTTAAAGTGATTGTGTTGCAATATTTAAGAGTTGTATTCGAATGTCTTAAAGAATGATGAAGCTTTGAAGGTTAACGCAGTCCCTGCTGGGGAATGGAGAATTTCATCGAAATACGACTGACAATTTCAATAAATAATTTAGTACGCCATACAAACACACGTAAGGTGCCAATATATAACGAAACTAATCTGGACCACTGGTTTGAAACGGATGGTAAAGAACATTTGTTGAACCAGTTAGGTGATTTTTCTGAAAGAAATTCTAACTTGGCATTGTAAATTTGACGTTGAATATTAATAAGTATAATCCTCTATCTGAAGGAAGTTATATTGAATTCACAAGAAGTATTGCTAGAAAAGAAGCTGATGAGATGTTTTTTGGTTGAGTTGTCGTGTCTACCTTATATCTAACACCTTCAAATACTTCCCACAGAACATCTTTTTATCATAATCCTAGAACGGTCCTTAATTTAAGTAATATACAGAAACAAAACATAAATGTTGATAAACTAAATGGGAAATCTGATAAAAATGATCAGATTGCACCTTATTATATTACCGAAAATAAACAGGATACACATGTAAATTTACTTTTACTTCAAGATACTTATATATATCTGGTGATAATGTTCATAATCTAATTCCAATTAAATCTAATTACCTTTGGATTAAGAATCTTTCACGTTTAATATCCTCACAGTTGAGTAACAATACAAAAAATGGTTCATTGTAATCGATTTCTTCACGGCACACACTGCAGAAAAATTGTAGAAACATTCTGAGGACTGTATATAATTTAATAAAGAAGTTATTCTACAAGAACGTACAATTGAGAAAGCATTAATTAAATTTAAAGGTTACAGCCAGAAAATTTCAGAACCAATACCAATTTAGGCATACACCGAAGGTTTGCTTGTTATTGTAGCTTATGGTCAAACTAAAAACACACAACAATACCAAGAACGTATTCCATTTAGTGTTGAATATTACGTTAAATGTAGGATAATACTTTATCGTTTTATCGATCTTTCACAGGATCTGACTGTATACAGTGGTTTGTGTGAACACAAAGCTGATATAAGAAGCATAAAATAATTTTTAGAAAAATTTGTTGAAGCTCATGAGTAACACTGTGTTCGGCAAGACGATGGAGAATATGAGAAATTACTCACATGTAAAGCTTATAACTAAACGGAATGGGTGATATGGGGCTGAAGCGATTATTACAAGACTCGAGTTTAAGAGTGCTACAACTATAAATAAAAACATGGTAATAGTTGGGCTTGCTAAAACCAATGTATAGTCCAGTAAGCCAATATATGTTGGAATGTGTATATTAGATCTAGTAAAGACAACTATCTATGATTTTCATTGTAACTATATTAAAAAGAGATTTTCTGACCGTAATGTATTATATACTGATACTGATTCGCTGATAAATGAAACATAATGATATTGATCAAATCGTTAAGCAAGACTGTAATTCATGCTTCGATATGTTTATCTATAGTCCTGGTGATATTTATAATATTCCAAGAGCTAACAAAAAAAGGATCAAGTATGGTAAAAGACGAGAATAATAGAAGGATTATGACACATTTTGTTGGACTTAAATAAAAAATATATGTTACTAAAGTACTTTACTCGTAACGTATAGAGTTGGAAAAAAACTATTACAGAAAGTAAAGACGTTGTAAGAAGTCTGTTTAACTTAGGGATAACGGAAATGAGTAGAGGAATTAGGAAGTCTGTTAAAAACTAAGTTACATTTGAAGGCTATATAAAAAGTTTGACGATATTTCTGGAAAAATTTGTCTCCCAAAATATAGTAACATCACAGAAACATCAGCTGTATACCATCAGACAAACTAAGATCGATCTTAATCCTTATGAAGATAAAATGCTAATATCGAAAAGTTCTGCTGATACGCTGCCATGGGGACATTATTCAATTGTATGATGATATTTCAATGTTTTATATAGTGTTTAACACTTTGTTATATGTTTATACTGGTACAATAAAAGTTATGAAACAATTACATTCTTTAATTATACCATCAGGATATCTATTAAATCATAGAACAGGACTGTAATTCACGCTTCGATACGTCTGACTATAGTCTTGATAATATTTATAACATTCCAGGAGTTAACACAAAAGTTCAATGTATGGTAAAAGAGGAGAATAACGGTAGAATTATGACACATTTTGCAGAACTTGGATCAAAAATCTATATTATTCAAGTACTTTACAAAAAGGGAGGTTTATTTGGAACGGATGAAGTTGAAAAAAGCTATTAAAGAAAGTGAAGCTGTTGAAAGAAGTTTGTTAAATTTATCTGTAACGAAAAAGGTCGTTGTGCAAATAAAAGTAGTTAGAAAAAAATTAAAAGTAATCAGTACTTTATAAAATGGTAAAGGAGTAGAAGTACACATACATACATTGTTATTGGTCAATTACGTCATTATCAACCACGTCATTTTTCACCCTCTAAAAACACACTACAGATTAGAAACTTAATATAGCTTAAATAGAGTCCCCGCTAAAAAAGGATTTTTTTTATAAAATTACCCTTCAATAGAGCTAAGTTGGATAGTTTATCCTAAGTAATGCCTTTCTGACCAAAAAGTAGTTTTTTTTTATGGGTCTAGCATACGTGCTGCAGGAAAATCCCTAAAGCGATTCACGTTGGTCTTGAATTGCTGTAAGTTGTACCTGATGGGAAACACAGTCATGGGATGAGGTTCTTCATATAAAAGACTGCTTCAGAAGGGTTGTACGAGGAGTAACAAGCTGAACCTCATACGGATGTGAAGTATTAAAGCGACGTGTATTTCTAATTAAGCGGGCTACATCCATCGAATACTTTCCATGAAAATACTTGTAGTATAGACTCAAGTCGTCAACCGTTCTTCGACGTTCCAACCAATCAAGGCCGCTGGTAAGTTCCGGGTTTCCAATCATACGAACAGCTCTTCTCTGAATAGAATCCAACAAATGCAGTGTATGTTTAGGAGCAGAGCCCCAAATATGGGGGCAGTATTCCATAGTTGGTCGAATTTGAGCTTTGTAGAGAAACAGTTGTTGTGGAGTGTAAAGCTTTCTAGTTCGAAATAATATTCCCAGTTTTCGAGAAGCTCTCTTTGCTATGCTTGCAACATGTTCATGCCAAGGAATATTTGCTCCTAAATTACTGCCCAACAAATTGAGTGAGGATGCTAGAGGAACGGAGTGCCCCGACTTAACTATATCGGGTTCAGCGACGTTCACTTTTTTAGAAAGAACTGCCGCCTGGGTTTTTGTAGCGTTAAATTCCACTTAGTTACTGTTATCCCAATATAGAATTTCTTTTAGGTCTTTGTTAAGTTGAATCACTTCCTGCTGTCTGCGGATGATTGTCTAAGTAGCCGATGTTCGAGCGTTTAAAGTGAATGAAGGGAACGGCGTACTGTCATCTGTGAAGCTGTACATTGGATTCCCGGTATTTTCCAGCAGATCGTTCATTAAAATACGTTGCCTGAAGACAATATCGGACATCCCTGACTGCACTATGAGAAAAGTAGGTGGTGATTTTCCTTGGAAATCGACAGTAGAATGTGAAGCAAAGAGTTCAGCCAATAAGTAGTACATTCTTTTGACGAAGAACTACCGGTCGATTATATCATTGTAGCGGCTAAAGAAACCACTTCTTGTAGAAACTACGTTACCTAAAACTTACGTATTTTATTACATTTGATGACCTTCAAATTTTTATAATATGATAAACTTATATAAACACTGTTATAAGATTCTTCAATGGATCGATGGCATAACTGCAACATTTTCAATACAGAGATCGATGGTTCGAATTCTAGCCTCTACTTAGCTTTTTTAATTACCTTAAAATGCTTTAATAATTATCAAACATGTCAATCAATACATTTAATACATACATCAATTATGAAGGGGTCAGAGATTTGTGGGATACTGGATAATACAAGATGTCGGGTGCCTAGGTAGAAGGTACTCGACACCTTCTTCAAGGAATGCGGCGGATATCACCTGTTCATGACATATAACATCTGAGTTAAAAACACTTGCATTAATAACCGGATGATGTCATCCTGCGGTTGCGCATATTTTGACCAGTGGATCAAAAGTGGCATGAAAATTGCCCAATTTAGGCCACATGCCACATGGGATTTTGCGACCGAACATACACAGCCTTATCTGCTTGTTGTGAAAACAACTGGTATTTTTTCCTAAATTCTCTTACTGTATATAATATATAACTCATGGTGTATTAAGCTGGGGACACTCATTATCTGCTTAAATTTTTAATTGTTGCGTATAGAGCAGACATCAAATATAAATATAAACGGAGAAGAAGATCAAGTTTTTACAGTGCCTTGTCTTTATAAGTATATCACCGTGAAGATCTAAGGACTGACTTTCTTAAATTTAAGGTTAGTGGGTATAGACTAAATTATTCTGGACCTAAGCCTTTTAATAAAATATTTCCACAATAAGTCTAAATGTAAATTAGTTCAAAAAAATGAATTCAACAAATGTTGAATAATAAAACTGCTTATTTAATTTTTGAATCTCTTAAGGGAGGTATATGATCGTTTAGGTAACATAAATGAGAGTTATTCCTCATCAGTAGTCTCACCATCCATTCTATGCAACTGTCTTAACATATTTAATTTCATAATATTGCTGTCGTGGAATTTTTTTTTATAATTATATTTCATGTGTTTTAAATGGTGTAATGTTGCTTATGAAATATTTAACATTTTTATAATATTTTTATATTTTATTACATTTTTTATATTGCTCTTTATGAATTTGTACTTCAACTGAATTAATTTTAATTTGAAATATTTTTAGTGTTCTAAAAATAGTCAGAAAAATATTATTTAGATTGTAATCATATGATTTCTTTTTCTTCTCTTAGAGATATCGATCATTTGCATCTCATACTTCATCATTGTGTTTTAAGGTCACTATAAAATTGAGCATAGTACCACTGCAAAATTGAGGGTCGTTTTTGATGCCTTAGTGAAATTAGAATCTGTTCACTCAGTGAATATTCATTCATTATTAGTTGGTCTAAACTTACAAAAGGATATATCTTATATTTATTATTGTCAATTAGACTTCATAAATTTGTGATGATTGCCGACATTAAACACAGACAGATTTTTGTTATACCATATTAACGCGAGTATTAAAGAATATTTTGGAGGTTTTCAGGAATTTTGCCTGTGTCTAATTTACATTGATAACTTTAGTACAAATAACTAGTGACAAGTACAATAATCTTCGTGGAGCTTGTGAGGTGTTGATGGTACAAGTTTTTTCGAGGACCGTGTAATTACTGCAGATTCCCAGGACAGTTTGAAAAACGATCGATATATATATATATATATATATATATATATATATATATATATATATATATATATATATATATATACATATACATGTATATGTATATATACATATACATATATATATATATATATATATATATATATATATATATATATATAAATGTATACATATATATATATATATATATATATATATATATATATATATATATATATAAAATGTATACATATATATATATATATATATATATATATATATATATATATATATATATACATATACATATATATATATATATATATATATATATATATATATATATATATATATATATATATATATATATATATATATATATATATATATATATATATATATATATATAAATGTACACATATATATATATATATATATATATATATATATATATATATATATATATATAAATATATAAATGTATACATTATATATATATATATATATATATATATATATATATATATATATATATATATATATATGTATACATATATATATAGATATATATATATATATATATATATATATATATATATATATATATATATGTGTTACTGGATAATTGTACTAAAGTTATCAATGTAAATTAGACACAGACAAAATTCCTCAAATCCTCTAAAATATTCTTTAATACTCGCGTTAACATGGTGTAACAAAAATCTGTCATATATAATATATATATATATATATATATATATATATATATATATATATATATATATATATATATATATATATATATATACAGGGTTACAGGGAAAGTCGTCCTAGATAATTAAGGACGTTATAGTTTAGGTCGTTTCCGACCGATTTGACTCTCTGACATGATGTCCTAAACTTAACCGTTTTCGAGATATTGAAGTTTAAAGATTTTCTAAAAAAAACATGTTTTTTGTTGCTTTTATATCGATTTTTTTTACTAGTTACTAACAGTTTCAAATGGCGGCTTGTTAATGTTTCTAAATTAAGAATTTTTATCAAGTGTTTCCTACTTTAAATCAATAAAGAGAAAAAAAAATGTATGGAAGTTATTCTGCAAATTATTTTAAAAACTTTTACGTCTTTTTAGCTATCAAAAAAGGTATAATACTAGGAGTTTAATAGGAAAACTGTACACAGAATGACACCTAAAGCGGGCTCGGGTAGCAAAAGGTAAATTTTTAGTTCTAGGTGAAAATACGAAAAATACACAAATAAAACAAAAAACCTTGCAATTTAATATTTTTTATTAATTATAATTCATGTTCTATATGGTCGCCCCTATTTCTAACACAAATTCTCATTCTTTTTCTTAAATTACTTTTCACAACGCTGGTTGTGAGGTGCCGCCTCATTTCGTCAGCCGCATCAATTATTTTTTGTCTTAGGACATCCACGTTTTCGATAGGAGTCATCTGGTCGTATACGAGACTTTTCATGTGACCCAACACATAAAAATCCATCGGTGTTAGGTCTGGGCTTCTCGCCGGCCAAGGTATGGGTCCGCCTCTTCCAATCCATTTGTTGGGATAATTGTCATTGAGCCATGCACGAACACTTCCTCTGTATTGAGCTGGGCAGCCATCGTGTTGAAAGTACATGTTTTGTCTCAAACCAATAGGTAGGTGTTCCATCAAATTAGGTAAATCGTTCCGCAAAAAATTGTCGTATTCCTCGTCATTCAAATTATCTGGCAGGAAGAATGGCCCAACCAAATAATTTGAAATTATACCCATCCACACATTTAAGCTGAATCTTGTTTGTGATCCTTTCGTTCTTTTTTTGTTTGGGTTGCCTTCCTCTTTAGAAGCCCAATAGTGGGCATTGTGGTAGTTTGTAAGACCGTCTTTGTCGAATTTCGACTCGTCAGTCCATAGTATTTTCTTAAAAAAAGATGCATCTTCGACATCGGTATTGAGCATAAATCTGCAGAATTCTAATCGTCGCCACGGATTCCCTTCCTCAATGACTTGCACGGGCGTATAGTGGTAAGGGTGTTGCCCAACAGTATGCATTACAAACCATACCTTCCACTGCGAAATACCAAGCTGTTGTGCGACAACATTTGTAGATGTGGTTGGGTCCACCTCAAAGAGACGTCGTATTTCGTTTTCTTCGTCTTCGTCAAAGATACGTGGTCGTCCCATGTCAGTCCGCCGTCTTTGTACGGAGCCAGTTTCTCGTAGTCTTCGATAAGTTCCATCAAATATGCTAACATCAGGTACACGACGAGTAGGATATCGCAGTATGTATTCATCAAGTGCACGCGGCGACACTCCTTCGCAAAATCCGTAACACATTAGGATGTCAGCATATTCCTCGTTGGTATACGTTGCCATATTCACAAGCAGAGATCAAAATCCAGTTACGAACCAATTCACACAGTCAGAAGATGAAACAGATATTTTTGAAAAGCACGGTATAGCACATCTACCACGGACGAATCGCATGAGCAGACTAAAAATCATTCAATAATGTTTAGTGAACAGAAAATGTCACTCGCACAGAGAGTACCCCGACCGGAAAAAATGCTTACCCAACACTTTTTATTGTTTGAAGGTGCAGGTAGTAAGCCGGTAGTTTATAGTATCTAAATTCTATTATTATGTTACTCTACATTTGGGCCTATTGAAATCTCATTTTCTTAGAATTTTCAATAGATCCAGTAGATATTATACCGTTTTAGATAGCTAAAAAGACGTAAAAGTTTTTAAAATGATTTGCAGAATAACTTCCATACATTTTTTTTTCTCTTTATTGATTTAAAGTAGGAAAAACTTGGTAAAAATTCGTAATTTAGAAACATTAACAAGAAACTGTTAGTAACTAGTTCAAATTTTTTTGATGATTTTTGATACTTGACATACAGACTAACTAAAAATAACCAAAATATCGCACTCGAGAACCTCTAATAAAAAAAAAACGATAAAAAAGCAAAAAAAAAACATGTTTTTTTTAGAAAATCTTTAAACTTCAATATCTCGAAAACGGTTAAGTTTAGGACATCATGTCATAGAATCAAATCGGTCAGAAACGACCTAAACTATAACGTCCTTAATTATCTAGGACGACTTTCCCGGTAACCCTGTATATATATATATATATATATATATATATATATATATATATATATATATATATATATATATATATATATATATATATATATATATATATATATATAACTTTAAAATTTTCTTGAACCGTCAATTAATATTTATTTTCAATTTTTGGGCTCATTTTATGAATATTTAGTATTCAAAATTAAACTTAAACTGACGTTTCGCCTTTGGTTCATTTTTTTCTTTATTTCTAAAAAAATAAATTACATTTAGTTACACTAGTACAATACAAGTTATTTAACTCGCACAATAATAAACTTTTTAAGTATATTCTTAGTTCGATCTTTAAAAATTAAAATCACATGGAGCCTACCTTGAATCTCACATGTTTTATTTACTACTCACAAGTCATAGTAGCATTCTTATCGATGTAGATTTTATTTTGTATTATCGATCTGTGATTATTTTTTTTTGAGAATATTAAGCAGGTAGTTTTTTTGTTAATATATAGTATACACTTTAAAATATTACCTGATGAAATTTGTATAAATATGGCTAATTCCTTTTATATTACTTTTATCATTGACTGTAAATTTCTCATTTTTTTTTAATTTCGATCATTTCTTTTATTGAAAGCTTTCCAATACTAATGTCTCTGTTTAAAATCTTTGTTTCATTAAAGTTGAGATTATGTCCAAGTTCCGTTGCGTGTTTGTGAAGTGCCGTTGTTTGGTACCTGGCTTTTTAAGTTTGTAAATGTGTTTTGTGACAAACAGTTATGTTATATTTTTTTAGAGTACGTTTTAGTTTTTCTGATAAATCCCCTGTATAAGGTAGTGGGAGAAATTTGTTCTGATATTGTTCTTTGGTTTCATCTTTTTTAATTTTTTTGATTTATAAGGTGACTTCGGTGTCTGTCTGTTTCTCTGTCACACCCGATTTTCTCCGAAACTATTTGTCATAGAAAGTTGAAATTTGGTAATAATATAGGAATTGATGGCCTCATCAGAGCCGTGTAGTTTTTGAAAGTTAAATTTTGACTTAAGGGGTTAGTTTTGGGGGGTGAAATCGGAAGTGAAACAAATTTTTTTTCACTAGGTCATCGAGTGTGGTGTCAAATGAAAGCTTGTGAAAACACGAGTAAAATATATATATATATATATATATATATATATATATATATATATATACATATAACGTAATACTTGCGCACGCTTTTCTTTGTATTATTTTTTAAAAATCTCGAAAAGTACTGATCAAAAAATTTTGAAAAAATTCTGGAATATTCTCCACGGGGTGTAGATTGAACGAAAATTATCACGAGTGCATTACCTTTAATAATTTATCTGGTATATAAAAAAAAACAAAAATTTCAATGTCATGAGTTTTCAGTAAAGATTGGAAACAAACTTTGTTAAAAACTCATTTGGGGTGTGTTTTGTGAAGTCACTGGTTATTTACCATACCACAAAACTACAAACTTCTTTCACTAGATGTGGTGTCATTATACACAAATATACCTAAAGAACTTATTCAGACTGCCATAAACAAAAAATGGGATCTATTGACAGAACACACAACAATATCAAAAGAAAACTTTATTGAAGCAGTTAACCTCACTTTAAATACTAATTATTTCCAATATCAAGATAAATTCTATCAATAAATAGAAGGGTGTGCCATAGGCTCTTAGTAATACCTCAATTAGTTATCGAACATTTAGAAGAATGTGTTATAAATAATTTAGAGTACAACATACTATTTTTCAAAAGATTTGTGGATGATTGTTTATTGGCAGTTACAACTGATAATACTGATAAAGTCTTTCATGATTTCAACAGTTTCCATCAAAAGTTACAATTTACTTTAGAAATCGAAAATAAGAATGAAATACATTTCTTGGATACAACTTTAATTAGAGAACATAACAAAATAATCACTAAATGGTATACTATACCAACGTGGTCTGGCAGATATTTGAATTTCTACTCTAATCACACAAAGGCACAAAAGGTAAGTGTTATTGTCGGTTTAACAGACCGTGCAATAGCGCTGACCTCACCAAATTTAAGACCGAAAGCACTGAATCAAATGAAATCAGTGTTAATACAAAAATGGATTTAGAGAAAAAGACATCAACCAAACAATAAAAACAAAAAAACATATAAATTCTATAATAAAAAAATCAAAAAAGATGAAACCAAAGAACAAAATCAAAACAAATTTCTCCCATTATCTTATACACGCGAGTTATCAGAAAAATTAAAGCGCACTCTAAAAAATATAACTGCTTGTCACAAAACACAAAACAAACTAAGTTCCCTATTTACAAACTTAAAAAGCCAGGCCATGAACCAATCCAACATAGTTTATTGAGTACCTTGTGCAGATTGCCCAATTGGTATGACGACCCAATTATTAAAAACAGACTCAATGGACACAAATATACAAAAAATGCAACAACGGCACTTCACAAACACACAACGGAACTTGGACATATTTTCAACTTTAATGAAACAAAGATTTTAAACAGAGACATTAGTACTGGAAAACTTGCAATAAAAGTAATTATCGAAATTTAAAAAAATGAGAAATTTACAGTCAATGATAAAAGTGATATAAAAGGAATTAGCCATATTTATACAAATTTAATCAGGTAATATTTTAAAGTGTATACTCGTCCTTAATATATTAACGAAAAGACTACCTGCTTAATATTCATAAAAAAAAATAATCACAGATCAATAAAACAAAATAAAATCTACATCGATAAAAATGCTACTATGTCTTGTGAGTAGTAAATAAAACATGTGAGATTCAAGGTAGGCCACGTGTGATTGTAATTTTTGAAGATCGAACTAAGAATGTATTTAAAAAGGTTATTGTTGTGTCAGTTAAATAATTTGTATTGTACTAGTGTAATTAAATGTAATTTATTTTTATACTTTGTAGAAATAAAGAAAAAAATGAAAATACCTTAAACCAAAGGGCAAAACGTCAGTTTAAGTTTAATTTTGAATACTTTTGTATTCAATGATGTATAATAATTTTGTTCATAAAATGAACCCAAATCCCAAAAATTGAATATATATATATATATATATATATATATATATATATATATATATAAAATACTGGTATATATATATATATATATATATATATATATATATATATATATATATATATATATATATATGTACCAGTATTTTATTCTTGGGGTAAGCGGTCTTTAGAAAAGAATTAAAAAGTTTTTGACACTTTTTTAGCTACGCCAAGCTTTCGAAAATATTTCATTTTCTTCATCAGGGCTACAATTATAGCCCCCCCCCCCCCCCCCCCCACCCCCCCCCCTAGATTATCAGTATTTTTAAGATTAAAAGTAAAGAACAATCCTAATTCTATTCAAAACATTAAAGTACTTACTGCTAAGTGGTGTGTTCAAAATTTACTCTATATGGGAGCATTTTATTACACTTATTCATCAGAAAAAATATGAGAAAACCTCGACATAATCCTTTCTGGGAAATATAATATGTGTTTACTTTATTTTGTTACGATGGTAGGAGGAATTGTGTGGTTATAAGGTGATTTTAATTTATAAAGGATTTTTTTGTTGTGCTTTCTTGTCATTTTGCTAAGGGCAGTGTATTTCTATCTCTTGGTTAGGTTGTCATTAATTTATATTTGAAAGTAGAATGACGTTGACATTTTGTTTGATTGTTATAAAATTGGAGAGTTATTAGAGTTCAGTGTGATTATTATTACAGAGATATGTCAGATATGTTGTATGAGTTTTCATTTTTATTGCCCATTTCTAATAGATTGGAGAAAATTAAACTCAGATCTTCAATGTTAGTTTTTTTTATTGATTGAGTTAGGTTCAAGGTGGATCTCCACCATCTCCCTAAAGATTCTCCTGCCGACATTCCTCTCTTTACATAGGATTTTGGTTTCAGCAAAATCAAATTCATGTGAAAATTGGCTACTATGTTGGGCAAGTGCAAAAGAGTTTTTTTTAACCTGCAATCACTTTTGTGGGAAGTGATTCTGTCTTTTAGGATCCTTAATGTTTGTCCTATTTAGATTTTTTCGCATTGAGAGCAGGGGATGCTGTAAACTACTTCTGAAACTTTTGTGATTTCATCTTTGTCTTTTAGATAAGCGAAAATATTATTGATACTGTTTTGTGTTTAGAAGCAATTTTTAAATTAGGGAATTTGTTAAAGAATTTGGTTGTCTTGCTAGAGATTTCTTTTATCTAAGGAAATGAGAAATAACATTTGTTTCGGTTTTCAGAGAGGAAAGCTCTAATATCCGGTGTAAGATTGTTATTTTGTTGTGAAGGGGGTGTGGTTGAGTTAAAAAGTAATTTGTTTATTAACTGAACTGTAGTTTGGGATGAAAGTCATTAAAGATTCTGAGAATCTCCATTTTATTATAAGGTATGGAGGTAATGATATCATTAACAATTTTTTTTATGAGTGGTCAGTTAAAAGAGAGTTTAGGGATGGATTCCTTTAGGAGGTCGTCCATCACATAAAAAAGGAAACACATAACAGTGTCCCGTTTTTAGACACTCTTCTGGTCAGAAAAGAAGATAACTCCATGGTAGGTTGGTACACCAAACCAACCTACTCAAGAAGAAACATTAACTTCCATTCCTCACACAACACTAAAATGAAAATAAACATGATATTGGGCTTGAAGTCAAGAATAGAAACGATTTCTCATCCGTCCTGCAGACTAAAACCAATCCAATTCAATTAATAAACGAATCACACCCCCTTCACAACCAAAATAACAATATTACACCGGATATTAGTGAGAGAAAACTCTGCGAAAACCGAAACAAATATTATTTCTCATTTCCTTATATAAAAGAAATCTCTACCAAAACAACCAAACTATTCAACAAATTTCCTAATTTAAAAATTGCTTCAGAAGTATTTTATAGCATCCCCTGCTCTCAATGTGAAAACATCAAGGATCCTAAAAGACAGAATCACTTCTCATAAAAGTGATTGCAGGTTAAAAAAAACTCTTGTGCACTTGCCCAGCATAGTAGTCAATTTTCACATGAATTTGATTTGGCTGAAACCAAAATCCTATATAAAGAGAGGAATCTCGGCAGGAGAATCTTTAGGGAGATGGTGGAGATCCACCTTGAACCTAACTTGATCAATAAAAAAACTGACATTGAAGATCTGAGTTTAATTTTCTCCAATCTATTAGAAATGGGCAATAAAAATGAAAATTCAAACAACATATCTGACATATCTCTGTAATAATAATCATACTGAACTCTAGTAAATCTCCAATTTCATAACAATCAAACAAAATGTCAACGTCATTCTACTTTCAAATATAAATTAACCACAACCTAACCAAGAGATAGAAATTCACTGCCCTTAGCAAAATGACAAGAAAACACAACAAAAAAATCCTTTATAAATTAAAATCACCTTATAACCACACAATTCCTCGTACCATTCTAACAAAATGGAGTAAAAGCATATTATATTTTCAAGAGAAGATTATGTCGAGGTTTTCTCATATTTTTTCTGATGAATAAGTGGAATAAAATGCCCCCACAAAGAGTAAATTTTGAACTCACCACTTAGCAGTAAGCACTTTAATGTTTTGAATAGAATTAGGGTTGTTCTTTACTTTTAATCTCAAAAATACTGATAATCCATTATAATGAAAGCCCTGATGAAGAAAATGAAATATTTTCGAAAGCTTGGCGTAGCTAAAAAGGTGTCAAAAACTTTTTAGTTCTTTTCTGAAGACCGCTTACCCCAAGAATAAAATACTGGTGTTTAACTAGTCGGTCAACACTATCCGTCTCCTCTAATTCTAGGAATGGGGTTTTACCAAAATATCACAACACAGTATGGCAGAGAATCCGCCACTCTCCTTAAAAACTGGGCAAAAACTAACATCAAAATTTGCGCAATGAAGAACAGACGAATTTTCTTACTTAGATGTAGAAAAAATGCTATTATTCCAAAACATATAATAGATGCTACAAAAAACATCAATCTCTTTTGCAACATATACGATGGACACATGGGACAAGTTACACAAATCTTCAATAACAGGTTAAACAACAGACTTATTAATTTAGAAATAAGGGTCACAATCTTAAATTTAAAAAAATTACAACTCTCTCTTTGTAATATTGAAAACCAGTTAAACAATGTAATACCCACAAATGTTTTTGATGAATTTAAAACAGGTCGAAACACAAGTGCTAATAGACATTTCAATTTAATTAAGAGCAATAATATTAGGAAATTCAATGAACTCAAAGCTCAACAAAACATTTTTAACATACATATTGAAGACAACTGGATCAGAAACATCTCTGGGGTGGACATTTCTGAAGATATCTTAAAATTTCTAGCATTAGGCCCCAAATTCAGTCTTAACTCCAAGAAAAAAGACATTTCAATTAAGGAACTCCTAGCTGATTTCGAAAATATTTTAAAGTGTATCATAATAAATAACAACAATAAAAACATAATAAGAGCAAAGTTTACTAATATTTTAACTAATTACCATCACAAACCTATAAATCAAGGTTATTTAGATTTAACATACAAACAAACCAACCACATATATTATAACCCACATATTATAACCACACAGTTCCTCGTATCATCCTAACAAAACGGAGTAAAAGCATATTTTATTTCCCAGAGAAGATTATGTAGAGGTTTTCTCATAGTTTTTCTGATGAATAAGTATCATAAAGTGCCCCCACAAAGAGTAAATTTTGAACACACCACTTAGCAGTAAATACTTTAATGTTTTGAATAGAATTAGGGTTGTTCTTTACTTTTAATCTCAAAAATACTGATAATCTATTATAATTGTAGCTCTGATGAAGAAAATAAAATATTTTCGAAAGCTTGGCGTAGCTAAAAGGTGTCAAAAACTTTTTAGTTCTTTTCTAAAGACCGCTTACTCCAAGAATAAAATACTGGTGTTTAACTAGTCGGTCAAGATTACCCGTTTCCTCTATATATATATATATATATATATATATATATATATATATATATATATATATATATATATATATATATATATATATATACATATATATATATATATATATATATATATATATATATATATATATATATATATATATAATGTTTGTTCATCCGTTGATTAGTGTTATTTTCATTTCTGAGCCGTTGACTTTTGATATTGCAAATGTCAAATGAGATTTTGGTAAGACGTCTGGGGCTCACCAGTCAAAATAACACTAATCGACGAATGCATATACGGATACATCAAGAAACATATTTCTCCATTCGTGAATATAGCATATATATATATATATATATATATATATATATATATATATATATATATATATATATATATTTGTATATATATATACAGGGTGCCCCATATGTTTGGAATTATGATTCCACAGCATTTATTAATCAGTGTATCAAAACAAATTTTAAATGGAAGTTATAGGGTGTTATACGACGCACATGCTGATGTTGATAATAAAATGTTTTGAACTGTCAGTTCGAACAAATTATGCCATCTTAAATTTTTTTAAATGGAAAGCCCTATATATTATTTTATTTTTGAGCCCTACTAAAAATTCTAGATAAAAAAAAATTAAGCTGGCTTGTGTCAAACATTTACTGTCAGGTAACTTAACGTGTTAAAAAATGATTTATTGACGAAAACGTCTATACTGCATTTTGTAAAACTGCAATTTGAGCGTAATATCATAATGTTACGTTTAACAGAAGCTGAAAGAATCACTTTGTTAATGATGGTTGGCTACAGAGACCGTAGGGGAACGCAACAGGAGGTGTGTGACCTTTTTAACGCGGAATATCCGAATCGAGAACCTATTACTCAATCCATAGTTAGCAAAACATCAAAAACGATTTAGACAATTAGATCATGTTAAGGATCGTTCTAAATCTGGACTTCCAAAAGTTAAAACAAGCGATGATAAAAAGTTAGATGTTTTATTGGAAATTATAGAAAATCCACATACAGCCACTCGTCAGCTTTGCCTAGACCACAACATAAGTAAAGGTACCTTAGTCGTATACTGAATGAAAAAAAAATTGCATCCATTCAAACCCATTCTATTGCAAGAATTATCTGAAAATGACTACGATAGATGCGTTGAATTTTGTGAGGTCATAATGGAACGAATCAATAATGATCTTAACCTAATTCATAATATTGTTTTTTCTGACGAGGCCACATTTTATCTTAACGGAAGAATTAACAGGCATAACTGTCGGTACTGGTCTACTGAAAATCCCCACTGGATAATCGACAGTCATTCTCAAAGACCATAAGAGATAAAAGTGTGGGCAGGGATTTGTGGACGTCATATCATTGGTCCCTTTTTTATCGACAGAAATCTTACAGGACAACGGTATTTACAGTTATTCCAAGAGCAAGTGATTCCAACTTATGCAGATCTTTTTCCCGATGAAAATAATTTACCCTTAACAGGAACCTGTGGTATCAACAGGACGGGGCACCTCCTCACTACGAAATCAATGTTCGTAGATATTTGGATGCGATTTTCCCTAATCGATGGATAGGCAGAAGAGGTGCTGTAGAATGGCCTGCAAAGAGTCCCGAACTTTACGCTACTCGATTTTTTAAGGAATTTAGTATGAAGTACCACAGATCACCCCGGATTCTCTGCAAAACTCTGTTCAGACTGTTTATGATAGATTGGGTCATTGCCTTGCTGTTAACGGTAGATATTTTGAGCAATTGTTACCTTAAAAATAAAATAAGTATTTATTAATAGTTTTTCGTCTTTTTTTTTTAATTTTAAATTTCAAATGACAATAATTCCAAAACATTTTAATTTAGACATATGGTATGTTACACAAATAATCTCAAGAATTTTTAGTAGGATTCAAAAATAAATTGATATAAAGGACTTTCCATTAAAAAAAATCAAGATGGCGTAATTTCTTCGAATTGACAGTTCAAAACATTTTATTGTCAGTGCCAACATGTGCGCCGTATAACACTCTATAACTTTTATTTAAACATTTTTTTGATACACTGATTAATAAATGCTGTGGAAGCATTTTTTCATACATATGTTATATATAATATCAAGGTATCGGGTATTATCACGGTCTATAGTTTGGATGTATAAATTTTTGTTTTCCTAATTTTGTTTCTTTTTTATGAGCATAGCATACGTGCGTCAAGGAAATTCCTAAAGCCTAACAGGAGCGACACGTGTAAGGAAAAAAAAGTGATTCACGTTGCTCTTGAATCGCTGTAAATTTTACTCGGTAGGAAACACTCTTGGGCTAATTATTCCAAAGGCACGAGATTCTCCACATAAAGGACCGCTTGAAAAGGGTTGCACGAGGAGTGACAAGCTGAAATTCATATGGATGTGAAGTATTAGCGCTACGTGTATTCCTAGCAAGCATCACCTTGGAAGGAATTACGCGGGCTACATTCATCGAACACTTTCCATGAAAATACTTGTAGAATAGACTGAAATCGCGACCTCTTCTTCAATGTTCCAAGGAATCAAAGTCTCTTCTGAATAAAATTCAACAAATGCAATGTATGTTTAGGAGTAGAGCCCCAAACATCGTTGATCGAATTTGAGCTTCGTACAGAATTAAGAGTTGTAGGCTGTGAAGTTTTCTAGTTCGAAATAATATTCTCAACTTTTGAGAAATTTTCTTTGCTATGCTTGCAACATATTCATGCCAAGATATATTTGCTCCCAGATTAACGCCTAGCGAATTGAATGACGATGTTAGAGAAATGGAGTGCCCCGACATAGCTATGTCGGATTCAGCAACGTTAACTTGTTTAGAAGAAACTACTGCCTGAGTTTTTTTTATGTTAAATTCTACTGATTACTGTCACTACAAAGTAGAATATTTTACTAGTCTTTGTTAAGATAAACGACTTCCTGCTGTCTGTGGATATTTGCATGAGCAGCCAATGTTCGAGCGTTCAAAGTGAATGAAGAAATAAGCGTACTGTCATCTGTAAAGCTGTAGATTGGATTCCTGGTCCTTTTTAGCAGATCGTTATCGTAAATGAGAAAATGAGTAGGAGACACTATATGTAGAGCCTTGGTGTACACCGGCCTTGATAGTGAAAGTGTTGAAAGGATCCCATGCCGTTCGTAAAGAACACTTTCTGAGGAAACACGAACGTTATAAACAGAACTTGTCAGACATACTGTAAGTCTAACCGCTAGAGTGGTCAATTGTATTGTTCCAAACATGTGCTACATAAGTTAGAAGATCTGTTGATCTTTGCTTACAAAAGCTATATTGATAATCGCTAATAATATTCAATCGCTTAAAATATTTTAAAAGGTGCTGATTGATAGCCTTGCCTGAGAGCGGCATGATTGGTCGATAGTTGTTTGGCAAGGTATTCTTGTCCTTTTTTGGGTATCGACTGAACTATAGTTCATTTTCAGCAGAAAGGAAATGTTCTCTTTCTGTACGATAGTCTATAAACAATTTGTGTTAGTCCTCTCTCGAAATTTTCTGAGTACTATGGCAGGTATTCCGTCAGCACCAGAAGCTTTTTGGTGTCTAGCTTCATTAAAAGACGTTTTATGACACACTGTCTGAAAACAATATTGGGCATCTTTGACTGCATCCAGGGAATAATAAATGGTGTTTTTCTTTGGAAATCGATAGTAGAATATGAAGCAAAAAGTTCGGCTAACGAGTTGGCTTTTTTAACTGGTGTTGTTGCAATAGTATTATCTGGCTGTGTGAGTATAATGGATTTAGTAAAATTTTGACTAATGGCCTTAAAACTGACCAAAAAAACCTGGAATTGTTGGGGCAAGCAAGAAGTTTGTTTTTAATTTGTTGATTGCGTGAGTTCTTGGTTTCGTCGATAATTTCTTTACGTCTGTTCTGGGAATGAACAAAGGTGTTTGGATTTATGACGTTAGGATTTTCATGCATCATCGAGGATGGCAATTTCAGCATTTGGATAATTAACCTGTAAATAATCGACGGTGCTTGCAAGAGAAGCGTGGAGCGTTTTAACGTCACTTGGTGGTCAAAAGAGACAACAGATAAACCTTATTGTTGTGTTCTTATATTTAGCCACCGTACGGAACACTTATAAGATCACTTCGGTGTCTCTCTGTCTGTCACACCCGATTTTCTCCGAAACTATTTGACATAGAAAGTTGAAATTTGGTAATAATATAGGAATTGATAGCCTCATCAGAGCCATGTAGTTTTCAAAGTTAAATTTTGACTTGAGGGGTTAGTTTTGGGGGGTGAAATCGGAAGTGAAAAGAAAAATTTTTTACTAGGTCGTCGAGTATGGTGTCAAATGAAAGCTTGTGAAAACACAAGTAAAAAATGTGTATATAATGTAATACTTCCGCGCACTTTTCTTTGTATTATTTTTAAAAAATCGCGAAAAATCGCTGTCCCACGCCTTATCTCTAAAAGTAATTATCAAAAAATTTTGAAAAAATTCCGGAATGTTCTCCAAGGGGTGTAGATTGATCGAAAATTATCACGAGTGCATTACCTTTAATAATTTTTCTGGTATTTAAAAAAAACAAAAATTTCAAGGTCATCGGTTTTCAGTAAAGATTGGAAACAAACTTTGTTGAAAACTCATTTGGGGTGTGTTTTGTGAAGTCACTGATCATTTTATACATCTTTAACAAAATTGTTTATTTTAAAAGCAATCAACGTACGGAACACTAATTGCGCAAGTTCAACTTGCACTTGACCGGTTATTTAAAGATAGTAGACATTAAATTCACATTCTGCTAGAACTCTATTGATGTTATAAATCTGTAATAGCGGTGTAGTAGTAATAAAACCGTTATGATTTGATTGAAGCTCGTTATAATTTTTTTTTTATTAATTTTTAAAAATGAAATACATAGGCATATGGTTGGTACTTTCCGTACGTTTTAAAGGAGGAAAGTTAAAGTATGTAGCATTTTAGTTTTGACAAGTAAGAATGAATTTTAAGATTGGCGGTTTATTTTTTTTATTAAAATAATGTCTATTAAGAAAACAGTCGTCGATATTAGTAATTGATCTTTTGAATTTTGTTAAAAGGATTGGCCTAAGACTTTCTTAATACTGTGGTTCATTTTTTTAAAACGTAGGTTTTATTTAAAAGTTATAAGTTCTATATTATACCATTCCATAATAATCTTTTTATAAAAGACAAGGATGGAAAAAAAAATTACATTTAAAAGCATTGGATGGCTAGAAAATCTGACCGTTCCATGGAACTTTTTTAAAGTGAATTGAAAAAATTAAACAAAATATTCAATCAATCAATTTCATTTCAAAGTAAAAAAAAATATATAACTCACTAAAAAACGCAAGAACAACATTAGAAATTCGGAAAACATTAACTTTTTTCATGACTTTTTTACATTAACATAAATGTTATTTTTGAAATAAGTTTAAAAAATTTAAAATATTTTGATTTTTATCGATTCACATAAAAAATTGGTATACAAGTTGACTTTTTTGGGTCGAATCCCCATTCAAAGGGTCTAGTCTATCTTTTTCTCGATTAGAAAATTTGAAGTTGGATTTAAAATGATTACTAGAATAGCTATAATAATTAACCAAATAATTTAGTGCTCAAAAAGCCTAGATTTTCAAATGGAGCATAGTATCAGGAATACTCTAGGCTTATCTTTTGAAAGGAATTTTATGGGCTTGGAAACTATTTCATAGCTGGTAAGGGTACGAATTAATAATTTGGCGATATGCCATTGGTTATTTCTAGATCTTTGAGGTACAAAAAAGCATTCTATAATGGTTTATATTTTTTAAAATCGTATACACTGTATTGTTCTCTTATATGGTTGCTGCGCAAGCTATTTGTAATTTTAGGCAAATGATATATATTTGATAGCAACTTTAAATTTCCACATGTACAACTACGACAGTTGCACTTGTAAAAAAGGACAATCAAAAGCTGCAGGTTTTGTAGGATTTGAGATATGATTAGAAAAATACTTTTTCCGCTGACTCTTGTCTGACAGGTAATCAAATATAGATATTTTGTTAGTTAAATACGGAAATAAAGTATGTTTCAATGTTTCACTGGCGCCTGCATAGTTTAGGGATCAGATAGGTTTTTTGATACAGGCCCTTAAACAACTAATCTGAGTGTCCTTACCAATATTTTGCATTTCAGATAGGCTATTTATGTGGTAATTTAAAACAACTGGACCCTTCGAAAATAATAAGTCTCATGTAATCTTATAATTTTCTTTCTAATCTTAGTATATTCGATAACTTTAGCGGCACCACAGCAGTAGTAAAATCTGAATATATTGTCAAAATAAAGACTATTATTAGGGACCAATGATGTAAATATATCCCATTTATCATAATCAACGTAGAATTTAGGAATATTAACAAGATATCTTACTTTACGAGTGAACAGATCCTCTATTTCACCTAGAATAGATTGTAAAATAGTTCTTTATTACTATACTCGTCCATCGGATTATATATTTGATTTCTTACTTTGTTTCGTTTCTAAATTTATATTCTTATACATGAAAGTTACATTATTGCAATTACGATTTGTCGTTTACCTTATTATATTCGCTACTCAGTATATATCACCCCTACACCAAACACTTTATTCTTGCGCTTGACGCACGTTTTGCTAACCATGTTAGTTTCATCAGGAGCGATGATTGACTAAAGCTAAACTACAAATCTCTGTGTTTATTTAAACTACTTTTACATTTTATAATTTCCGTATGCGTTCAACAATCTCCTATCAGATACATTTTTAATTAATCTTAGATTATCTAATGTTACAGTATGATCAACTTCAAGGACATGTTCAGCAATACTAGACTTTTCTGTTCTACTGTATTTTAAGTGTGCTAAATGTTCTTTAAAACGTGTTTTAATTAACCTTTTAGTTTATCCAACATACTTTTTGTCGCAATCATTACAACTGATGTTATAAATTCCACTTTTCTCACAATTAGGAATCTCATCTTTGGGATTTTCTAAGATATTCCTCAGATGGCGTGATGACTTATAGATTAAGGTGAGGCCTACCTTATTAAATACCTTATTGAGTGCCCTGCTGTATTTCGCATAATATGGTATGGAAACATACTTGGTCTTATTTTGTTTGTGTGCCAATATCACAAACTTTACAATATCTCGAAGAATAATTTTGAGGACGAAATTATTCATGAATACATAACATTATCTAAACTTTGTATGGAACAAAATTATTTTCAATATAACAAGTAATTTTATGTTCAGAAAGAAGGAACAGCTAGGGGTAATTGCTTATCACCTTTCATAGCTAATTTATTCACGAGTAAGTTTGAAACCAAAGCCAGTTAAGAATTTGAATATTTCCCAAGGGTATGGTATAGGTATGTGGGTGATGTTTTCGCGATTTTTGATACAAATAAAGCAAATATAGATGGTTTTTGGTTCCGAATTAAATAGCCGGTATGATTCCATTAAATTCACTTACGAAATTGAGAATAAAGGACAACTACCTACCTTTTCTAGATATTTTAAATATTAAAAATAATAATAGATTAGAATTTGGTATCTATAGGAAAGACACAGTAACAGATAGATATATTCCTAATAATTCATTTCATTGTAAACAACACAAATTAGCCGCATTACATTTTTTAGTTCATCGTTTGGTCACTTTTCCTCTGAATAGAGTAAACTTCAATAATGGAAGGAATCGTATTAGAAATATAACTACAGTTAATGGTTATGACGATGACTTAATGAGCAAGTTAATAAATAGACATAAGTTTAGGTTAAATATTCAGAATTCCACCTTTTTTACACGCGAAGAAAATAAGAACATGTATGTCTCCATGCCATATAATCCGAAATATAGCTGGGAACTCAATAAGGTATTTAATAAGGTAAGCCTCACCTTAGTCTATAAGTCATCAGACAATCTGAGGAATATCTTTGGTAATCCTAAAGATAAGATTCCTAATTTTGAGAAAAGTGGAATTTAAGAAATTAGTTGTAATGATTGCGACAAAATGTATGTTCGGCAAACTAAAAGGTCAATTAAAACACAATTTAAAGAACATTTAGCACACTTAAAATACAGTAGAACAGAAAAGTCTAGTATCGCTGAACATGCCCTTGAAGCTGATCATACTGTAACATTAGATAATATAAGATTAATTAAAAATGTATCTGATAGGATATTGTTGAACGCATGCGGAAGAATGGAAATTATAAAATGTGAAAGTAGTTTAAAGAAAGGCAGAGAGCCTATTCTTTATAGTCACCTCTACTGGTTACTTAACCGCAACTGATGGCCTCGCCTATGCCATTAGTTTCACCTGAGTAATTCAAGGGTTAGGCTAAGTATAAATAGGGTAGATTTGGAGTTTAGCTTTAGTCAATCATCGCTCCTGATGAAGCTAACATGGTTAGCGAAACGTGCGTCGAGTTCAAAAATAAAGTGTTTGATGTAGTGGTGATATATACTGAGTAGTGTCATTGTGACAAAGATTCCACATTCCCGACTTAGTTATTATATTCGATGTTATATCTTATCCTTTCTTCCACGCCCTACCCGCTTTAAACAAAGAACGTTCTTCTGAAGCTATATTTTTGTAATTCTTCGAGATTTGCTAATAAATTCTCAAAATTTGCCAGGTCACTCTCTGTAGGTGGAGTCGCGGTGGCATCACTTAAAAGTAAGGTAAGAATGTGTATTTTATGTGCGGCCAAATTTCATTCGGACCCTACATCGCAATAATAGAAAAGAAAAAATTATGTTACGAATGTTTACATTTATAAACGATATCACTGATAAGAAAAGTCATCGTGTTAAAGGTAATAAAAAACCTCAAAAATAATAACAGCAAAATAAAAATTCAAGAAACAAATTTACTAAAATGAAGATATTTTTCAAAAGATCGTTGAATGTTCATTTATTAAAAGTTGCATGCAATTGTAGCTTCTAAGTAAGTATAGCGATAAGCCCGAGAATCATTTAGCCCTTACCCTGTGAGTAGTATAAGTCGGATTGTCAATTTCTTATAATAGTGTATCACGTTAGCACACAGAAGATCTTTACTTCCTTATGTCATAGATAGATTGCTTTAGAAGGTATGGGATATTAAGCAACCAATTCCTTGCGTAGTGAGGTACCAACCATGGGCAATCCACAATTGTAGAAAACGTAGATGTATATTGTAGTTATACGAGGGTTTAAATTTATAATACGTTGCTGAATATTCGATATATAAAGTGGATATAAATTATCTAAAATAAATAGGACACAAACAACATATTACAATATCCAGAAGACTGATAATATGCTCCTTTATAGACACAGCACACGCGCTGTAAGAACATCTGTAAATCGCTAGCACAGCTACACGTGTGCAAAAGTAGCGATTTACAATAGCCGCTTCAAGTTATACTCTGCGGCAAAAGAATCTTGGAAAGTTAATTCCTAAATAATGAGGTTCTTTACGTAGTAGTATAAGTTTTCGGAGAAGGTACAAGCTGCACTTTATACCTACAGACTGTATTAGTACAACTTGTATCCTCATTATGCACCACCATGGGGGAATTCAAGCAAGCATCGTCAGTTGACGCTTCTCATAGAAGTATTTATAGAAAAAATTCAAAGTCAACATTCTATCTTCAATCTAGCAAATGCCGAGTACGCTTTTGAGTAGAATTATAAACGTGGTATGTTGATACCCAAATTTGAGCTTTGTAATGCAGTTAAAGTTTTTTTGACGTTTATAGATTTATATGTCTCTTTTGGCGTATATAAGATATAAGGCTCGGTATAACATGTAACCAAGTTATAAAATATTCACGTTTAAGTACTTATATATTTTGACGCATGTTTGTGGACAAGTAAATGCAAAACTTTTTTGTAATACAGGGCTTTTTTTTTTATTTGATTTATATGAAAATTGATCGTTAAAACCGTCTTAGCACAGTTGGCTAAATTAATTATCCGAATAACTGTTTTCAGCGAGGGCCCATTATGTAATACTTATTTAACTTAGTCTTGCATTAAGCAAAAATCATTTTGTATATAACCATTTGTTCATTTGCTTCACTACTAAAAACTATGCTAAGTAAGAGAATAGAAATATCTACCAGTTAACAATTAAGAACAGAAGAGGATTTGAATATGGCTCATCGTATCCACCCGTGTATATCTGTATAAAAATGTTATTTTTATGAATTTATTCAAGTTGTCCTATTCATATTTTCCTTCGTTGTATTAATGCCACTTTTACCCTTACTTTATTTTCTTTTGCAATTCAGCATTGGTAGCTTCAACATTAGTTTTTTCATTTTCAAGTTCTGTTATTTTAGCTCTCATATTCTTTACATTCTGAGCATTGGTATTGTTTTTAGTTTTAAACTCAATACTAGTTTTTTTTTTCATTTTCTAAACCTTGTTCAAGCTTCTAAAATTCAAGAAAAATAATTATTAATTAATGTCGAAAAGTAAAAGGAACTTTCAAATAAATAGGCACACAAGGCAAGTTAGTATTAAAAAATTTTCCCTCGAAAATCAGTCCGGTTTTGGACTATTGTAAACTTGGGAGTTAAAAGTCACAAGGAGCTCACAGATCAGGTTGGCATCAACCGACATATCTACGGAGACCACAATGGCAACCTGTGTGAGACAAATAATAGTTGCTGGTTTCGTACTTTTTTATCCTCGTCAGTAACATGTAACCAAGTTATAAAATAGAAAACTTGGGTGTTTTTAAAAAATGTTGGAGATTTTCTATCTTGTAACTGGGTTACGTACTACTGATAGGGACTAATAAGTCCGCAACATGAATTTAAAGCTACCATTACTTTTGTCAGCATCTTCGAGGATCTTATTTTCGTTGTATTGTTATAGCTGTCGTTATCTTTTCTATTCAATTACCAATTTTCGTGGGGTATAGTCTTACTCAGGTTGTGGCTTCTGTGGATACGTTAGTTGAGTCCAGCAAAATAGTTGGTCTCCTAACTAAAACCACAAAAGTGCTCACAGGACCTGTGTGTAAACTCTTTCTGTTTTTTAACAGGGACTGATTTCATAACTTAAGTGCGTGTTACAAATGTCCGAAATACTTTTCACAGACTGATGATATCGTCGATATAATGTAAAATAACTGATACCGGCCTGTCAAGCCTATCAAAAATCTTTAAAAAATTTATACTTTGGTTTTATCAGTTAATGACATTATGTCAAAACTATTATTTCATCACAAAACAGTTTTAAAACATATGAAAGATATTGTGTCAAAAAGATAGTATAAAATAGCTCTAATTCAAAAAGATAACTTGGGCAGTATTTTGTGAAGCTAGAAGCCATTTAAAAGTAAATTTTATCAATAATTCGAACTAAACATCTTCTGTAAGTAAAAATTTCCAAGCTTGTAAGAAGTCTGCAAACTAAATATAGCACTATATTAAGGTCCTACTTATTGTTATTCCAATTTTTCTATTGTTTGGCCTGACACATTTTTTTAGTTAATTTCTAAATTTAAAAACTTAAGTTTATCAAAGGGGTCTTTTCTCAAGATGGCAAACACGCCAATAAGCAGCTTTAGCCGGATTTATCGTTTAAATATTTTTAAAAGTTGACGTCTAGAAAAAGAACCCTTTAATTTTTTTTGCGTTCTGTTTAATTTAAATTGGGACAAATGCAGTATAGTTATAAAATAGTAACATGTTAGGTACTTCTGGTAGAAAATAATATTAATTATACTTCACTTATATTAGTATAGGTAAACTTGAACAATTGTACAGGATGTTTTAGAAATACCTAAAAATTTTAATGTTCTATGCAGTTAGAAGGTCCTTTTTATGTTCATCCTAATTAGGAATGATAAAATAATTTTAACAATTCACTGAAGGTTTTATTACCTTTTATTATCTTTTCTTTTTTTAAACCAATACATATTTTTCAACATTTTCAATTTTTTGCCCTTATAACACCAATGTTATATGAAAATTTAACATATTGAAATATTAACAAACATAAAAAACATTATTGAATCATTTATTTCATTAATCAAAACCAAGAAAATTTATCTACACATTTCGACTGGTGTTAAGTAACTTTTAGTTGTTTAGTTATATAAACTAGTTATTTACAGCAAATGAAAATATACATAATTATTATATTATTTTATTGAGATCATTAGCATCAATACTTTAACTAATAACTAAAACTTCAATCTATTAATATAGAAGCAACATTTAAAGTATAAAAATATTATTTGTATCATTGTACTCGTCATAGAAATGTTGGCGAGGAATGCTATCTATTGACTATGGGCGTCAAATTGTTATAAACAAAGATTACACAGGTCAACATTTGATCTAAAAAAAAACACTCGGAGCGGTATGGTCCTTATGGGGTTTTTGGGGTCGCTGATTACGATGAGCGGGTTAGTTAACCTTCATCACATCAGATTCAAGGTCATTTGAAGGGCAAATAGAGAAAAAAACCGTAGGGAAAATCTGAAAAAATTCATGCGTATGTTTTTGAGGTCCCTGAGTGCGAATCCGTAGTTTGTTTGACCTTACGCCTTTTCCCAGAGGTCATTTGAAGGTCATTTGAAGGTCATTTGAAGGTCAAATAGAGAAAAAACCGTAGGGAAAATCTGAAAAATTTCATGCGTATGTTTTTGAGGTCCCTGAGTCCGAATCCGTAGTTTATTTGACCTTACGCCTTTTCCCAGAGGTCATTTGAAGGTCATTTGAAGGTCAAATAGAGAAAAAATCGTGGAAAAGAATCTGAAAAAATTCATCTATTATTTTTTCAGATCATTCAGTTCAAATCCTGCATGATCTTATGCTCAAAAGATATACGGTGGTCATTTTAAGTATCTTTGTATATATAGTTGAAGTTTTACTTTGACAATAAAATGCTTTTTCATTCCTCGCGAAATTATTTATTCTCTTCTTTTTTATAAATTTAGCTCAGTCTCGCTTTAAACTCCAGTATTAAGGTGTAGTTGCACCCAGGGCACCTCCACGTGGTGACTGTGGGCAACGGAGTTGTCTCACTATCCGGCGAAGTCCCTGGGTTACGGCGTTTATGCCGTCATGGCAACTACTCCTAAAAAAATTACGAGACAGGGTCCCGGAATACGAGAATCGGCGGCTGGTCAGGGTGGGAAAGCGGGCCCGCAGGCGTCGTCATCATGCAACCGTAGCTCTACATTGGTGGGAAACTTGGCCTCTGTAGAGTCAAATGCTACAAAAAATTCGTCATGTTCCATTAAACTCGACAATTTTTGTGTTGTTTGTGGGGAGTATATTCCACAAAAGAAATTCATGTTTTCAGATTCGTTAAAAGTAAAATATCACCAAATTTATCATATTGATACAAGCTCATTGGATAACTCTTACACACTACAATCTATATGTCATAAATGCCGCAATGTTCTATATAGAATTAACAGCCAGGTATTTTCTCGGCCAATGATTTGGAGACCCCCAACAGACCATACCACCGACTGTTACTTCTGCTTAAGAAACTTGAAAGGGTACAACCGAAAGAATAAGGATTCTATTTCATATGCACGTGTAACACCTGTGACTTTACCAGTTCTTATTGAAACAAATTCTGATCATATCATGGAAATCAATGAACTGATGAAGATATGCCAGATGAAACATTCGAACACGAAGAAAGAGAAAAATTCAGCACAGAAGAATCAGATGTTGAGGAAAATTATATATCGGAAGCCAAAACATTTAATCAAAACGAATTAAGTGATCTGTGCAGAGACTTGGGACTCTCGAAAGATAGATCAGAGCTTTTAGCATCTAGGCTAAAAGAAAAAAAATGTCTATCCACAGGAACAAAAATTTCTGTCTATCGTTCGAGAGAACGTCCATTCAGAAAATATTTTACTAAAATGAATAATCTAGTCTATTGCCATAATATTGAAGAGTTAGTGCAAGAATACGGTATAGAATACACAGCAAGTGATTGGCGACTGTTTATAGATTCTTCAAAAAGAAGCTTAAAAGCTATCTTGTTACATAATGGAAATATTTATGCCCCTTTACCAGTCGCTCATTCTGTTGTATTAGATGAAGAATACCATAATTTTGAGTTGCTATTGCAAAAAATTGAATTACGATCAAAACCAGTGGGAACTTTGTGGGGACTTAAAGATATTTACAATATTACTGGGACAGCAATCTGGAAACACTTCTTATCCGTGCTTTATTTGTGAGTGGAATAGTCGGGCTCGAGATGAGCATTATGTGAGGAAAGACTGGCCGTTGAGACAAGAATTAATTCCAGGTGAAAAAAATATCATAGGTCCAAGTTTGATATCAACCAATAAGGTCCTACTTCCACCTTTGCATATCAAACTAGGTATTGCAAAGCAACTTGTCAAGGCCATGAGCCGAAACGAAGGTTCTGCTTTCATGCATATTTTAAAGTGCTACCTAATCTGTCTGAAGCTAAAATAAAAGAGGGCATATTTACTGGACCACAAATAAGAGACCTCGTAAAAAATGATGCATTTGAGAGGAAAATGAATGCCAAAGAAAAAGCAGCATGGCAAAGTTTTAGAGAGGTGACGACTAAATTTCTTGGAAATCATAGAGACCCTAATTACAAAAATATTGTTGGAAATTTAGTACAAAATTATAAAAAAATGGGGTGTATTTATAAGGTAATGAGTCTGAAACTGCATTTTCTCCATTCACACCTTGATTGGTTCCCTGAAAATCTCGGAGATTTTAGCGAAGAACATGGAGAAAGGATGCACCAAGCCTTGAGTGAATTTGAAAAAAGGTATCAAGGTGTTTGGGGGATAAACATGTTGGCAGATTATTGCTGGAGCCTGAAGCGAGAATCAAATAAATCTCATAAAAGAAAAGTCGAAGATCATTTCACGAGAAAACGAAAGCGTTCTCGTTTAGAGTAGTACTTCAAACATGCTTTGATAAATACTAAAAGAAGCAAAGTCTTATGCTTAATTCATATTAAATACTGACTGCTCGATTTCGAAAATCTACTTGGACACTCGAGACTCTTTACGAAGTATGAGTCGAATCATTTTTAGTAGTGAACTTACGCATTGAGGTATTATATAAGAAAATATGAGAGTATAAGTAGATATAAGGATTACTGTACAAGTAAGTTATTGGGTTCAAAGGTATTGGGTATTAGAGTTTCTTTGTCGACAAGGATTAAGTATTGAAGTATACAGATTAAGGGTTACTTGATAACAAGGTTGTTCGACATTAGAATTATTAATCTGAAATGTATTGGGAATTGAGTTATAAAACGAAATTTAAACATAACATAGCGCACAATGTTTCATTTATACCTCAAGAAACACAGTCGGGTTGGACTTTAAATTTATTACATATATGGAACGAACATCGAGAGTACAAAAATCAATTTTTTTTTTTTAGATTTTAAAAGTCTATTTCACAGTCACAAAACTAGTCAAAATATTTGTATAGTCTATTTTTGATATGAACAATATTTTAAGTTTTACTAATAAGTACCTTTAAACAGTATTAAAACATTTGCTTGCATCAGTCTACCTGCCATTATTTAGCTTATATTTCACATATTAATTCCCTTGTAATGACCGAGCAGCATAAAAGACATTTTTGATTGTGATATATTAACGTAAATGTAAAATAATATGTATAAGATATAATCAATAAAAATGTACCGTAAATTAACCTCTGTATGCTTCGCAAGTGTACGATAAAAACAAAATTAAATTTAACAACGCAAAATGACCATACATATTTTTCAAATAAACATAAACTGATGATGAAATGACCTATAATGACCTCTGAAAGGCGGCTTGAGTCAAACAAACTACAGGTTCGGACTCAGGGACCTCAAAAACATGCGTATGAATTTTTTCAGATTTTTTCCACGATTTTTTCTCTATTTGACCTTCAAATGACCTCTGGAAAAAGGCGTAAGGTCAAACAAACTACGGATTCGGACTCAGGGACCTCAAAAACATACGCATAAAGTTTTTCAAATTTTTCCTACGGTTTTTTCTCTATTTGACCTTCAAATGACCTTCAAATGACCTCTGGGAAAAGGCGTAAGGTCAAACAAACTACGGATTCGGACTCAGGGATCTCAAAAACATACGCATGAAATTTTTCAGATTTTTTCTACGCTTTTTTTCTCTATTTGCCCTTCAAATGACCTTGAATCTGATGTGATGAAGGTTAACCAACCCGCTCATCGTAATCAGCGACCCCAAAAACCCCATAAGGACCATACCGCTCCGAGTGTTTTTTTTTAGATCAAATGTTGACCTGTGTTATTCTTACAATAGTGGGCTCTGTCAAGGTGTAAAAGAACGATTGTTACACTATATTGTTAAAATTCTAGAAAAAAATTCCTAAACAATAATCTCTCTTACCATACCTTTTTGGCTAATCCGCTCCTAGAACTCCTCGCTAGTGCCCCCCCAGAAGACTGTTACAGGTTCTCGAGTATAACTGTTTTCTGTAATACTGAAGTACTCTGGACTGTCCCAAGAAACCTCAGCTAGGAATCACCTTATATTGCACTTAGATTTCCCTATGCCCTTACGAGGCATAAAACTGTCCAAAACCAAAACTAAGAAAATTACCAAACTGGATTTAACAGTGTAGGATTTAGCCTCTTCGCCCAGATAGGTCCTACAGGATAATACGTCCTAGTGCCTATAGACCTATATATCGCTAGCTGTAACTCAGGGTAGGTCCGATCTTTTGTTTTCCCAACCAGATATATCTGACGTAGTCAAGCTCAGGTATAAGTCGCAATCGGATGGGCACTACCAAATTTGTTTTATTCGAAGCTGGCCTTGCAGGCTGTTAAGGGGGCCAGATATAAAAAAAAACTTGGAAAAAAAGATTTACTAATTCTCAATCCAATCCGCTGTAAAGTTGCTACTAGCCTACCTAACAGTTCAGAAAAGGAAAGCCCAGATAAGCTATTAATTTAATGATTTTTTATTCTACTCTTAGGTTATATTGATTACGTATACAATTACAAAGTCCGCGTAAAGGGAATAAACAGAAGTTATATGGTAGAAGTTACACTGAGAAATTAGGATTCTTGATACAAATACGGAACACTGCTGCTCAAGATTCGTGACACACAAAATGAACTTGGAATGTAAGAATTTAAACGGGAGTAAGGATTACCTTAAAATTACCTCACTCTCTACACTGAGGCCTTTTCTGACAAATTTGGATTATTATACAGCATCCACTAGCTACACGGCTTAAATATTAGATTAATTCTACTATAATAAGAAAAGTTAAAGATTTATAAAAATAGAAAGATGAATTAAAGATTAAACTAATGTTTTTACAATGAAATTAGTTGGACGCTTATTGCTATCAATAAAAACTTGGAAATAGCCAATCGTCTACCAAAAATATTAGAGTAGGTAAAATTTTCTAATTAAACAAATGTTATTATCACTATAAAAACATATACTCATAGATCTTGGAGTTCTTTAGATCACGAACTAAAATTTATCCAAATATGCTACGTAGTGTTTACACTAGGTAACTTTTTTAACATCAAATTTATACACAATACGGTCGATATAATTTAAATGGTAAGCTAAATCTACGAGGCTCCGAACCACTGGAGATCTCCGTAAATATGAGTTAATCCAAGTGGAAAATAGGGATTAAGCTTTCTCATGGTTCGTAACTTTGGAGATAGTAAATACAGAATTCTATGCTCTAACACTTATCTGAGGTACCTTAGTCTAACCAGGACGGTAGAAACTATAGTCGTATACGGAGCTATACCAAACCGATGACTGAAACAAAATGAAGTCTTACCAACAGAACTGACTTTATTACAGCTATAAAGGAGAACTGGTGGTGCTCTCTTATACTCAGCAAGTGGTAGAAAATCCCTGTTGAGCTGGAACATGCTTTTGAAACGTGGAGTGAACAACACTAAAATACTAATACCAACAAAGAAAACCTAGAATAAAATACATCCTTATATAAAATAATATTCATCCAGTGTAATCCTGATCACCAAAGACCAGGACCAGAAAATTATCTCTAAGGGAATCAAATTGATGAGAAAACAAAAAAAACTCACAAAATGGCTACTCACCTCGAGTGTTGAAAAATTTTCTTTCAAAGCCTTTCTGTATCAAGAAAAGAATTTATATCACCAGGTATTTTATCAAAAACTACAAATTATACCATAGCACGAAAATTTAGTGTTCACAAGTCTTTTAAGTCCTTTAAGAAAACATTCACTGAAGACTAAAATATCTTCTCAAGATTGTGCTGCAGAACAAGGCACCAAAACTTCTTTTTCCTTTTTATACTTTTCAACACTTTAGAAAATAAACTTTCTTCCACCTTGTATACAAAGCAGTTTTACAAACCAAAAATTACTATGTTATACTAACTGAGGTGAGTTGGGACTCGACCTCACGTCACCCTCAGTGTCAAACTACAAAGTTTGTTTATTTACAATATTGGATTTAATTATTATTAACTTATTCGACAGAATTAGACGTTTATTACACTGGTTTACAGCCAAAAAATACCAAGAACGCCACATGCCTAGATAAGTTAATTGGGACCTCCTGAACACGAAAAACGCTATAATTTTTTTTTTTAAGTACCGTTTTTTAGATAACGGTACTTTTGTGTTTTTCGGTGTATGGTCCCACTCAAACCCTTATGGAGCCCAACCGAAAAGTCCGATCGAGATAAATGTCATACCGTTGGAAAGGCAACTAAATGCCTTTTCCGGCGGTATACTATAAATTTCTATGTGACAAGAAGTGGCTGAGTTATAACACCTCAAAGTTCAAAATTTGCCTATTTTTTACGTTTTTTTCAAAATTTTTCATTTTTTATTTGGTTTTTTTTTTCTACGTTATTGTAAAGATCTGGAATGTTTTATTTTTTTTACCAAGTAGTTTATTTAATAACCAACATTTTAAACGTAATTTGAAAAAAAAAGGATGAAAAATAAAGTTTTTATTAAGGATTTTGTGGAACGACAATATTTTCATTTTCATTGCTCACACGCTATATTCGGCGTAAATTAAAAAAATTTAAATTAAAATGACGAGTGACTTGAATTTTTCCGTTTTTTTTCGGATGTATCTTCGCGAATGAGGAACCAACAATAGTCTGCCATCATTTGTTCATCCCACCAGCCCTTGTAACGTCTCTCGATTTCTAGCATTTCCTGGTGAAATCTTTCACCCTGCTCATCACACTTTCGGATCCCAAGTTCATGGGGAAAATATCCAAATGACTGAATAAAAAGTGTAGTTTAGGTGTCATATTTGAACCTAAAAGTTAAAAAGAATAAATTTCAAATAATTTTCAAATGATAACGGCCTTTTTGATATACATGCTTTCACTCAACGCTTACCAATGGCATTGAATTTTTGCAGTAATGTATCGATCTTGTCAGCGTAATCAGGACTTCTGTAGTTTCCCAAAAAGTTGTAAACGATGTCCTGGAATGCTTCCCATGCCTCCAAATGAGCTGGACCTAAACACTCATTAAATGCTTGGTCACCGTACAGAGCCCGAATTTGAGGTCCATCAAATATACCAGCTTCAATTTTGCTCGCTGTGGCTCTCGGAAATTTTTGTTTAAGGTAATTCATGGCAAGACTGTCTTTTGGCAACGTTTTCACAATATTTGTAAATAACCCAAGCTTAATATGTAGTGGAGGAAGTATTATCTTCTCCTGAGGAATGAGTGGGTCATTTTTAATATTGTACTCTCCGTGCGTACGCCCACTTCGTTCGGGCCAAACTTTTCGGATGTAGTGATTCTGACGGTCACGGCTGTCCCATAGACATAGAAAACAGGGAAACTTCGTATTGCCCCCTTGCAATCCAGATAGTATGGCAACTAATTTAAAATCAGAGCAAACTTTCCATTGATGTTGGTCATATTGTATGAGAGCGAGAAGTTCTTTCATTGCTTCATATGTTTCCTTTATGTATTTTCCATATCCGATTGGAATTGATGGTTTCGTATTCCCTTTATGAAGCAAGACTGCCTTCAAACTATCCTTGCCTCCATCCAGAAAAAGACGCCATTCCACTGGGTCATAACTTTGTTGGAGAGCATTGAAAAGACCACGTATGTTGGCACAAAAATAAAAGTTTCCCGTTTTTGCGAAAAAAAACTGCAAGTTGTTTGCTACGATCACGGTAATATGTAACACGTGTCTCAGGAGCACAATATCCCCACTGTTGCAATCGCGATGCAAGTAATTCAGATTTCGATTTCGGCAAATACAAATCTCGGCACAAATCATTAAGCTCGGCCTGAGTAAGTAAATGGGGGTTTCTTATTTGATTGCATTTCTGATTCACTGCACTCATCTGATGAATCACTTATTGTTGTTCTTTTTCGTATTTTTGTGGGCTCTGCTACAATCAGCTGCGGTTTGGGGCACGATACTGAGTGCGGCACTGGCAGCGTCACCGAGCTAACAACTGGATAAACTGGTTCAATTCTACGTCCGACAGCCTTTTCCGTTAAACAGAAATAACAATCTGTTGTATGACTGATCGGGTTTCTCCATTGCATTGGCTTTCAAATGTGAAGAAAAACACTCTTGACCCTTACCAATTTTATTTAATATTGTTCGGCAGTTGTTACATGCATTATTCGGTGTCCACGGTTTGTCCAGAGACGCAGGTCGAAAGCCGAAATACTTCTTATACGCTTCAGATAAATTTTTCGTATTCATTTTTTTCGCATCAAATGTTGTGATTTCTTTTTCACAAGAACTCCACAAACATAACAAAATTCGTTGGGATCGATTGAACACATTTTATTTTTGCACGTACAAAGCCAAACTGTTTACTGTGATCAGATTCAAATTCTGATGGACGCCGAATATAGCGTGTGTCAGGGCTACCAACGTATACAGTGATTCAAAATTCTGATGGACGCCGAATATAGCGTGTGTCAGGGCTACCAACGTATACAGTGATTCAAATTCTGATGGACGCCGAATATAGCGTGTGAGCAATGAAAATGAAAATATTGTCGTTCCACAAAATCCTTAATAAAAACTTTATTTTTCATCCTTTTTTTTTTTCAAATTACGTTTAAAATGTTGGTTATTAAATAAACTACTTGGTAAAAAAATAAAACATTCCAGATCTTTAGAATAACGTAGAAAAAAAAACCAAATAAAAATGAAAAATTTTGAAAAAAACGTAAAAAATAGGCAAATTTTGAACTTTGAGGTGTTATAACTCAGCCACTTCTTGTCACATAGAAATTTATAGTATACCGCCGGAAAAGGCATTTAGTTGCCTTTCCAACGGTATGACATTTATCTCGATCGGACTTTTCGGTTGGGCTCCATAAGGGTTTGAGTGGGACCATACACCGAAAAACACAAAAGTACCGTTATCTAAAAAACGGTACTTAAAAAAAAAAAAATTATAGCGTTTTTCGTGTCCAGGAGGTTCCAATTAACTTATCTAGGCATGTGGCGTTCTTTTGGTATTTTTCCAAATTAAAAATTTGTAAACCTGTGTTATCTATTAAAAACGAGGGAAAACCTGTTTAACCTGAACTAACCTGAACTAACTTCCCAATATATCGTCGAGAAGAATCTTAGAAGAAGACATTTATGCAAAAAAAAAGGTATGTAAACAAACAAGATAATTTAATTATTTTATATTTATAATTTATGCCCTAGTTTAAGAATTAAAAATCGTTGAATATTTTATTTGCAAATAAGATGACGAAATTGTATATATTATATACAGTCAGTCCAAAAGTCTCCATACCACCTGCTTTCTATACTATTTTTCTGTTATGTTTAACTAATTAATTGGAACTATGATAAAACAGGTTTAAATTAATATTTGAAACTTAACCAACGAGGATACTACGGAACATTTTATTTAGAAGTTACGTCATTGTTATAAACATGTAAACAAAATTAATGTCAAAAAAGTCTGCATACACTTAACAATTACCAATAATAGTTTAACAGAGTTTAATGGAAAATAATAAATTTGTTTAAACTAATATTTAGTGAGACCGCTGTTGGCCTTGATAATCTCCTGTAACCTTTTTGTCATGCTTGTAACCAGCTTTCTAGTAACTTCTGCTGCAGTTCTCCCATTCGTACAATATTCTGTTTTTTAATTCTTCTCTGTTGGAAACATTATGTTTGCGAACGCGCCGTTTAAGTTCGTCCCATAAATGCTCGATGACGTTAACATCGGGTGATTGCGGAGGTGTATGAAGCTACTGTCACACATTATGGATCTTCCATTCTCGCACCAAGTTTGCGTTTCTCTTAAATTGTCTCTCAAAATGTTCATATAAACATACTGATCCATGGTGCCTTTGATAAAACGTAAATTTCCAACCCTTCCAGCGGACATGCATCCCCAAAGCAAAAGACTTGTCTCACCGTGGAACAAATGTTTTTAATATCGAATGCGGTATTCTTCTTTCTCCAAACTTCAGTTCTGCCATCAGACCCAAAAAGGTTTCATCACTAAAGATATTCAGTGATGAAACCTTTAGCCCAGAGTAGAGAGAAATTATAGTTTTCTGCCTTAACTTCAGTTAGCTTAATAAACGTGAGAGGCGGGGAGTATTGCAGTCCAGAACATAATATTTTTAATGTTTCATTGGATTATGTTGTATTTGGCACTTCTTAGTTTTATGGGAACTATATTTCATAGTCGGAATTCCTAACGTATTAGTAAGAGTTAAGTAAACACGAATGCGATACTCAAATTGATGATTTCTTTGATATTGTTTTGAAACCATGACAGAATCTCTATAATAAAAAAATGTTAAGAACGGATTATTTAAAGACAGAAGAAAAAGAACTTATAACTAATCTATGTACAGATTTTTCGGGTATTTTTTACCTCGACGGTGACAGCGAAATGAAACACCCAATTGATACGAAAATTGCTCTTTCTATTTTTGCTAAACTTAATTGGTAAACTAAGCATAAAAAGAAGGTGTAAAACACATTAATACTAAAATGTTGAATTAAGATATCAACGGTTCCTCGGTTGCACTTTGGAGACTATAAACTGGATTAAAACAAAATATAATTGGTCAAGAGTTTAGTCAAAATAACAGGCTAATCATCGTCTCCAACTCTTTCCCCATTACGATTAAATATGGAACAAGGACATCATCACGAAGCTAATAAATACCAATTCCCTACTAAGCTTGAACACACGCGTGCAACGCTTTATTGGGAGCATCAGATGCCATCGACAAATACTAGACCGTGACGTACGCAGAGAAAATATCTCTTGATTGCTGCGACAATCTACCCGAAAAACTTTGTATTCCTGACGTGAAATCGCAGTTCAAATTCTTTTAAATGATTAGGTTGATAATAATAGATATCCATGATGAGTAATCGTAGATACAGGTAAAATTTAGAAAATATTCTAGCTGTCAAATAAAGAGTAAAAGTATTTGTTGTAGTGTCCTTGATGAGAACGATCGGCAAAAATATAAATAAATATTTAATTTATTATGGAAAATTAAATCAACAATAAACCAGATTGTAATTCTGTAGTTAATATTGATGCCATTAAATTTACTTTTAATTAAAAAAAAAACATATTTAGACCCCATATCGACAACGATTTACTGTTACATCAGAGAGAATGGGTCTTAGCCATTTAGAACACTGCTCAGTATGTTTTTTTCTAAAATTGGGCATCACTTGATCCTGCCTGAAGTAAAAATAGAAAACATTACGCCTAACGAATGTTGCTAAACTAAAAAATTGATGTGGTATCAACAATAAAATGGATGGTAATTTATTTAGGTTTTTAAAAAATTTTAAAACAACTCTAGCATAATACTTTAAGAAAATTAGATATAAGTGAAGGTTTTCAGTCTGTATTTAAAAATAAAATGTGTGTATCTTGTTCATATTTGAACATTATTTCTAAATAGAACACAAAATATGTTAAAAGAAACAGCTTTCGCCTTGGTATATACCTAAATGTTAAACCCTTTCTACTTTATTTTTAGAGGTTACTTTCTACTGGAACACATTAGAATTTTCTTAAGAAATTGGTGAAATTAAAAAAAATGTATATTGCATTTTATCTTATAAATATAACGGTAATAAAAAAGTTACTGGCCTTATCAATCTGTTTCTGATCTCTTTAGTAGAACAATTATCAGGAAAGCAAATCGGATACCAGCATTAAGTAATTAAGGTAATATAGAGCCTATTTTGCATCACGTTATAAGGTTTTGGTAGGGTCAGTATTAAAGTTTTCTATTTACATATTTAACCCTCACTTTTCAGAATTTCCTTTTTCTTTCTGCCTTGGATAGCTTGAGAACAGCATGGTTGGCAGATATTTTACCTTGTCAATTCAATGTGTTCGATTTTAAAATCACTTTTGAACATACCCTCATTGTAGGGTTGAACTAGTTTAGTAACAATATTTACCGTTTTTTCCTTTCATTTTTTTTTATAGGTCCTGAAATTCCAGTCACTCTTCGCTCCTGATGAAGCTAACGTTGTTAGCGAAACTCGCGTCGAGTGCAAAAATAAAGTGTTTGGTGTAGTGGTGATATATACTGAGTAGTGTCATTGTGCCAAAGATTCCACATTCCCAACGTACCTGAAATTCCAGTATAAGTGGTTCTAGTTTTTTTGTAGGAAGCAGAACGAGCCAGTGTCTTTAATTTGTACTTGACATCACCAGATCATGATGTGAAGTCAATAAGGAAAAATTATTAAAAAAAAAACTAAAAACTTATTCGTGTTAGATTGTTTTCTTTTCTTTACAAGTTTAGAAACTACCTTTTTACTGCAAGTTTGAGAAACATCATTTTTATTGCATAGTTAACGTAATAGTTTAAGAATGTAGATTTAAGGGACTACATTTTTCTGCCAGTTTGTTGTTAGTTTGGAATCCAAATTTTAATAAATTTCCTCCTTCAACTCTTTTTTCATTAGATTTGCTCAACGTTTCCACCACCACTATTTTTGGTTTTTGTCTTTAAGCTACCACAATTGGGACAACCACATATATGTAAATATTAAAAAAACACTGCTTAATGCTGGAATGCAGTTTCGTTTCTTGTCAATTGCCCTACTAAGTACATAAAAAAAGATCGATAAGGCCAATAACTATCCTAATTTTTTATTACTGTTATATTTACAAAGTAAAATGCAACATATTTATTTTTTAATTTCAAAGCATTGTGAAATTGGCCTAGTATGAGTTAAGTTAGTAGGTTCAAATAGAAAGTAACCTTTAAAGATAAAGTATAAACGGTTTAACAATTGGATATCCACCAAGGCGAGAGTTTTTCTTCCAGCTTATTGCTTGTTCTGATTATAAATCATGTTCTAATATCAACACGATATACACATTTTACTTTTAAATGCGGACAGAAAAACATTCTCTTTTACATAATTTTTTAAAAGTAATATGTTAGAGTTGTTTTAAGTTTTTTTAAAAACCTAAATAATTACTGTTTATCTTAACTACAACCTCTTAGTTTTATTGTCTTATTGGTAAGATACAAATTTTTTAGTTTATTTGTTTGACCTAGTGCTTCCTATTTTTACTCTGGATAGGATTAATAGACGTTAAATAGGAAATTTTAGAAAAAAAAAATGTAGTGTGTAGGGTTTTAAATAGCTGGAATCAACTTTCTCTGACATAAGAGCAAGATAATGGCGATAACTCTGTTAACATGAGGTCTGAGTATGTTTTTTTTCAATAAAAAAAAATTCAATGGGGTCAATGAAACACTAACTAGAGAACTATAATCTGGCTTAATGTTGATATAATTTTGTTCAGCAAATTAAATATTTTTTTATATTTTTGAAGATCGTTCTTATCAAGAACATTGAAAAATACTTTTTCAGTCTTTAATTAACAGGTAAAATATTTTCTTATTTTTTTTGCGCAATTTACGTTTCCAGGTCCTTCTATCATTATGGATACCAATTATTTTTAACTTAACTATTTATTGAAATTTGAACTTGACTACGAATTAAAAATGCAACTTGTTTTTACTGTTCCGTACGAAACACTTATAAGATCACTTCGGTGTCTGTCCGTCCGTCCGTCTGTCTACCTGTTTTTTTTTATGGGTCTAGCACACGTGCTATAGGGAAGTCCCTAAAGCGCTACAGGAGCGACACGTGTGCGGAGAAAGCGATTCACGTTGTTCTTGAATCGCTGTAGATTGTACTCGGTGGGAAACACAGTCCTGGGCAAACTATTCCAAAGGTATGATGTTCTCCATATAAAAGACTGCTTGAAAAGCGTTGTACGAGGAGTAACAAGCTGAACCTCATACGCGACGTGTACTTCTAACATGCACCGCTCTGGGAGGAATTAAGCAGGCCACATCTTCCGAACACTTTCCATGAAAGTACTTGTAGAATAGGCTCAAGTCGCCAACCGTTCTTCGATGTTCCAGCGAATCAAGGCCGCCTGTCAGTTCCGGGTGGCCAATCAGACGAACAGCTCTTCTCCGAATAGAATCCAATAAATGCAGTGTATGTTTGGGAGCCAAACATGGGAGCAGTATTCCATAGTTGGTCGAATTTGAGCTTTGTAAAGAATTAACAGTTGTTGTGGAGTGTAAAGCTTTTTGGTTCGAAACAATATTCCCAACTTTTGAGAAGCTCTCCTTGCTATGCCTGCAACATGTTCATGCCGGGACATATTTGCTCCCAAATTAACGCCCAACAAATTGAGTGACGATGTTAGAGGAATGGAGTGCCCCGACATAACTATGTCGGGTTCAGCAACGTTAACTTTTTTAGAAAAAAAAAACCGCCGCCTGGGTTTTTGTAGCGTTAAATTCCACTTGGTTACTGTCACCCCAAGATAGAATTTCTCCCAGGTCTTTGTTAAGTTGAATGACTTCCTGCTGTCTGCGGATATTCGTCTGAGTAGCCGATGTCCGAGCGTTCAAAGTGAATGAAGAGATAAGTGTACTGTCATCTGCAAAGCTGTAGATTGGATTCTCGGTCTTTTCCAGCAGATCGTTAATGTAAATGAGAAAGAGAGTAGGAGACAGTATGGAGCCTTGGGGTACACCGGCGTTGATAGTGAAGGTGTTAGAAAGAAATCCGTCGACTGCCACTCGTAAAGAACGCTCTCTGAGAAAACATGAGAGCCACAAACAGAACTTTTCGGACATACCATAAGAATGTAGCTTAGCCAACAGCCCATCGTGCCAAACACGGTCGAATGCCTTGGATATATCAAGAGCAACCGCTCGAAATTCTCCAAAGTGTTCAATTACGTTGTTCCAAACATGTGTTACATGAAGTCAGAAGATCCCCTTCTGATCTATTTTTACGAAAGCCATATTGGTGATCGCTAATAATGTTGAATCCTTCAAGATATTTTAGAAGATGCTGATTGATAGCCTTTTCCATGACTTTCGATATTATTGAAAGCAATGCGATTGGTCGGTAGTTATTTGGCAAGGTCTTCTTGCCTTTTTTAGGTATCGGCTGAACTGTGGCACATTTCCAGCAGGAAGGAAATATTCTCTTTCTGTAGGATGGGTTGAAAAGTCTACAGAAAACTGGTGTTAGTTCCCTCGCACAGTTTTTGAGAACTATGGCAGGTATTCCGTCAGCGCCAGAAGCCTTTTTGGTGGCTAGCTTCATCAGAATACGCTTTATGATACGCTGTCTGAAGACAACATCGGGCATCCTTGACTGCAATATGGGAATAGTAGGTGGTGTTTTTCCTTGAAATCGACAGTAGAATGTGAAGCAAAGAGTTCAGCCAACAAGTTCGCTTTCTCAATAGGTGTCGTTGCAATAGAATTATCTGGCCGTGTGAGTGGTGGTATGGTGGATTTGGTGAAATTTTGACTGCCTTAACGACCGACCAAAAGGACCTGGAGTTTTCGGGACAAGCGAGAAGATTGTTTCTGATCCGTTGATTGTGTACCTCCTTGGTTTCGTCGATAATTTCTTTGCATCTGTTCCTGGCACGAACAAATGTGTTACGATTTATGGTGTTAGGATTTTCACGCCATTGTCGGTATGCAAGATGTTTAGAAGCAACAGGTTCTTTGCATTTTCGGTCAAACCAAGGCTTGCCGTTGGAAGGGCATTTCTTCGAAAAAGGGATGTAAGACTCCATACCGGCCAAAATAACATCGGAAACCTCCCTGGCGCAGTCAGATAGGTTGTCGGATCAAAAACAAACATCTAACCAGGGGAAAGTTCGACAATATTCCATGAGATCTTCCCATTTAGCAGACTTGTAGTGCCAAATCTTGCGCGGTTTAGGCGCCTCTCTGTCACTGATTTGTAGAATACTCGATGTCGAAAGTAGTTTATGGTCGGAAGAACCTAATGGCGGATTTACGTTGACCGTGTAGATCTCCGGATTGGTGGTTAAAAACAGATCAAGAAGATTGGCGAACTCCCCATCTCGATCAGGATCCGTGTTGGTTCGTCAATAAGCTGAGTTAAGCCACAACTGATTGAAAATGATTCGGCTTCACAACCTTGCTCGTCGGTAGTATTTGAATATTTAAGCCAGTTGATGTTGTGGACATTAAAGTCGCCCAGGATGGCAATTTCGGCATTTGGATAGTTAATTTGTAAATGATCGATGGTGTCTGCAAGAGAAGCGAAAAGTGTCCTAAAGTTAGTGTCACTTGGTGGTCGATAGAGGATACAGATGAACCTTGTGGTTGGTTGAGTCGTTATTTTTAACCAGAGCCTCTTCTCGTTGGCAAGAGAGGTCGCGTCTGACATAAAGACATATTCCAAAGTTACGCCTAAATCGGGAATAGAAGTCGTACCCAGGATAAAGATAGTTTACTGTGCTGGTCGATGAACTGACCTTAGTTTCACAGAGAGCGAGTACATGAGGTTTATTTGATTGCAGGTGTTGGTGCACTGAATTTATGTTCGAATTTAAACCTCGTATGTTGCAAAAATCCATTTTGAAATTCTGTTCTCTGCATGTCGACGCCTCTGAACCAGCCCCCACCCGGAGATCCGAACGGGGGGCTATTTTACCTCCGGAATTTTTTGTATCCAGGTGCCTCATCATGCTATTTGGTCCCACAGTCCGGGACATCGGCACAGCCACGAAACGTTAAGCAACTTCACGCAGCCTAAGCCGATGCGATGGTATCACATCGGGCCGATGCTGGTGGGATCTGGGCATCTACCATCTAGGCATTCGATTTTCTCCGAAATTATTTCACGTAGAAATTTGATATTTGGCACTAATATAGGAATTGATGGCCTAATCAGAGCCGTGTAGTTTTGAAAGTTAAATTTGTTTGAAGTTTGAAAGTGAAAAGAAAAAAATTTACGAGGTGGTCGAGTGGGGTGTCAAATGAAAGCTTGTAAAAACTCGAGTTCAAAAATATATATAATGTAATACTAGCGCACACTTTTCTTTGTATTATTTTTTTAAAAATTCGAAAAATCACTGTCCCCCCCTTATCTCGAAAAGTTCTAATTGAAAAAATTCACGAATATTCTCCAGAGGGTGTAGATTGAACGAAAATTATCACCTTTAATAATTTATCTGGTGTATAAAAGAACCATAACTTCAAGGTTATCAGTTTTCAGGGAAGATCGGGAAAAAATTATGTGGAAAACTCATTTGAGGTGTGTTTTGTGAAGTCATTGATCATTTTATACGTCTGCACTTTATCTCTTGACAAATAAAAGCCTGCTGTAAAACGCAGCTAATTCAATTTGAGATGTAGTCGATGAGTTTAATGGTAGCGTTCACTGTGCTACATGGAAATTGCTAATAAGTGGCAAGGCAATTTTAATGACGAAGAAACTGTATTATTTCCTAGTACGGTTAAATAAATTGACACAAACAAGGAATGTTTTTCATAATGAACTTATTTAATTCAGTCACTGAATTTTTTATCGAAGATACTTTTGTTTGGGATAGAACAGTTAAGTCCTCAATAAATGATGGAAATTCTGCAGTTAAAAAAGTTAAAGAAAGATTTTTTACATGATGATGTAGACGATGAGCTGTGAAAACTAATTAAAAAAAGGAAACAAAAGAGACATGAATTTTAAATAGTTTCCATTGCATATTTAGGAGCCCTTTCAGTAGGTAATCTTTATCACCTTCAAAAAATAATGGCCGCATTTTATTAGTAGATTAGCATTATTCGATACAAGAATTATAGCAGAAGCTTCTGAACTTTGTGAAAAGCTTTAAGAATTAGACTCTCGAAAGTAAGTTTAAACATACGAGTAAAAGAGATATCAGTAGTAATAATCAAACTGATAGCCATCAAATTTTCAAAGCACTAGTGGAATTTTAAACAATTATCCAAGAAAATTTAAAAGAAGTTTTTCTTACTCTAAATGTTCTTTCAAAAGTAATATTCACGGTAATAATACCAAAGAAATTCAACCTAAAGCGAACGCCATTTGTTATTTGTTTATAATCTACCCAAAAAGTGTAGAGCTCAAATGCGCTAAAGTGGATGTCAGGACACCTAATTGGACATGCCCAAATTGTTAAAAAAATAAATAAGGACTTCCGACGGGCAGACGCACTATTCCAACAACTTTACCCTTGTGTCCTTTTGTAAAATAACAAATTTATAATTAACTGTCCTTAATAATATTCCTGTTTCTCAGGATAGTCCTATAACTGCTTTTATATATCAGCAAACTACTAAATAATAGACAATAAATACGTGTAGAAGTGAAGATGCGGGATCTGGATATTGCAGTTTTATTTGATTCTGACGCTAATACTTCTGTTGGTTCTAAATATATAGAGGTTTTTTAAATCACGTAGGTCTGAAGATTTGTTCAAAAAAAGTGGAAAACTATTACCACAGTACATGTTTTTTAAAGATTATCGTTTAATGCCTCCACATTTAACACTGAAAAAAAGGCGGCAGTTGTTTTTTACAAAAGTTACCGCTGCCGAAACCCACAGAGTTATGTCGAAACACTTCATTCCTCCAGCATCGTCACTTAACTTGCTAGACGTTAACTTGGTACCAAATATGCCTTGGTATAAATATTTAAATAAAAATAATTAGTCATAATTTTCAATATTGGAAAGAGTGCGACTGGTCGGTAGTTGTCTGGCACGGTCTTTTTGCCTTTTTTGGGTATGGGTTTCAAGAAAATATTCCTTTTCTATAGGATTGATTTAAAAGTCTACAGAAAATGGGTATTAGCTCACTTACATATTTTTTGAGTATTATGGTAGGTCAGCGCAAGAAGCTTTTTTGATGTTTAGCTTCATTAAAATATATTTTATGACACACTGCCTGAAGACAGTATCGATTATGTTTGATTGTATATTGAAAATAGTAAATAGTGTTTTCCCTGGAGATCGACAGTGAGATAAAGAGTTCAGCTAACAAGTTAAACAATTATCTGGCCATGTAAGCGGCGGCCTAGTGAAATTTTGATTTCAGCCTTAACGACCGACCAAAAGGATCTGGAATTGTTAAGATAAGCAAAGAGTTTGTTTTTGAGTCTCTGAATGTGTGCCTCCTTAGTTTAGTGACATAGGAAACCTCCTATCATTTTCAAATGGGACATCGGATTTGAAACAAGCATCTAACCAAGAGAAATTATTCCATATGTTTTTTCTATATAACAGATTTGTAATGCAAAATCTTGAGAGGTTTAGGCACCTCAGTATCACTGATTGATAGAATACTCGATGTCGAAACCAGTTTATTTCTGGAAAAACTTAACGGCGGATTTACGGTAGATTAGGAGTTAAAAGTAGGTTAAGAAGAATCTCAAACTGTCCGTCACGGTCAGGAACTCATGGTGGCACAACTGACTGAGAATGATTCGTCTTCGTGGCCTCGTTAGACTGATTTTTGGATACTTGAGTCAGTTGATGTTGCAAACATTAAAGGCGGACAGGATGACCATTTCGGGCCTTGGATAACTAATCTGTAAATTATGGATGGTGTCTGCAAGAGAAGTGATAAATGTTCAAAAGTTATTATCACTTGGTGATCCATAGGGACTGCAGGTAGAACCCTGTAGTTTGTTGAGGTGTTATTCTAAACCACATAACATTAAAATTGTTGGGCTCCAGAGCCTCCTCTAGTTGGCTAGGAAGATCGTTTGTGACAAAAAGATAGATTCCAAAGTTACGCCTAAATGGAATAGAAGTCTTACTCAGCATAGAGAAAGTTGACTGTGTTGTACGATGACTTGCCTTAAGTTTCGTAGGGAGCGAATATGTGAGATTTATTTGATTGCATTAAATTTATGTTTGAGTTTAAACCTCAAATAATGTTCTAATCTATTGTAAAATTTCATTTTCCGTATGGTGACGCCCCCGAAACCGGAGATCCAAACAGAAGGTTATTTTACCACCGGAATTTGTTAATATTGGGAGCTTCATCATGCTATTCTTTTTCCACAGTGAATTCCAGGGATATCGATACAGTCACGAAATTTTAACTTGTCAGAACAACTTCACGCAGCCTAAGCCAATGCGATGGTATTATATCTATCCATGCCGGATGGGATCTGGATATCCACCATTTGATAACTTTACATTTCTTATAGTATATACTTACCTATATATACTTTGTTATATTTATTTATTACGCCTTTTTATTTTGAGAGTTCCATAATACATTTTGAATTTGTATATTGTGTTGTCTTGGAACAATCATAAATAAATATACATATCTGGATGATAGTTTGATATCGATAAAATATTTTGAGTAGCATTCGCTTTCTCGCCGAGATAAAGGACAAACTGAAGAGATAAAATTGGAAAAATATGATATCCTCAAAACTTCAACGAAATTTTTGGATTTTATTGTTGAGGCAAACTCTTTGCGGACAGATCCGGACAAAGTAGCATATATAATAAGAAGCCTACTAATACTACTGAAGTGAAACGTTCTGTAGGAATGTGTTCTTGGTACCAGTGTTTAATAAAAAAATTTTCATCATTAAATCTTCAATCTAGTAGACCTACACTGTAAGTAATTTTAGTATTATTTCCTCTAATCTTATCATACACAAATTTTTTTCAAGGATTTTATATCTCAAACGATTTAGCAGGAGTCCGAACGCAGAAAATTGATGATGATTGATGAGGAGCGAGTGATTGCCTATGCTGATCATTATAATATTCATATGAATTTCATAGAGAGAAGGTCGCCTGTCTGCTCGTCGAATTACGAATTATCATCGGGATAAACACAGGTCTTTTAACATTATGAGTGGACTACGATATTGCGACTGTAAACTATAACAGTGTGGTAGTAATTAAATAATTACTGTGAACTGTAACAGTGTGATAGTAATTAAACGTAGCCGTGGCACATAGCTGCTAAGATTAAACTGAACGAAAACAAGTGCGAGACATTGTTCTGACAAGAAAGTTTACATTACAACATTATTTTACATGAACCAATAAAAATAAATGACATCCAGGTGCCTATCAGAAAACGTCTAAAGTACCTGGGTGTCATCACTGATCAAAAGTTGAAATTCCATCGACACGTAAAATAATAGCTGGCTAATGGCTAATAGTGCCAAATTTCCAGCTGGACCCTCGAAATAAGCTGGTAATATACAAGCAAGTCATTAGACCTGTGCTGATATATGCGGCATCAGTTTGGTGTGGCTCGTCTGATGCACAGGTCAATAAACTACAGTGAATGTAGAACAAAATCTTAAGATCCGTGACCTCAGCGAGACACTATACAAGAATCACCGACTTACACGACATATAAAACATACAAACAATGAAACAGTATTTAACAACAAATACATGTGACAAATTTTACCGATATAAAATACAAATATCGACTCCAACCCACGACTTAACAATGACGCGTGAGGCAGACGAATCAAAACACAAGTTGCTTTATGCTAAATTGTCAGTTAATCTCGAGGATCCGGACGAATAAATAAAATACTAGTCCAGTCCTAGTTTTTTTGGGACGGCGTTCGACGTAGGTCGCGTATGAGCCGTCGTCTGACCGGCGACCAACCAACAAATTTTAAACTAGCATAGGCATATATACAAGTACAGCGTTAGAAGAATGAAAGAGTGAATAAAAGGATGGTAAGAGTGAGAAAGTGAATGAACTGTTAATAAAATATAATAAGGCCAATGCCACTGCACAAGTACCTGATAACATCAAGTTGAATTTTTTTATCGTAATTTTTCTCAACAGAAACAAAAAAATAACTATGCACTAAAGAAAATGGATAAGAGGCAGCAAAAAACTTTCACTTAAAAACAAATTAATATTGCCATTGAAATTAAATGATGGAAGTGGTAAAACTAATTAAGAAAATACAATGCTACAATTTTTTCCACAAACGGCAGAACAACGGCCAAAAATGATCTAATAAATGAATATGTAACTATCTAACATTATAGCTCCTAGAAATGTAAAAAAATGGCGCAATGTAATAAGTTTTGAATAATAAAGATTTGTTGAAATTCAAATTGAATTGGTTTTGAGTAACTATCACAATTTCTTATAATAATGAATGTGCAAACTGGGATGCCAAACGAAATGTCTAACAGATCAGTCCAGTCATGACAATTAATCAACAAAATATACAGTGAAAGAATATGTGTCATCAAATGCACCAATAGATTGAGCAGCTGCAAATAGTGTTGGTATAGTTAAAAACCAGTCAAACAAATATCGGTGCAATTTATGTATTGCAATCTGTTCAAATGACGAACGAAAATAAAACAAATTTACTTATTACTTATAAAACAGGTGAAGCAATAAGAAAAATGCAGAGGAAGAATATGTCGTGAAACGTAGCAACAGATTGATCAGCTGAAAACAGAGGGGACACAGCTAAAAACCAGTCAAACAAAGGCAGGCGCAAGTTCTGTACTGCAGTTTATCCAAATGGCGAACGAGAATAGAATAGATTCTCATATTACTTATAAAACAGGTGAAGAGGAATTAAAGAAAGAAGTTGTGTGTAATCAAAAAAAAAAGAAGAACGAGAAAAAATAACAAACCTAACCACAAAACTCATAATATAGACGTTGCGAGACAGAATCAACATCAAAATGTTGATCAACCGTAATCGTCAAAATAAAATATGGATCAACCGCCGATGTCACAACAAGTAAGTTAATAAAACAAAGCTCAAGAAATAAAAATTAAACGGATATGAGCTAACTTAGTAAATAAATATAATGCAACATAAAGCAATAATAGTCAAGATATGCTATTAAAGATAATGGCAGCTTTTAAAAAAGATGTTATGATAAGATTAACAAAACTAAGCAGAAGCCATAAAGATCGGGATCACAGCATGGAAATGGCTCCTCCAGTTATTAGAATTCTAACTTCAAATTCAAATACACTTGCAGTAGGTAGATACTCTAAAAATAGATATAGGTATGCTGACAACCAGAAATATATCACAAAATTATATTAAAATTGAAGAAGATTTAAATCTCACAACTGATTATTCTGCTCTAATAAATACATTAAATGATAATATAATAACAAAAGAAGATAATGCCAAATTAACAAAGAAAACCACAGATTGTAAATGATTTAATAAAGAATCAGATAACATAATCAGACTAAATGTCATTTTAAAAATAATAGAAGATCCAGATGCAAACCCAAAAAAACTTAATAGCAATATTCAACAAGCAATCTGGTTGAATACAAAACCAACGAAAACAAAATAGCTGGAAATAACTACCCAGAAGAAATAAGAAACATGGTAGCTGAAAAAATAAGGCTAAGAAGACAATGACAATAAAACAGAACACTTATAATGAAAAGAGACTAAATAATTTAACACAAACCCTCAGAGGAGAGATAAAAAATAAGAATTAGACGTCAAATTTTTACCTTACGGAGCTGACATATGAGAAAGATACAGAGCATTCTGCTCTGCTACTCTATGAAAAGCTACTTAAAAAAATTAAAAGGCCCATAATATAAAACCCATCAATAAAACAATCGAATGGATCATGAACTAGAAGTAACTAAGAGAAAGAATGTCTTTCCGCTGATCATCTAGAAAATACTTTCCAACCAAATGAACCAATAGAAAATGAAAACCAAGCTACGCTACCACAAGAATTTAAAAATACTGATTTTGTAATACCTAAAACAGAAATTATAACAAATATTAATTTAAAAAGTGCCAGGTTATGATTTAATTACTGGTACAGTTTTAAAGAAATTGCTAAAAAAGTAATCCTCAAACTAATCAATCTATTCAATGCATCATACATATTGAAATATATCCTGAGATGCTGGAAGATAGAAATTTTCAAGGTTTCTAAACCTAGAAAATCGATTAATGAAGTCTCCTCCGATAGACCAATGTCACCACTATCCATGATATTATAAAGTTACTACTAAAAAGGCTCAAACCTATCATTGAAGAAAAGTGTCTAAGTTCAACTCATCAATTTGGATTCCTAGAAAAACACTCAACAAAAGATAAAGTTCACAGATTAACTGACCTAGAAAAAGCATTTGAAGACAAGAAAACATGTTCAGCAGTATTCCTGGATATTGCACAGTCTGATAAAGTCTAACACCAAGAACTACAAGATAAATTAGAAAATCTTCTGTCAAAATAATGCAGTTTTACTGAAATAATATGCTGTAAAAGGATATACAGAATCATACGAGAAAATGAGTACTCAGATTTGAGACCAATTATAGCTTATGTGCTACAAGGCAGTGTTCTAGATCTACTGCTGTATATGTTATACACTTACGATATAACGCCCACAGAACAAACTACAATTACCACTTTTACCGATGACACAGGTGTATTGCCAGTTGGAAAAATAAAACAAAAATGGAAGGAAAAATTTCTAGAAGCTTTGAACATGTTTAATAAATAAATAAAACGCTGGTGTATTAAAGTTAACGAAAGAAAGTCGGTGCATATCAACTCCACAAATAGACGCACAGACCAGATGGAAATCACTCTTAACAATTATACAATATCGTTTGCAAACACGAATAAGTATCTAGGTATGAGCTTAGATGCAAAACTAGTATAGAAAGAACACGCCAAAAAGAAAAGGGATGAACTAAATTGAAAAACATGGAAATATGTAGTGGTTGCTGGGCAGAAACTCCGAACTGTCAATTTGTAATTAATTGATTATATATAAACCAACCCTAACACCAGTTGGCACATACGGCATTCAACCGTAGGGGGTGTGCCAGTTCAAGCAACATAGAGGTCATTCAGCGATTTCAAATTGAAGTATTAGGAGGAATTGATAATGAACCATGATACGTAAGAAACTGTGGCCTGCATAAAGATCTGGGTGGAAAGAGGTTACTGGCGAGGTGAGAGAACAGCTTCATAATCACTTCAATAATTGAAGCAATCCACCTGCGTGATTATCATGGAATAGTGAGAAGGCACGAAAGAGCTAAACCTTTTGAGCTAGTGCAGTAAATGCAAAATGCAGTGCATTGTGCGTGTGTAGTACGTCTAGCTAGGAAAACGCTAAGGAGCACAGTGGGTAACCTTATCTTAATACTTTAGACATAAGATTTTATTGGAAAAATATTGCTAATCAGTCTTAATTTTTAGATTTAGTTGTAATTAAAGTTACAAAAAAATGATCATTATAGTTTAGTGTGGCTCAATTTCTCTAGTTGTAAACCGGCATGCTGGTCAATTAGTCTTAGACAATACATTTTTGATTGAGTATACAAAAATAATGTCGTCACTTATGCATTATCTCGTATATTGCATGATTGTGAACATAAAAAATCAAGTTCCATCCGTGCAGCATTCGGTTATCTGTGTAAGAAGGTTTATGACTAATGCAGGACATATGTGTACATACTCCTGAGGGTGGATCCCACCAAAAATTGCGGTGTTTGCGATGAAGTGTTCGCAATCTGCTAACTATATATATATATATATATATATATATATATATATATATATTATATATATATATATATATATATATATAGTATATATACATATATACATATATAATATATATTATATATATATATATATATATATATATATATATAACACATGGGCTGAAAAAGTCCCGGGCCTAACACATAGATGGCGCTAGTTTTATTGCAGTCACCTTTTTTTTCAGTTAATACTAAGCTTCAAAGACAGCTGTTAAAATTTCATGATATTCTATTCATTAGTTTGTGAGTTATTGTGCTAAGAGTGACGCTACTTTTGTTATTTTCAAAACAATGGATCAAAAACAATTTCGTGTTTAATTTTACACTGCTTCTTGATGGGAAAAAAATACCGTTCAAGCGAAGCAATGGCTTGAAAGTGTTATGGGGACTCCGCTCCATCAGAAACAACAATAAAACGTTGGTTTGCTGACTTCAAACGTGGTCGTAGAGACACCGATGATGCAGAACGCAGTGGACGTCCAAATGAGGCGGTAACACCAGAAAAACATCAAAAAAAATCCATAAAATCGTTTTGAATGATCGAAAAGTGAAGTTGCGTGAGTTAGCTGACATCGTAAAGATATCAAAAGAACGTTTTGGCTTTATATTGCATGAGCATTTGACTATGAAAAAGCTCTGTTCAAAGTGGGTGCCGCGTTTGCTCACTGTTTATCAAAAACAAGAACGTGTTGATGATTCTGAGCAGTGTTTGGCCATTGTTAGAGCGGCGCTGGAATGATTGCGTTGCTCTTGATGGAGATTACGTTGATGAATAAAGCTAATTTTGAACCAAAAAAACCGTGTTTTCTTTGTTAGGCCCGGGACTTTTCAGCCATGTGTTATATATATTATATATAGAATATATTATATATATATATATATATATATATATATATATATATATATATATATGTATATATAATATACATGTATATATAATAACTAGTAGTTCACCTAAGACCACTTTCTATTGTCAAAAACAAATGCGGTTGATATGGGTAGTAGTTTGGCATTTAATAAATTACTATTTTATAGCAAATTTTTGAAGAAGATATGACCGACAAAAATTGAGAATTTAGTAAAATTGAATTTGGATTTGTAATAAAGTACCTCTTTTTCAAAGGACTGTCTGCTAAAGAAATTTATGACGACATGCTTAATACATAGAAGCAAGAAGCAATGTCCTTCCTACGCCACTGCCAAGACTTGGGTTCCGGTTTTCAAGAGAGGAAGAACGGACATGAATGCTGAAAGATCTGTTTTTGTGTATACCCGAGAGAATCTCTAGGCTG
>CM032449.1:89067715-89070876 GCA_019049505.1 Pachyrhynchus sulphureomaculatus | reverse complement strand
AATTCTTCCTGGAGCTAACAGTCGTATAAATCTGACCACTCTTCACTCACCTTTACTTGAAAATTCTATGTGTCATATAAGCATCAAGCGCTTATTGGGTCTCATATTCCCAAAGCGTTTAATTTTCTGGGCATAAAGTGAGAACTAAGAGACTTAAACGCACTAGATTAATCAAAGAGTATGCCAATACACAGTTTATTTTCATCAAGATTATCATATACAAATTGAACAGTTTCAGTGGACATTTTTTAGTAAAAACCAAGCCATTTAGATATAACTATATTGTATTTATAGGTTACTAATTGTTCATAAATACATTTTTCGATAACTTTAAAGAAGAAAATATAATTTTCTACAGTGGAAAAATTTTTTCTTATAAAGTAAATAAGTTTTGACTCTCTTAACGCACTTGGAAACTGCCCTAATTCCACATATTTATTAATAATGATTTATAAATATGGTACTATATCATTAGAGCAGTCATACAAAACACTACGGGGTATTTATCTAGAGTGGTTGAGTTTAAAGATCTCTAACTCTTTATAATTTTGTCATGTGATAATGACGAAAAAACATAGAATTTGCCAATACCGGTTGACATATTTTATAATTATTGTTATTAAAATTCATGCGATTCATCATATATACAATTGATTTGGCAACAATTTTTGGGTCTTCTAAAAGCTTCAATCCTTTAAAATAGTTGGATTGTGGACCTAACTAATTATAGGCAAATTTCCACTGTGCCTTTGTTTTATAATTAGCATTATAATTTTTTGAGCAAAATATTTTTTTTTTGTTTAGGTATCATTTTTCAATGCATCTTTTTAGTTTTTATAATATTGATCTGAATTCTTCTTAGTCCATTTAGAATTCTTAAATTATCTAGTTCAATAAGTAGATGTTCCAAAAGTTTATTGTTTTTGTTCTTTTTTTGGTACAACAGTTATTTTTATCTCTTTTTGGGGAAACATAATTCGATGGCCCAAGAAAATTTTAGTACAAATTTATTGAAATTTCATCGATACTATTTGAGTATAAGTTTAAAATAATATAATACTTCCCAAATAGTATTCTAAACTAATTTTTTTTTTATGGGTCTAGCACACGTACTGCAGGGAAGTCCCTAAAGCGCTCCAGGAGCGGCATGAGTGCGGAAAAAGCGATTCACGTTGTTCTTGAATAGCTGTAAATTGTACTTGGTGGGAAACACAGCGCTGGGCATTCTAAACTCATGCATACTTTCTTTATTCAATTTTTTAGCTACAATTGAATTTTCAAACTTTATATGTAGGTCACAACTAGCTTTCCAAAAAAACACCTGACCCAAGTGATCAGAAAGTTTCGCATTCACCATTGTTTGTAAAGTTTGTTATAACATAATCTATAGAGTTAGATATAATACTTTCCCTGTATTTTTAGATTAGACACTATCGATTGCAAGTCGCAAGAACCTAATAGGTCAAAAAATTGTTTAGTTTCTAGGAATTTATCATTTAACGAGTTAATATTTGAGTCACCAGAAATAATTAAAATTTTATATTCTTTATTAATATAAATTGGTAAGTATAACGTATAATTCTTGATACTCATAAATATGATATTCAGGGACAGCTAAGTGTATAATTTATTATGTCTATATATATATATATATTATTACTAACTTGCCTGGAAGTTGAGTTTTATAACTTAAAAAAAAGTCACACTATTAGACTCCAATATCATGTGGTTTTTAGGTCGGTTTTTCTGTTTCTGATAAGATCGAATGTTGATCACATATCGGTAGAGTTCTAAATATTCATACTAATAAATTGATGGCAGACAGTTTTTGGAAGAGATGATGGTGAGAGGAAACATTCGGTTATCGATTTGTATCAGTTTGTTGTCGGTATATCGAATAACGTTACTTTTTTGTTGTACCAGTACATCTGGGCATAGCATCAATTGATGTGGTTTTCAACGTAAATTTTACATTGCAATACTGTCGAATACCGTGATTTGAAAAGGCATACAAGTGTTGTTTATCATGTAGTTAGATAACAAATGGGTCCTCAACTTATCTTAACCAAATTTTTGGTTTTAGGGGAGCAATAAGAACCAGCAGTTGCTTCTGAAGTTTGTCCATAAAATATTCTTTAGATTCTGATACATAGACGGCCGATATATTTCCATCAAATTTACCGTACATGAATTAATGTTATTTTCGAAAATAAATTGTCAGTTGACGAGTTTGTATGCAATAATTCACTGCAGAAACTTATCAAACGTCTCGAATGATTTTATGGTTTTGACAGAAGAATCAGTTTTTTTTTTGTAAAAGGATTTAAGAGATTTGCAAGATATACGGTATTATAAAACACACGGCACTACCTATACGGTATTATAAAAAATAGCTGAACTAATTAACATATTTATGCAATTTTCAACTCCTGCAAGGAAATTGGAGAATTTTTAGGCTCATTAAAGGGAACGATCCTTTACAAACTGAAGGTGTTTATAATATAAAATGTGTTGGAAAAAGCGATTCAGATTAGTCTTGACTCGCTGTAAGCTGTGCTCGATGGGAAATAAAGGCCTTGGCAAATTATTCCAAAGAGAGATTCTCCAAATAAAAGACTACTGAAAAGGGTTGTGTGAGAAGTGACAAGCCGAACATCATGTTGTGAAGGACTTGCGAAACGTGGATTTCTGGCATGCACCTGTCTTAGAGGAATTAAGCGGGCTACATCTATCGAACACTTTTCATGAAAATACTTGTGGAATAGACTCAAGTCGGCAATCGTGCTTCGATGTTCCAAGGAATCAAGGTTGCTGATTGTTCTGGGTCTCAAGTCAAGTGAGCATCTCTTTTCTGAATAGAGTGCAGAGTGTGTTTGGAGGCAGAGCTCCAAACATGGGAGCAGTAGTCCATTATTGGCTAAATTTGAGCTTAAAATGGAACTAAAAGTTGTTGTGGGGTGTAAAGCTTCTAGTTCGAAACAATATTTCCAGCTTCTGAGAAGCTCTCTGTGCTATACATACAACATGTTCATGCCAATACATATTTGCACCCAAGTTCTCTGCTTTGCTTTAAGAGCAACTATGGCTTCTCCAATGTATCCTGTGCGTGGAATGGAATATTAATAACCAGTAGAATTAAAGAAAATGAAATATAAAAAAGA
>CM032449.1:89025215-89062715 GCA_019049505.1 Pachyrhynchus sulphureomaculatus | reverse complement strand
AATAGTCCATGTGTCGGCTCCATATGTGGCTATAGGGAATATTAGTGAATTGGCAAGACTTTTTTTAGTAATTTGATTTATTTTGTGATCTTTCCTTACTTTGCTTAGGCTTGTCATTGCAGTTTTGGCCATCGCTATCCTTCTTTTAATTTCTTCTTCGCAGCCCCTCTTATAGGAAATTCTGGCGCCTAAGTATATAATATCTGTCTTTACTGGTATATAGTTGATTTTGTTGAGGGGAGGCAAAACTTTAGTTCGATCTACTATGAGAAGAGAACATTTGTTTCGATTTAGTGAAAGGCCGGCATTTGCGCTAACCTTTTCGATTCGATGAAGTAGTGCAACCATTTCTTCTTCGGAGCTAACCATTATGGTAATATCATCAGCGTATCTTAAGTACGAGAACGTTTTGCCTCCTACTGATACTCCTCCATTCCACTCTGCCGTCGCTTTGCGGATAATCTATGCACCATATATATTGAAGAGTAGTAGAGATAGGATACAACCCTCCCTCACCCCCTTTCTGTCTTGGAATGGCTTAGACAGATTTTTCTCAACTCTAAGATAAACGATATTGTTGCTGTATAATTTGTGAATTAAGAAGACTAGGTAGTCTGGTGTCCCCATTTCTTGAAAAATTCAGTATAAGTGATTCCACTGTACTGTGTCGAAGACCTTTGTATAATCAAGGAAACAGAACACGGCAGGAACATTATATTCGTAGAACTTTTCTATCATTTGTCTCACATTAATTAGCTGTTCTCTTGTGCCTCTACCGGGTACAAAACCTGCCTGTTCTTGGGGAATCTGAGGCAAGAGAATTGGTTTCAATCGTTCTTGGATGAGGTGGAGCATAATTTTGCTTGCATGACATATAAGAGAGATAGTTCGGTAATTTTTACAGACGCCTCGTGGGCCTTTTTTGTGAATCGCTGTAAATATATATATATATATATATATCGATTGTGTCCATTCTTTAGGCCATTCACCTGTTGTCCAGATCTTATTACATGTTTTGTGGATTAAGTTAACACTAGTCTCTCCTGTCGCTTTAAGCATTTCGGCCACATGCCATCCACGCCTGCGGACTTATTATTATTGAGTTTTTTCATAGCTGATTTCACCTCATTCCTGAGAATTATAGGCTCTAAATTCCTCATATTCAGTTGTGTGCTATGGTTATTTGCACTTCCCATGAGAATTTAACAGTACTCGCGCCATCTTTCGATTACGTTTGGCTTTGCTGTCAAAATTTGCCCAGTGTCACTTTTTAATGGTAGAAATTTTCGTGTGAATGTATTCGCTAATTGTTTAACTTTTTTTAAATAAATTTGTGGTGTGCCGTTCGATTTCTTCACAAGTTTGGCTATATGTTTGTTTTTGTCTTGTGTAATAACTTTTTATAGTTTTTGGTAAGTTATTATGTTTTATTTGTGTTTCCTCGCTGAGGCCGTTAGACTTTAGTTGTTGGCTTTCTGGCATTAGTTGCTAAGATGATGGAGATGTCCACGTCCACGGTTTTTTCGGTTCCGATTTCATATCGTTGCTGATTCAATGATTGTCTTCGTTTTGGTCCATAGTTCATACAATCACTTAATATTGACTAAATCACTTTATATAGCTAAATTTCATGCACAAACTACACTCTAATATACAAAACATTCATTGAAATGGATACAGAAGTATCCTACTTTTCTTTAATCACTATACCTACATAACCAACTGGTATTAGTACTTAAATATTACTGAAAAATAGAAGTAGAATATACGTATGTAATAAATATACAACATTATAATCGGAAGTACGTAATCATTTTCATATTTACAGTTTTGTTACTCGCATCTACAGTAGTGAATTATTCGATTGATTGAAGACCAGGAGTTCACTAAAAGTATGATTCTTGGAATATCAAAGCTAGCGTGCGTCTTTTCTATAGTTTCATGGAACGTATCTAACTAAGGTAGTCTCCTTGATTTCTCCTAGGGTAACGCATTCTACAAATACTATACGTGTTACTAGCTAATATAGCACACTCGTATTGGGTTCAACTTGTCCCTCCTTGTGCCACCCTCAATAAGATTGTACCGCTTCTGTGGCGTTTTGGAGATTTATCTGCAGTACGTGCGCTGTACCCCTAAGAAAAATGCTAGGAAAATAAACACAATTTAAATCCATTTAATCCATTTGATTGGTTGAGGTGTTTAATCGATAATAAACGACACCGTTAACGGTACAAAAATAGTAAAATCATCACACAGTTTCGTCTCAGAAACCACTGAAATCTACTCGAATTTAAATAGTTTTTTAAAAGTGTCAATTAAACAGCAAAATGAACTTGTTTTTAAAATGTTTGAAAGTATAGAAAAAGTTAATAATTAAGATATGGGCAAATCTTAGGGTAATAACCAAACTTTTTAAAATTCAAAAGAAAACGTAAACATTAAGGACTGAAACGTTTACTAAACAATAAAAAATATATAGTTGTTTATATTTTATTCTCTCAACTTCAAAATGTTATTCTAACTCTTACTAGAAATATTAATAAATTCAAAAGAGTTTGGGTAAAGAGGTATTTTCGAACGTTTATGAACATTTTGCATCTAATCGTAATATTTAAACTACTTGACTGCATTTGTTGTCTTAATTTAAATACTCTATAACAGAAACAGACACATATTAGCATATAATTGTTTTGTAACTTTTTCAGTAAAGTATACAATTTACGTTTAAAATAGCATGGTTATGCAGCTTTTGTATTCGATGTTTCATGCAAAAATCAAACCATGTATAATAAACTATTATAGTCAGATAAGATAGTTATTATTAAATTTTTTATATATAATTAATGTTTTCTCTTGGAATGCTGCAGTCTTTACAGTAGATAATTCCTAGCGAAATTAGCGCTTTTAGTTTACAAAACGTATTTTTGTAAACTAATTTTTTTTTCATAAAATCAAATTCGATCAAAATATATTTTTAAAATTTCATTAGAAGATATAAATGATAAGTTTAAAAACAAAATCAAGTTGTGAACATTTAATCACGTTTTTCTCAGAGGTACCAGATATTGAACGAACACGTCATGCATTGCTATAACAGAATCACAAAACATGACAAAGAAATCACTAAGAAAAAATTACTGGCCGCCTGGACCCACCGAACTCAATCTCAAACACAACCGATATAGATGCGGGACAAACACAATCACCGAAGCCAAACTAAGCCACGTATATTTTGCAAGGACAACATGCAACTACCAAGGCTGGCAAATCTAGACAGCTGTTAAAATGGATTGACGAAATGAACAAAACAGTGATGTTATGCTATGACTACACCACCACTAAACTTGAAACAATAACATTGGGCTACAGACTGGAACTACACAGACTTTTCTTGGCCCAATATCCACATCTGCAATTACTTGTTAAAGAACAGAGAGTAATAGACCAAAAAAGAGTTATTACCAAGAACAATCGCCTCACACCTTTCGAATTGCAAACCATAAAAGATACAGTACCTACTAGATTGAACACAGCCAACCGAACAATAAGAACAATAGAGTAAATACCGAACCAACCTCACACACACAACCACCCAGCCGAACACAAAAATACACACAACAAGCAGGCAGGAGCATAATTCAAAATAATATTACAAGGTAAATAACAAGCACCGCACACTATATCACAGACAATAAAATCATTCACTCACCACCCTCAACAACATCACCCCGAATCCCCTCTCATAAAAATACTCAAAGCAGAAATGGAGTCACATCTAGTTCGATGGTCAGGCACCGACCCCACAACAAGAAATCCCATCCCTCATTTAATCTTCAAAATGAGCCTGCGACCAATCCTCAACACAATAAACAAGCACATAATACTCCAGTACATAACAGACTTAAGCATAATCGAAGACATTCACACAATAATATACGCAGCAGCAATCACCACTCTAACACAAAATAATCAAAAACGCCCGCAACGACTAAGAAACTCCAACAGCACAAAATCAAATTCAAATGGGAAATAAGAATAGAAAACAAAATCAACAACATCAGAAGAGATCTAGGACAGCTTACCCAGTTTATAAACAGGAACGCGTCCAAACGTGTCATACAGGGTGTAAACAAGATCAAATCCAACTCTTCCAACCGAAAACTGCCAGAAATCCTTGATACTTTGAAACAAAAACTATCTGTATATGCCGAAAGACTCCGTGGATACAAGGAATCAAACGAGAGGAAAGACACTAACAACCTCTTCCGAAGACGCGAAAAACTCTTCTATCAAAAACTATGTACAATGACATATCTGGTCAGACCCCAAACTACACAATAATAACAAACCCTGGATCAAAACCGAAGAAGACAAACATAAACATGTGACAGAACAAGAAAATTCCACATTAACTACACAATAAATTACATAAACAATCAGACACATATACAACTGGAAATACCCTGGAATAGACAATATACAAAACTTCTAGAACAAACAGTTTACCACCCGAAGCACTCAGACATCAAATCAACAAATTCATTCTACAACCACACACATTCCCCACTTTCCTTACACACGGAATAACATACGTCAAACCCAAAAGTGCAGACCCCACAAACCCGTCAAACTACAGACCTATCACCTGTCTTTCAACCCTTTACAAGTTCATCACAGCCACAATTTCCAAGAAAATAGAACAACACCTAATAGACAACAATATTCTCGCAGAAGAGCTGAAGGGGTGCAGAAAAAATAGCCGAGGATGCAAAGAGCAGCTGATCATAGATAGCGCGATTATGAGGCAAACCAGAAAAGAACAGAGAAACCTTCATACCCCACAGGTGGTTAATCAGAGCCCTAGAAATCTACAAAATCAACCAAAACCTCAGACAATTTCTCGCGCAAATTATGAAAATATGGAAAACCAATTCTTCTCCAAACCTCTGCCTCTGTCTCAATCCACTCTCAAATACACTAAACAGAACAGACCATTGCTTCAACATCAGACACCAAAATATGAACCAACATAAAATAAACCACCTCCTATATATAGATGACATAAAACTCTATGCTGTCACAGAAATACAGCTGAAGGAACTCCTCAAAATCACAGAAACATTCACCTTAGATATCAATATGGAATTTGGTATAAGTAAATGTAAAGTGCTCCACATCAATAAAAGCCAATGGAAAGGCCACTATGAGACAGAAACCATCAACAATGAAACACTCGATAATATGCTCGACAAAGAAACATACAAATATCTAGGCTTCCATCAAAGCACCAAACTTAACCACACTCACATCAAAACAGAGCTCAGAACCAAATTCAAAAAACAGACTCACGAAACTTATACAAACAAAACTCAACTCCAAAAATCTCACAAAAGCCATCAACACGTTCGCTTTATCTATACTCACATATTAAATTAGAATCATGAAATGGTCACACACAGATATAGAAAACATTCACATCCATATACGTTCTCAATTCACCAAATGCAGGAAATTACACCCCAACGCATGCAAAGAAAGACTTACAATCGAGAGGAAGGCCGGAGGAAGAGGAATCATAGGTATAACATGACTACACACAAAACAAATACAAGTACTTAGGAAATTCTTTCACACCAAGCAAACCAGCCTCCACACAGCAACAGTGAAAGCAGACAAAAACTACACACCTCTCGACTTATCCCGGGCAGACCACCTAGCAGACACACACAGTCACACCCAATTACAACAGGAAGAGATGAAAACGTGGTCAGAAAAAAACAATCCACGGAAAACACAGATATCACATAGAACAAGACTACGTAAATAAAAAACAATCATACACCTGGTTACAGGATGGGCAGCTATTCCCTGAAACAGAAGGCTTCTTACTACCATCCAGAATAAAGTCATATTAACCAGAAACTACCAAAAGCATAACACATAACAAGCAAATGTAAAATATTAGCCGGAACGGAATACACACTCAGCGGCAAAAGTAGTTCACCAAGCACTAGCCACAACATATAACCTCATAGAAAACACAGATCCCTCCTACAAATACACACCAACATCCATACTTGAAAATAAAGATGGGACATCAGTATTCATACAGATAAAACAGTCTCTGCCAATAGACCCGATATTACCTTTCAGTGCAAAAAAGGGAAAGTCATTTATCTAATTCAGATAGCCGTCCCCAACGATACAAACAGCCAAACGAAATACACAGAAAAAATCTCCAAATACACAGACCTTGCAACAGAAATAAAAAGGCTATGGAAACAAGAACAAGTTATCATTGACCCCCTCGTCGTATCACCCACAGGCCTTCCACCAACAACATTCACACCACACTTAGTACAATTAGGACTGAACACAAACATACACAGAAACATTCAGAAGTCAGTGATTTTGAAAACATGTTACATTGTCAGATCATTCCCTAATACTCAATGGTAATAGCGTTTATGCTAACCTGGCTTGGGCCCATCAGCCAAACATGGAACCATATTGACCACATGTGAGAAAGAAGAATCCTTATAATATATATAAATACATATATATATATATATATATATATATATATATATATATATATATATATATATATATATATATATATATACATATATATATATATATATATATATATATATATATATATATATATATATATACATATATATATATATATATATATATATATATATATTATATATATATATATATATATATATATATATATATATATATATATATATATATATATATATATATATATATATATATATATATATATATATATATATATATATATATATATATATATATATATATATATATAATATATATATATATATATATATATATATATATATATATATATATATATATATATATATATATATATATATATATATATATATATATATATATATATATATATATATATATATATATATATATATATATATATATATATATATATGTATATATATATATATATATATATATATATATATATATATATATATATATATATATACAGAAAAAGTTTCCAAATACACAGACCGTGCAACAGAAATAAAAAGTCTATGGAAACAAGAAAAAGTCATCATTATCCTCCTAGTCATATCAGCCACAGGCCTTACACCAACAACATTCACACCCCACTTAATATAATTAGGATTCAACACTTCAGCCCTTACACATACATACACAGAAACATTCAGAAGTCAGTGATTTTGAAAACATGTTACATTGTCAGATCATTCCCTAATACACAATGGTAATAGCGTTTAGCCAAACATGGAACCGCATTGACCAGTTTCCAAATACACAGACCGTGCAACAGAAATAAAAAGGCTATGGAAACAAGAAAAAGTTATCATTATCCTCATCATAACAGCCACAAAGTAAAAATTATAATATAAAGATTGAAAAACCTATGCAGTCTCGCTTCTTTTATTTAATCCTGGATCGAATTTATACCTGGACGGCAATTTACAAAAAAGAGGTGAGCTGCGGGTTTTCATCATGCTCATTACATACTATCGAAAGACCCTTTAAATAATACTAAATTTTAGAATTAGAAGTTAAAAAAAGTCTACAAAATCAATTGAATGTTCAATAACAAAATTTTCTAGAAGAGAAATCAATCGTAAAACAAGAAACCACATTTTAGGACGGCATTTTTGAGACTAAAAACCCAATAATTTTTTTTGTCGTGTTCGTTTCGGCCTGAGTAAGGATTACTCTTTTTTCATGTACTATGGATATCGGCGAGCATAACGTAATATCAGTCAAACTTATCTAATTGCTGAAACCTAACACGTAGGCTGAATTAGTTTTTGGTCTAGTTACTTACAACACATTTTTTTTGAAAAATTCGACGTTATTCATCAATTCAGTCCTTCAAGAGCTTCTTTACATTCACGCGTCACAACCTTTTTTGTAGTAGGATTTGTCTTTGCCTTCAAAATTTGCCTCAGTTCGGCTTTGGAGCCAAATCTCTTTCCCGCGAGCATTTTTTTGAGGGCTGCGAATAGATAATAGTCACTGGGGGCCAAATCTGGAGAATACGGTGGATGAGGAAGCAATTCGAACTTCAATTCATGTAATTTTTCCATTGTAACCATTGACTTGTGACACAGTGCATTGTGTTGATGAAAGAGCACTTTTTTCTTCTTCATTTGAGGCCATTTGTTTGCGATTTCAGCCTTCAAACACACCAATAACTTTATATAATATTCGCTATTGATGGTTTTTCCCTTCTTAGCTTAGTTGATGAAAATTGTTCGATGCGCATACAGAGGCCAAAACCTTCCCAGCTGACTGTTGTGTCTTTGGTCGCGTAGGGCGGCTTTCACCGGCTGCTGTTCACTCAGCTGACTGCGATTTGATTCTGGTGTGTAGTAGTGGATCCATGTTTCATCCATTGTCACATATGGCATGAAAAAATCCTTTTTATTGCGCTTTAACAGGTCCAAACAACGCTCAGAATCATCAACGCGTTGTTGTTTTGGTCCACTGTGAGCAAACGCGTTACCCATCTCGAATAGAGCTTTCTCATGCCCTAATGTTAATGCAAAATATGACTCACACGTTCTTTTGATATCTTTAGCTATCTAACGCAATTTCACTTTACGGTCATCTAAAACAATTTTATGAATTTTTTTTGATTTTTTCAGTGTAACCACCTCATTTGGGCGTCTAGAGCGTTTAACATCATTTGTATCTGTACGACGCATTTAAATTCAGCATACCAGTAAATGATAAGTGATTTTCCAGAGGCAGAGTCCCCGTAACACTTATCAAGCCATTGCTTTACTTGAACGGTATTTTGTCCCATAAAAAAACAGTGTTTAATCAATACATGACATTCGATTCTTGCCATTGTTTTGAACATATCATAAGTCACTAAAACCACTGTAACTTGTAAACTAATCGTCGAAATGTCATGACTTTTTGACACGTATCGTTTGAAGGTTGGTACTTGCTAAAAATCATAAGGATTTTTTGAAAAGGGCGACATCTATGTGTCAGACCAAAAACTTTTCAGCCTACGTATTACATTTGTATTTTACGTTACCTCTTAGACAACGTGGTAGTTATTGCATTTCTGCAACAACTCCTACCTATGTATGTGGCCATGCCAAATATATTTAACTAAATTAATAAATAAGGACATTGACCTGCCAGGATTGGAACCCGAGACCCCCTCGGTACCGTATGCCGCCACCTCCGCACCAACTGTATCATAAGTTACCATTTTCGATACTTTTCTATTCATCTGGAGTGTTTAAATAATGGAAAAAAGAATTGCGAGATCTGGATGTTAGTACGTCAAAAAAAGCATTCGATAATTTGTTGTATTTATTTCGTATATTTGATCTTGTTAATGAGACAAGAAATATAAAATTATCTAACTTCCAGCAAAATTTCTTGTTATTTATCATGAATATATTTATATACATCCTGAAGGGTAATTATGGTTTAAGCTATGTAATTCAGCTGCTGTTTATTTAACTCGACAGTTCTAAATATGACGCAACCAAATTTAAATTTCTAAATATTTTTTTAAACCAATAGTTTCCTTTAAAATGTTAGTTCACGCCTTTTTAAATATGCAAACTATTGTAACAAAAAAAAACGATACTTACGTCCATATTTATCTCGATAAAATTAATGGAAATAAGACGGTAAAGCGAGAACTAAAATTATTTCTTCCACTCCAGTTTCAATACCTTTATAGATGCTATTTTAAAACCAAAATAAACTCTGGCTTGGTTTAACTGCTAGTAAATTGGATGCTATTAAAATTCATTTACGAATTTATATCAATTATGAACCATTTTAAAACAATTTCGATAATAAAATATAAGCTTAAAGGAACTTTTGCAATATTTTAAAGTATTTTAAATACTAAAAAAACAAGTATAAAACAAGTAATTGGAACACTTTAAGGCAAAATTTACATTTGCAATTGATTGAAATGTTTAAACTTACCTGATGCTGGATTTAACATTTTTAATTAATGTTTGAATTTTAATTGGCCCAGAAGATTTAACTGGAAGAGGTATACTTGATAATGGAGATGTTTGTCGCAATGGAGAAGTTGACGACTTCAGACTAGATGATTTTGTCGATTTTGCACGATAGCCAGGGTGTTTTTTGGGAATACACGATGAAAATACTTCACTAGATGATGCTCCACTATGTGATCGAGGACTACTTTTTACCGTTTCATTTGCTAGGTGAAATTCAACCTCGAAGTTCTCAGTATGCGGAGAATCCTATAAAAGTACATAAGCAAAGAGTTCATTTAAAATAATGTATTATTACAATAAACAACATAAATATTTATCGCCAGTTATAATTGAGAGAGCGATTACAACGTTTTTAAAAACAACTTTTTTGAATTTTAAAAACTTTTATTTTTGTTGGTTCTGAACAGAAACTTTATTAGACTAGCTTTAACAACACAGTCGTCCTGCACTGGCTTTGTTACATATATTTATAAACTATTTAATGATTACCATGCAGAACGCTAACAGATAAAGGAAATCTGTATTAAGTACTTTTTTATGCGTTTCAGCATATTGTCAGAATATAACTCCTCCCGAACTGGTTGAAAAGATAACCTTTGGGTTATTTTTTCATAAAATCTATTTCAATTGCGTCATCGGAATTTATATTATTATTTTTTGTTATTTCTTTCGATTTCCCGAATCTTCTTCCAATATGTTTAAAAATGATTGTAATTAAAATCAATACAATTGATATATGGTTATCCATACACTACTATATTTTATAGTTATGTCAGAAGTCATGGTTTCCAAATGTCTTCTTTGGTCCATCAATTCTTTCTTGATCTCGTTGTTAACTTTTAAGTTTATATTATTCAAATCTATATCGTGGGGGTTAAAATAGGGTTGGTGTCTCTCTTCTTGGTTCCATTGGATCTTGGGTAGAGGAATCTCTTCATAATTTAATTTTGCTTTATCATAGGATTTTCAAATTATATTATTTATTTGAATTTGACAGTTTATTGGAATTTCAATTAAATAAGAACCGTTTATTGGTTTAGGTTTTTCTAATTTTTGACAATTTATTTTAATAAGTTCTTCTTTAGCAGTAGTTATTAACCATTTATTATTTGAAATTTGTGTTATTTGATTTTTTACTACTTTAATTTGAAAGGGGTGACATTGTGTTATGTTTTCTTTATATCTTAAAACTTGTACGGTACAGGGTAGCTCTTCATTGGTGGCTTGACTTTCGGTTTCTTCGCAAATATTTGGTTGAATTTCTTCGCATCTTCTTTCTTGATATTGATATTTGTTATTATTCAAAGCAAGGTAGAGTTTTAAGGGGATGTTAATCGTGTAAGTGTTGTTAATCGGGATAGGTACTGGATACAAATGAAAATATTGATACGTTTCATCATCCACCAGCGGTATTTCTAATAAGAATATTATTTGTTTTTATTGGCATAGCTCTTTATTTTTATTATTTTTTCTAAAAATAAAATATTTTGGATAGAGTTATCAAAAGGTAATTTCTCGGTGGTTAATTGAGTTTTCAATTTATTTATCTCTATTAGAAACTCATTGGGGTCTACTATAGAGTTGTGTAAAATATTCAATTTTGAAAACGTAATGGCCATCTCTATCTTATTGAGAATGTCATAAAATATTTGGTTTAAACAAGTATTTATTCTGTTGTATTGCCGATCATTGATTTTCTCGAGTGACATTTCCTTTAATGTTTGCTCTACCTGCATAATGCGTGATTTTAATACCAATTGATTATGTGTTAGATTTGATACCATTTCTTGAAAGTTATCGATCGCTTTATCTAAGATAGATATTCGATTTATCGCATCCGTTTTTAGTTCATTACCTTGTACCTGTAGGGCTTCAATTTTTTGGTTTATTAATTCAGCATCATACTGATCCATGTTACCAGTTATGCTTTTTATAAATGTACCGAGAGGGTTAAAAATTCCTCGCTTAACTTTTTGAACTTTACTATAAGGTAGTATCTGAATTATCAATTTTTTAATTCGGTTCTCAATAACGTTTACTGCAATTAGGGAATCGTGATATTCCTTTTGGTATTCACTTATGTTCTTCAGTGTTGTCAATATATATTTGGATTGTTCTTGAAGAGATTCAAACTCCGTGATTAAGGGTTGTATATTGTACTCCTGTACGAATGTCCAATAATTAGTCATTATTTTAGCTGTTCCCATTTTAAATGGTAGAATTCCTGGGTAATTATTTAGTTCGTAAAGTTTTACATCGTCGGCTCTGGTGTAGAGGGTTGTAAGGGTGTACCAATATCTGCAACAATGGGTTTTATTTTAGTCTCATTGATGTGAATAGTTTCCTTTATTTTTGACTTTGGATTTTCTATTTCAATTTTATTCCTTTCCAAAATTCTGGTTATTATATATGGGCCTAAAAATTTGTTTTTTACTTTACTAGACCGTTGGTCTGTCTTTTTGTAAATTTGCATTCCAACTTTGGGTTCTATTTCAGTTTTCTTTTCATTCTGCCTTGTAATTACTTTCTCTTTCTTTTTGTTGTGTTTTTTTCTTTAATTTTATCGAATTTTGGGTATTATTTTTGTGATTATGTAAGTATTCTGTGTACACATGCGAGTGTATTAAGTTTATAGGGTCTCTTGAATTTGTATGTCCTAACACAAGTTCTTGGGGGTGAAATTGGTATCTGAGTGGATGGTATTGTTATACGCCACTATAGCATATGGCATTAAGTTCGTAATGTCCGTTTTAGTATCTTTCTCTCTTAAAATTCTGATATGTTCAATTAGAGTACTATGTAGGCAATCTACGGGCGAGTTGGATTCGTGGTGATAAGGTCTTAAGTAAGATCTCTACAACTTCGTTCTTAAATTCAATCCCGTTGTCTGCTATTATCTTTTTGGGGATTCCCATGAATGAGAAGAATTGTATTAATTGGTCACTGCACGATATTGCGTCTCCTAGATATGGTAAAGCATGTCCAAATTTTGAAAATTTATCAATGATAGTCAAAAATTTGTCCTTTCCAATTTTTAAAGTGTCAATATGAATTATTTCAAATGGTTTGCTTGGCGTTTCCGTTACTATCAGGGGTTGGTTTATTGGTTTTCTATTATATTTTGTCCGTTGACAGGTTTCGCGTTTATTAATGTATTCGGTGACGTCTGCTTTTAATGATTTCCAATAGTAGTTACTTTTTAGGAATTTTACGGTTTCTTCTATTCCTCGGTTATTAGTTTTTTTCCTACGTGTTTATATTGGATGAGTAGTTTTCTTTCATTTTCTTCTACATTGTCGATAAGTTTTGTGCACTCTATCAGTTTGTAATTTTGAAAGTTGTTAATCATAGCCTTATTGATTAAGGGTCTTAGCTCTTTTGATAGGAAGTATATATGAGTCGTTTTTTCGTTTAGATACTCTTTAAGAAATTGAATTATTTTTTCTAGAGACATTGGTAATGTTGCTCTTATAATTTTATTGTCATCGAAGGTTTCTCGTTCAATTTTGCTATAGTCTACATACGGAGATTTTTTCAACATTATTTGGTTTTTCTTGTTATTAATTATTTCGTCTAAAATTGTTAAACCACTGTCCTTATTTTCCGCATTTGTGGTATGAACTGTGTCAAGGGGTCTTCGATCTTTATACGGGAGTAAAATTTGTATATCCGAAATTATATTTATTTTTTTTTTTCCTTTTGATATAATCGAGGTTTCTTTTGGTTTTGCGCCAGTTAAAATCTTAACTTCTTTTGGATTTTCAAACTCTGCGATTACTTTTTGTATTTCTTCCTCAGAAATTTTAGTTGGGTCGTAGTTGTCAGATAAGTATTCTGAAATTTCCTGGTCTATGTTTCCTGGATAATTAATTAAAGACTCATTTTCTATGGCATTTAATGGAAATCTAGATAATGCATCGGCATTAGTATTTTGTTTACCTTTTTTTATAGATTATTTCATAGTCATATTCTTCCAGCTTTAATCTCCATCTTACTAACTTGCTATTTGGCTCTTTTAAATTGAACAACCACACTAGAGGTCTGTGATCTGTATAAATTTCCTTCCGTATAATTATGGCCTAAAATACTTACATGCCCATACTATACTTAATATACTAATACTTTTTCTATGGTTGAATATTTTTGTTCGGTTTCATTTAACGTTCTAGAAGCCTAAGCTATAGGATTATGGTTTGGAGGGTTACCTTGTGATAATACCGCTCCAAGGGCTATATTCTATGCGTCCGTTGTTAACACAAATGGTTTTTCGAAGTCTGGGTATTTTAGTATTGGTGAATTTATTAATAACCTTTTTAGATGTTCAAACACTTTTATAAATTCTGGAGAATGGTTCACTTTAGATCCTTTCTTTAGACATTTCGTAAGAGGTTTGGTAACTTTTGTGAAGTCTTTAATAAATTTCCTATAGTAGCCTGCTAAGCCTAAAAATGATTTTATTTCCTTTTGGGTTCTTGGAATGGGGGATCTTTCTACTGCCTCTATTTTTTCTGGGTTTGGTTTTATACCTTTATTTGTAACCTGATGACCTAAGTATGTTATCTCTCTGTGTAGAAATTCACTTTTGTCTAGCTGTACCTTTAAATTAGCTTCTCTTAGTCTTTCAAATACGTTTTTCAGTCTGTCTGTCTTTCGTTCTGTAATCCTCGTAATACACTGTTCATGATTTTTTGGAATGTCGCTGGGGCGTTTTTAAGTCCAAAGGGCATTCGCTTAAACTCGTAATGTCCTATATCAGTAGAAAATGCTGTTTTTGGTGTATTGGTAGGATTCATTTCAACTTGGTGGTATCCGTTGGCTAAGTCTAATGTACTGAAATATTGTGATTTTCCAAGTTTGTCCAATATGTCATTGATTTGGGGAATGGGAAATTGTTGATTTATGGTTTCTTCATTCAATTTCGGTAATCGATTACAATTCTCCATTTACGCTGACCTGATGCATCCATTTTCTTCGGCACTATCCATATTGGGCTACTCCAAGGTGAAAGTTGACTCTTGGATTATTCCATTTCGTAGCATTTCAGAGATTTGTTTTTTTAGTTCTGCTTTGTGTACATGAGGATATCTGTATGTCTTGGTAAAAAGAGGTGTTTCATCTTTTAACTTGATTTGGTGTTTCACTTTGTTGGTAAAGGTTAAAGGTGTATTTTTGCAATAAAATATATCTCTGTAATCATAACATAATTTCCTCATTGCGTCATACTCTTCCTGAATGCAATGGTCTAACCTAAAATTTTTCAAATTTCATCTACAAAATTTAGTTGTCTCTTCAAATTTCTCTATCGAAAATGGTTCGAATATTGTAATTTTCATTGGGTTTTCACTAGAGTTAATGATTGTTGTTAGAGAATGGCGATTTTCTATTTTTTACAATCGCTTCTGGTATTTCTGCATTTCCAAGTTTTTCATAATTCAAAATTCCTACTCCATTTGCTTTGCTTACTGGAATTTTTACGATTTGCTGAGTTCTGGGGGGGAATAATGAATTTACACGGTCTTTTCCTTTTGGATTTTTCTTATAATATAGGGGTAGATTTGCGTTAATTGATTCTAATCTGGATTCTCTTAAATTTATCTGCGTATTTATATGGGTTAAGAAGTCTATACCTAGTAATCCGTCGTAATTTGGGAAAAATCGAATAAGTAAAATTTATGGTAATCTGGACAATTAAAAGAGGGAAATATTGGAATATTCATTATTTCATCATGACTAGAAATTGCGTGGGCTGTCTTTACAGTAAATAATTCATTTTCTATAAAATCGCTGCCTGTATCTATTAAAAAATATGCGTTCATTTCGGGTAGATATATTACAGGTAATTGATTATCCGAGTTTGTGTTAAGTATTATCAGCTCATCTGTATTGATTCCTGGCCTAAAGGAAAATTTTCATCAGATTGGGTATTAAGAAGTTCATTCTCATATTGAGTTCTCCAATCTATATCATTTTGTTGCTCTTCGGGGTAATAGTCATTATTATATTCATTTTGGTCAAAATCGATGGGTTCCATATTATTTGGGTAAAAATCTATGGGTTCCGTGTTATTTAGGTCTAAGTTTGTAGGTTCCGTATTATTTATGCGTTCAATCGTTTGATTATATAATTCCTCTGCAAGGAATTTTCTTTGTGGTGATTTTGATATAAAATTGCGTTTCCTGATGATGTGTCCATAGGTTGGGGTTGATTCGATCTAACTATAGAAGATGTAGCTTGCCGTTTTATTCCGCGATACGGTTGTTTGCGGTCTATTTATATTTGGGTTTTGAATATTTCTCTGAGGGTTATAACGGAATTGACCGTATCCTAAAAATTGGTAAGGGTTGTTATTGGGTCTGTTCACGTGTGGAACATTCGGGGTTCTTAGATTTTGATTTATTAGGGGTATTCGGACTCGTTGGTGTATTTTGATTGATTTTTGGTTATTAAATTTCCACGATTTTTATATTGTATAAAGTTTTCTTCCTCTTACGCGAAGCTCATTGCTTGTTCAAGGGATAAGGGATTTTTTAGTCTTACTACCAACTGCATATTGTATGGTAGATTGTTAATATATGCTTTTAGGATTAAATTACTGTATTCTTGAATTCTTAAAATTTTTATGTTACGCGCTATATTTTCCATATTAATTTTCGCAAATAGTAAAATGCGTGCATCTTGTAATCTGATTCCAAATTGCTTAATTGACTCATTTTTTTCTATTTCGAACGTTATGATATCTTGTACTAGACAATCTATCGAACGTCTATCTGAGAAGGTTTCGATAATCGCGTTCTTTGCTAAATCCCAAGTATTGAGTTCGACACGGGAAGCAATCAAATCTACTGCTCTTCCGCTCAATTTTGACAAAATTGTATCAAATAGACACACATTTTTGGAGCATTTTGGTCTTCTCCATTTATGTGGTTGGTTAAGAAATTGTCACATGCATTAATGAATCTAGTTATCAATTTGGTATTTTCATCGATTGGGGGAATATTATCAGCTCGGTATCGGATTAGGTTGTAGTTAGGGTTTGCCATTTTTGTAAAAATAAAGTTTCAAAAATTTCAAGAAAAATTCAAAAATTGGAAAATATATAAATATGTAAAAATATGTATATATAAAGATATGTAAAAATAAAAGCTATGCCTTGAAACTAAAATTGCGGGAATTTTTTGAATTTCACTGCCTGAATTTTCAAAAATTTCCTGCCTTCAGCCTCGAAATTCTTTGCTCTTTTTTGTTTTGAAGCTCTCACTGCGTGAGGTTGTAAAGTTTGGCTCACTGCGTGAGTGTTTCTGAAAAGAAAAGAAAATTTGGTTCTGCTGTTCTCACTGCGTGAGCTTGTAAAGGTTAACTCACTGCGTGAGTGTTCTTTGTGAAAAAAAAAAGAAAATTGCTTGAAAAGAGAAAAAATTGTTTTTCCACTGCGTGGACTCACTGGTTGATTTCTGAAATTGTCAATTGATTTTCACTTACAGAAGGAGAATCTGCGGGTTCATTCCTTGCTGTTGTGATTTCTTGGATTTCTTTCTTCTTGTTTCTTTGTTGCCTCTTCCAATAGGACGAACTTCATTTGTTCTTCCCTGGATTCCAACTATGACTCTTCAGCGATTTTTGTCTCGTCGAGCCGCACCAATAGGAATTTTGTTACCCTGGTTGAAAGTCTCTTAAGCGATTTTTGTCTCGCGAAACGAACCAATAGGAACTTGTTATCCCTGGCCTGGAGGGCTGAGATCTGTCTAAATTTTTTGTTTCCATTCTTTTTCCGTAAATCGTTGAAACGAATCAGAGTCTGTCTGTGCGATGCAACACTCGTTGAGTCTGTCGAAAATCCTTTCGCACTGCGTCAGTTATAATCGAGGGAGCGATTATAACGTTTTTAAAACACAACTTTTTTGAATTTTAAAAACTTTTATTTTTGTTGGTTCTGAACAGAAACTTTATTAGACTAGATTTAACAACACACTCGTCCTGTACTGGCTTTGTTACATATATTTATAAACTATTTAATGATTACCATGCAGAACGCTAACAGATAAAGGAAATCTGTATTAAGTACTTTTTTATGCGTTTCAGCATATTGTCAGAATATAACTCGTGTCATATTTTTTCGGTCTATGCTTTTTTTTGGAAACGTTACTCAAATAAGATATAATAGCCTTCTAATCAGTTGTTTTATAGAACTAACGGGATAAAAAGTTAAGTAAGCTAAAAAAATAACTGCTATTTTTATAGTTTATTAACTACAAATAATCTAACGAAATATAAGTAAGCTTGTACGTCTAATGGAAAAATAGGCAAAGTTTTGTCCTCCTCTTTTTTTTATGCAATATATTTCCTCCTAATGCAGTGCACTTTTGACAACGCTTAATAACGATTTAAATAAATGTTCTACCTCATTTTGTGGGATTGCCTGCAAAACAAAAGTGGCATTTTAATTCCATTTTAATTTTTGGAAAAAGTCATATCATTCTAGAAAGTAGGACTTGATGCAACTAGCACTAGCTATCTATATCGTCGGACGAAGTCTACACATCACATGTGTTAATGCTTCCGAATAATACTCGTCCTTGGTAGTTTTTGTGACTTGCGGTGATCATTTTGAATTGCAGTCTGTACTTTGTTTGTAGATCATATTGAAAACACCATATTTCGCTACTAGCAAAAATTGATTTTAGGACGTTTTGATTGTTTCTAGGGGCTTGTATGATTTTCTTGGAATGTTGAACTCTCAATAATTTTTGATCTTCATTTAAAGCATGTGATACAAATTTTGAGAAAACCTTGTTGCCTAGACCTTCTAGTAAAATCTTTCAAATTGTTTCCTATTGATGTTAGAAACTTTTTTCATCCTTTTCAATGATTCACTCTAATCGTCGATCACGCATTCATGGACCCTTCAAATCATTTCTGGTGTTCTAATTGATGTTGGTTTTTCAGTAAATTAATCATCTTCAAGCTGTTCTCTTCCATCTAAAAAACGTTCGCTCTATTTGAAAATTTATATTCTTGATTGACATATGCATTTTTTATTATTTTGAATGTTTTCGTGAAATTTAATTACAGCTTTTTCCATGCTATAACTATTTTTTGATTGGTAAATAAAATATCGTATCGCAGTCCTCTGTCATTGGCTTCAAATTAAAAATATGGAAAGGATACAGCTTTAAATTCACATGTTAAACTTGTAAATTACGCTACTAGTCTAAAAATTAATTGTCGTGTTGTATATCACAAGGATGTATGTTTCTGATTATGTATAATCTGAAACTGTCATTCGACATGAAACCGTGTCCATTTGGAATAAATTTCCAACGAATTCCCCTCAGTTGCACGGGGTATTTTTAGAAATCTGAAATCCACAAAATTAGGGATTTCTAAGCAGCAACCAATGAACTCATAGGAACAGGAAGATCTGGAAACTCCCAAAATAACATTTTGTTAAATGGTATTTATTACATTTTCATTGTAATTTAAAATTAAAATATATTAAGTTAAGAACTTGTAATAGTGTAAGACGCTTATTCCAAATATCCCACTACCTATATTGAACTTAATTTAAGTAAACGAATGTATAAAGAAGTAAAAACATTCAATTCGAATAAAGTAAATTTGAATAAAACAAAGGAACTTCCAGAAGAAATAAATATACAGAAATCTGAAAATTCAAAACTACTAATTAATCCTATTTATTATAATAAAACTAGTATTTGGACGGTTTAAATATATATAATAACCATATATGGCCTACATATTTAAAAAAGAAAACTACCCATAACGAAATAGTTGTTTCGGTCATAGAAACTTCTAAAGTGTATATACCTTTCTAAGAATGGAGGAGTTACATACTGTATACTGTTTATGTAAGTTATTAATATAGTAATATTCGAGATAAGAAAGGTTATAAACACTTACACGCAACAATATGACTCATTTCTCTTGGTCCATTTGTTGTATCAAGTAATTCTGATTTCAAAGTAAAAATAAAAGTTATAGGCTTAACAAAACGTATTTTTTGCAAAAACGAAACACCATCGACCGGACATAGAATTCGGGTAGCCAAACACGTTAATATTATCAACGGCTATGTTTTACTAAATCTAAGATTAAAAACTAGACTATTTGTACTCAAATTGGGACTTACTCGAGCGGAACCGATCAATAACAGGCATCAATTTAGTTTTGATCGAGTAACCACTTTCCAGGTTGCCAGGAATAGGTTTTCATTTAGACTATTTTTACATTTTATTATTTCAACACTTTCGTATGCGTCTAATAATTTTCTATCAGATATGTTTCCATATAATCTTTTAGTATATGACAGTGTATTTAGTAATGTTTGATATTTTAATCTACCGTACCTCCAGTAAACTGAATGTATTTAAATATTATTTTAATGGACCTTCTTGTCTACTCAATACACCTTTTCTTACAATCATCATCAATAAAAGCCTCTACTACATTTTGGATTAAATGGTTAAAAGTTTTCGTCATAACTAATGTTCCTAGCTATATTCTTAATACGATTTTCTAATTTTTGAATCTGACTTCATTCCAAGGAAAAGTTAGTTAACGATGACCCAAAAAGTATAACATCGGAAGTTTCTGTTATTTAAAATGAAAAAATTTGTTACGGGATTTTTCATAAAAATATTAAGTAGTAATTTATTCTTAACTTAATAATTAAAATATCCAGGAACGGTAATTTTTCCTCGTTCTCAATTTTAAAAGTAAATCCAATGGAGTGTTTTTCGGCTCTTTAATTTAAAAACAAAATGATCTACATATGATTTTTTGTATGGAAAATCGAGAATACATCATCTAGATACCTATACCAGACCTGTGGAAAGTATCTCTTGGCTGGCCTCGGTATCAAAAGTACTTATCAATAAATTAGTCATGAAGGATGATCGACAGTTACTCGTATTTTTTTTGATGAAAATATTGTTTTTCACATTAAAAACAATTTTGTTCCGTGAAAAGTTTGACCAAAATTAAGTATTCATAAATAATTTCTTCCTCGAGGTAATTTATTTTAAGTAACTCCTAGAGATGTGTGCAAGGTTTATGGTATTAGTACACGAGAAGATACAGAACTTAAATTAAAAAAAAAGTTGAAATATGCCCTCATTGAGAAATATATCTGTTGTTCTCTGTTAAAGGAAAATTTTCAAATTCTTTTACCATTTAGAAATAACATATATAAGTGATCCTACCGTCGACACGATATGTCGCAATGCTTTTCCAGGTTTATGAATTTTGGGCAAACAACTTTGATATGGTCGGATTACTTGCGTTTAGATTAAATTTTAGCTAGTCGGAGGTAAAGTTTTTAATCCCTGTTGTCATTTTATACGATTTTCTATTATTTTTTCACAAGGATCCATTTTAATTAGGTTATCAACATATGCAAAGTGTTCTTTATTGTCCAATATTATACCTTTTACCTCTACTATATTACTACACCAAATATTTTATTTTTGCACTCAACCCGCGTTTCCCTAACCATGTTAGTATCATCAGGTGCGACAATTTACTGTCAATCTGTTAATCATTGCTCCTAATGACTAACATGTTTAGTGAAACACGCGTTAAGTGTAAAAACAAAATGTTTGGTCTAATAGTGATAAGTACTATATAGTGTCATTGTGCTATAGATTTCAAAATCTCATACATACATTAAGTTAATAAGTGCAGATAGTTGATTTTTAAAGTTATGCCAAAAATATAAAATTTTTCCTCCGTTTTAAATTTTAATCTTTGTCAAACAAACTAGTAAATTAAAAATTTGTATACAAACGATAGAAATATAATCATATAGTATTTTTTAAACACCTTACTTCAGGATTAAATAACTTTGAATATGAGGAGCAAATTTTACCTGAAAGTATTTTTAGTAATTGATATCAAATGCACCAATAGATTTTCTTTTTTAATTAATGAATTATAAAAATAGAACACGTAAATGCTGTAGAAAACCATTTTTCAATCCTTTTCACGAAATAACATTTCCATTTTAAACAAATTTGCGGTACCCTCTTTTAGAAATAATTTATTAGAATTAGTAAGTCGAATTGAAAACTCCATTACTCCATACTTCCAGAAACAAGTAAATCATTTGTTAGGGAAGCATGCTGTAACCAAATATCCAGAAGAATATTACAAATTTTAACTAACAAAAATTGTTAAAGGATTTACAACGAAACATAAAAGAATCCGTTATTTAAGATGACAAAAGTTAAAAAAAAATGTATACACCTTACCTCCGACTCGCTAAAATTTACTAAATTGGAGTAATTTGATCATACTAAAGTTGTGTTGTGTACCCAAAATCTATATACCTGGGAAAATAACCGGATATTTGGTTCAACGGTAGGGTCATTCATAGATTTAACTTCTAAATGACAGATAAAAGAATTCGGAAATTTATTTTTAAAAAAAAACTTTTCAGTGAAAAACTTCAGAATTCATTCACAAGATGAAAAATTTAGTTCTCAACGAAGGCGAGATTTTCATTTTCATTTTCTTTTGACGTTTTCCTTTGTTCCCTAGTGTACCAATACTATAAATCTTGCAATATCTCCAGTAGTTGCTTAAAATAAATGACATTGAGGGAGAAATTATTCATGAATTGATGAATGATTTGATTTTGGCCAAACTTTCCATGGAACAAAATTATTTTCAATATAACAATCAATGACTTATTTAAAAAGAAGGCACAGCTATGGGTAATTTTTCCATTTTCTTTATTGAATTACAAGAAAGGCATAGCCTCTTACTTCTATTAAATAAACGCTGAGAATGTTTACTTATTCTAACTTAACCTAAGTATTTACAATAGTATTCCTAAACTAAACTTAACCTAGGAAATGTGTTTTTTTTTAACATGATTATGACCTAACCAAATTATGGGTAATTACTTTTCACCCTTCATAGCCAATTTATTCACGAGTAAGTTTGAAATCAAACCCAGTAAATAGTGTCAGTATCTTTCAAGGCTATGGTGTAGGTATGTGGCTGATCTATTCGCGAATTTCAATATCAAAAAATCAAATATAGATAATTTTGCTTCGAAATCAAATGCCCGATAAGAGTCCATTGGATTTACTTGTAAAATTAAATACCACGACCACTTACTGTTCCTGAAGTTACTAGTTATTAAAAATAAATTAAAATTTGATATCTATAGAAAGATACTGTAACAGTTGGATATATTTCTAGTAATTTATTTCGTTGTAAACAACATAAACTTACCGCATTACACTCTTTAGTTTCTCGTTTAGTCATTTTTTCTTTAAATGAAATTAGATTCAGAAATGATCGTATTAAGAATAGATCTGGGCACAATGGTTATAGGAAAATGGAGCCCGCAATTTCTTTATGGAAAGTAGTTTTCACTCAAATGGGTTCAAAATTTCAGAATATATTCTTGGAGTCATTATCTTGCTGGGTAAAGTGCAATCCTATGACTTGATTTTGCACTGCAAGCATTTTAAGGGGTTACATACCCCTGGGTGCAGTAAAAATTATTAATATTTTTAAAAAAATATATTAAAGGTTATTAAGTGAAAAATAGCGATTACATATTTTTATTGTACTTTAAATTCTAAGAAATTTTTTTTTTTAAATATGTTTTAAGGGGTTACATACACCTGGACGATGCAAAAAGTAAATATATGTATATATTTAAAAAAGATATTTTAAAGGTTGTAATAAAAGACTGTCAATTTCCACTTTATTTTTATTTTATAAAACTGTATGACGCGTTTCGCTATCACTGTAGCTTCGTCTGATACAAAATCATATCTAAATAGAATGTTGTTACATTTTAATAAATACTCTAAGGTAAGTAGGTAATAAAAGTTATTACTACCTACTAATGAGTATTGATGGGAAATCCATTCTGAACTTTAATTGTTGTATAAATTAAGAAAAGGTGAATTATCATGGCTTAGGTAGGTATCTTTCTGTTCATTTAATATGATATCTGAATTTTAATTCTATTTATTTCTAAATTTCGAATAGGTTTAATTTGACTCCTTTGTTTTGTATGTGTAGAATTTTTAATTTGTCGTCAAAAAATTATTGGATTCTTTTAAATGATTAGTATAAGCTGAATCAGTTTTGTTTTTTAAATAACTTCTCTTATGCTCTAAAATCCGAACTTCGAAAGAACGATCTGTCTGACCTATGTAACTTTTAGGACAAGAACTTCAATTTAACTGATACACTCCAGATTTTTTCTTCTCTTTTGTTTTTCTTTTGCATTTTTAATAAATTTTCCCAATGAGTTATTTGTTCTAAAAGCTATATTAATATTACATATTTAATTGGTTCTTAATTTTTTCTAATGTGTTACCAAAATAGAAAAAGACTTGATATTTGTTATTCGTATCTTCTTCCTTTGGGTTTATACCCAAAAGAAATAGCTTTATTTTTTAATTTTTTGTTCAGTATCTAATCTATGGTATGATGAGAATATATGTTGCTAACAACAATTTGTTTTATTAAATTTAATTCTTTATTAAAATCATCTACACATAAGGGGATACTTACCAGTCTATGCAACATACTGAGGTAAGCTGTCAATTTTTGGGTGAACTGAATTTATATTTATTGTAGTATCTGTATGTGTAGGTTTGTAAAAAATAGAAAATTTGTATTTCTTGTAATGTCTGGTTATCGTTAAGTCAAGAAAATTAATTTTATTGTCGACTCCTACTTCCATTATGAGATCCTCTGAACTATTATAAAACGTATAATTAAAGTAAAAATAATTTTGAATGAGGAGCGTGTTTAATAAATTTAGTATGTCTTGTTGTATAACCATATTAACTTTTTTTTTGATTAGAAGTGTTTTTATGATTTTAACTGTTTCATCTGGTGATATGCTAGGGAAAAGGTTTTGAACGAAATTTTTTTCGTTAATTCTAATGAATTTTTTATCGTGTAAGTTGGTTTAAAGTTGATGTTAGTTTTTATGATATTTTTGAGAAATTTTGCGGGTTTGTAAGCTGTGGCCGATATATAGGAGACTATAGGTCTAATGGGATAATTTTCTTTATGTAATTTGACTAATGCATAAAGTTGAGGAGGGTATTGATTCATGACTATTAATTTTGAGATTTAATTGTCTGATATGATGAAAAAAAAATATTTTAAAGGTTATTAAGTGAATAATACAAAAGAATGGCGATTATATATTTTTTTTGTACTTTAAATATATATTTTTTAAACGTGTTTTAAAATATATTTTAAAAAAAATGTTATAATTTAAAGTACAATAAAAATATATAATCGCCATTCTTTTGTATAATAATTTAATAATTTTTAAAATATATTTTTTTAAATATACATACTTTTGCAGCGCCCAGGTGTATGTAACCCCTTAAAACATATTAAAAAATTTTTTCTTATAATTTAAAGTACAACAAAAGTATATAATCGCCATTCTTTTTATTATTCACCTACCAACCTTTAAAATATTTTTTTTATTTTTGCACCTCCCAGGTGTATGTAACCCATTAAAATGCTTGCAGTGCAAAATCTACTTATAGAATTGTGTTGTGCCCAACAAGACACTTGTCCAGAATGAATTCAAGAATATATTCTGAAAGTTTGAACCCATTTGAGTAAAAGCCACTTTCTATAAAGAAATTGCGTAGTCCTTTAATAAACAAGTTAAATAATACATATCAGTTTAGGTTAAATATTTTTAATTCAAGTTTTTCAGATGGATAAAATATGACAAAATCAATACAATATAACCCAAAATACTATAAAGGTCTTCATAAGGTATTTAAGAAGGAACGCCTTACGTTAATATATAAGTCATCAGATAACTTAAGAATATCTTAGGAGGTCCGAGGGACTTCTTTTACGAACATGAAGGAAGTGAAATATATGAGGTAATAATTGTAATGATTGTAACAAAAAATATGTTGGGCAAACAAGAAAGTCGATTAAAACTAGATTTAAAGAACATTTAGCCCATTTCAGGTACGGTAGATAAATAAAATCAAGCTTTGCCGTACACGCCCTAAAACATAATCATATAACTTTAAGGGATACGAAAGTATTGGAGTGATAAAATATGAAAATAGTCTACATAAGAACAGATGATCTAGTCCTCACAGCTTGCTGTACTGGTTGCTCAACCCAAACAGAGCCACTGCCTGTGATTGGTCTGTTCTGCTCGAATAAAATACAATTTTATTTCTTTGATTGTGTTAGCCGATACTTGTTGGAAATTCATAATAAAATTATATAAAAACAACACTATGTTTTAATTTCCAATATATTTAAAGTCACTTGACAATTGTTTCACCATACAGTGGCTTCTTCAGAAGTAAATAAGAAAAAAATATTTGATGGTTAAATAGTGCTTAAAACTATCCTTAATTACCTAGGATTATGCTAATCATTTTATTATATTATTTACAGACAGAATTATTTTAAGAATGCAAATCTGTGGTACTATTTCCGAGAACTAATAAAGATTAAGTAAGGGTGAATGGTTTAAGTCTACCTGTTCGTTTAATAATTGATTGGAGTTTTTCCGTTTGTTAATTTCAAGACATTCAAGCCAATTTAATTTTTTAGATTTATTTTCTACATGTAGGATTTTTAACGTATCATCAAAATTATGAGATTCGTTTATTATATGAGTTGCGTAATGTGAATTGTTCTTATTTTTTAAATAACTATGTTTATGTTCTTTAATGCGAGTTTCAAAAGATCTACCAGTTTGTCCTACGTAGGTTTTAGTACAAGATCCAAAATTTAATAAGTAAACTCCTGATTTTAAGGAATTCTTAGATTTGGTTTTGTTATTCAAAATTATACTCCCTAAGGAATTACTGGTTTTGAATGCTATTTTATTATTCTTTTTTATTAAATGTTTGGAAATTGTTCTAGTTATTTTCCCTGTGTATGTGAGTGTACTAAATTTTCCCTTTTTTGTCATTAATTGTGGGATAAATTAGAGAGATTGCTTGTTTAAAGGATTTTTTATTCAAGATATTATCTATAATGTTGGGGTCATATCCATTATTAATTGCTATTTGTTTGATTATGTTGAATTCTTTATTAAAAATTAGTTTTAGTCATAGGGATATGTAACAATCTATGTATGAAAGAGTTAAAAGCTGCCATTTTGTGAGGATACGGGTGGGATGAGCTTCACATACTGACACAGTCATACACAATAGCTCATCCCACCCGTATGCTCACAAAATGGCAGCTTTTAACTCTTTCATACATAGATTGTTACATATCCCTATGACTAAAACTAATTTTAACAAAGAATTCAACATAATCAAACAAATAGCAATTCATAATGGATATGACCCCAACATTATAGATAATATCTTGAATAAAAAATCCTTTAAACAAGCAATGTCTCTAATTTATCCCACAATTAATGACAAAAAAGGAAAATTTAGTACACTCACATACACAGGGAAAATAACTAGAACAATTTCCAAACATTTAATAAAAAAGAACAATAAAATAGCATTCAAAACCAGTAATTCCTTAGGGAGTATAATTTTGAATAACAAAACCAAATCTAAGAATTCCTTAAAATCAGGAGTTTACTTATTAAATTGTGGATCTTGTACTAAAACCTACGTAGGACAAACTGGTAGATCTTTTGAAACTCGCATTAAAGAACATGAACATAGTTATTTAAAAAATAAGAACAATTCACATTTCGCAACTCATATAATAAACGAATCTCATAATTTTGATGATACGTTAAAAATCCTACATGTAGAAAATAAATCTAAAAAATTAAATTTGCTTGAATGTCTTGAAATTAACAAACGGAAAAACTCCAATCAATTATTAAACGAACAGGTAGACTTAAACCATTCACCCTTACTTAATCTTTATTAGTTCTCGGAAATAGTACCACAGATTTGCATTCTTAAAATAATTCTGTCTGTAAATAATATAATAAAATGATTAGCATAATCTTAGGTAATTAAGGATAGTTTTAAGCACTATTTAACCACCAAATATTTTTTTTCTTATTTACTTCTGAAGAAGCCATTGTATGGTGAAACAATTGTCAAGTGACTTTAAATATATTGGAAATTAAAACATAGTGTTGTTTTTATATAATTTTACAATTTTATTATAAATAGTCTAGTCTCTAATCTTAGACTGTCACTCCTGATGATGTTAACGTAAATAGCGAAATGCTTGTTGATAGCAAGAATAAAGTGTTAAGTGTGTGTTATGTAGGAATCTGATAGGTCTGATTATCAATAATTATGCTTAAATTGCAACCAAAAAACAGGAAAAATTCTCATTATAATATTAAAAGGATATCAAATTATTGTGTACAGCAAATTTTAAATCAATTCCTCATTTCTTTCGAAAGGTTATGCTAACAGAAGGACAGACCTCTGAAAAGGAGAACTATGTTTTTTATAATCTAGGGATCGTGACACGTCAAGAAAAGCATCAAAGGGTAATTTTTTCACGAATATAAAAGGGAGAGATTAAAAAGAGAAATAAAAAGCGTTGTAAAAGTGTATTAGATTATTAGATGAATTGGTGAAGGTGAAGAATTCATATCTCTAGGGCAATTTAAGAAAAAATAAATCAGTTAAAATTACTGACTCTACTGTTCTATGATGTTATACTAATTTAGACCATTATTCTAATTACAACCATTACATACCTTTGGTATTTTATTAAAGAATAGGGTTATTACTAATCATAATACTCTTGTTAAGTCTATAAGTGTGGTAAAAATAAATCGTGTAAATTATGTAATTAGTGTGCTACATGATTGTACCGAAAGCTTAAAAAGGTTACAAAAAATTAAATAAAAAACAATGGTTCGTGTCACAAAATTTAATTATTTTTTTTTTAAATGGTAAAAATAAGAAGAAATAAATAAATTAATATACATACCCCATCCGCATCTTTGGTGGATCCATGTTCATCACTATACTGACTGATTGGTTCAAAATCCCCTAAAATGTAATACATAAACTACAAGTCATGTAATGATCGTCCATTTTCTATATGTTAAAAATTATCGATTGTTCAAGCCTTGAAATAATCAACTGTTTTACTTCTATATTTTATATTTTCGTCAGTAGTAGGAGTATTAGTATTTATGTAGCAAACAAGCCGAGTAGATTATTCCTGCCGCCCAATGATTCCTCAACCACGGTTCTCATGAAATCTTCCCGATCTCGCCACAAAGGCTTTCTCGTTTCGAAAAATCGCCATTCCAGAAAGATCATGCTTCCTAGCATCTTGCAGATGCAAACAATCTGGACAACTCTAATCGTCTTACATGCCTTGCAGGGTTAAATTCCTTCTCAAACTACAGTGTCCCTTGAGATACGAACAAGGGAATTTAGAACATGTCTACTTCTTTTCAGCTGCCATTCAAACTATGCCTTCTTAAGATAGATAAATATTACATATCTATTTGTAAGTCTAGCTCTCACCATATGTTATAACACTAACATACGTTAATTTTTTCTCTCCAAAAGTTACAAGTTTCTATCGGAAATACAGGTAAAGCTACCCTACTTAAACATGACTGCTAAGATAGATTTTTCCTTATATGAAAGTGGTTCATTTTGTTGGCGTTGCGCCATCTCTCTCCGATGCTTCCTTAAGATTAATGGTTCTAATAATATAGTTCTCTATCCTATATTTAAAATATATACCAAAATCATCTGAGACATATACTTCACCATTAACCTGTGGGATATACTTTTGTAAATTTATCATTTTTTTAAATAAAAACTGAATTATATCGATAACAATACTACAAAAATAACAGATCTCAAACATTAGTTACTAGGGCACTATAGCATATGATATAAAATTGAAATGGTAAAACCCACCGAGTAATTAAAATTTATTTATTAGTTGAAATCTTTTTATTCATCCCGATGTAACGGTTGAAGGTCTCAATTTTTTAAAGTGTATATACGATAAAATTGTGTCATAAGTGACACGTCAATTTTGAAAACGAAAATACTATTAGCACCTAGGCTATTAATTTTGAAATAGTACCGTAAATTTTTATATGCTCTAAATGTAAATCAAATAAGATGCCTCACAAAAAACCTTCTTTTCTTATTTATTAACCAGAGATTGAATACATTTGTCATGCGATGTGAACTAACTCATCCAGTACAGTCCCTTTATTTTAAAAATGACTTACTTACAGCTTATATCGATTACACCATGAAAGGACTAATTAATGCTAAACCAAAAATTAAAATGAAAAAGAAAAAAGTAAATCAAACCCCACATTATCAAATTTGTAACAAGTATGATAAGCGTACATTTAACATAAGCTGTTTAACTTATTTTGCGTTGCATTAGTTGAAATTGATAACTTAATTAAATTATATTATCTTTAACAGTGTTTCCCAGCTAACGGATGTTTGCTAGATCTGTTAGACAAACAGGTGGTGAAAATAGACTAGACTAGATTTGAAAATTTTTTCATCAAAACGACGTGACTAAACAAAGCTTTCGTGGTATAACGTGATATTTTTTGTATATCAAATCTTTAAATAGCATCGATGCTTCAATGAATAAATTAGCCCTTTTATAGAATACACCAGTAATTTTGTTTATAACACAATCTCACCTAATATACTGTCATAATTAGCATGAACAATCAATCAAATAGAAAATATATACTTTTTTAATATTGTTTTTACCTTGAATATTTCCGCTTAAAGACGAAGTCATCATGGGGACAATTATTCTTTTCTTATGCTTCTTGCATTATTTAGTTGTATAAACTATCACAATTTAATTTTTTTATTAATAAAAAATGGTTTAAAAATACGTCTAGTGCAAACAAATGATTTAGTTAACATATCACTGACACAGACATATGCCAATTTGATGGCTAGTAATAGGATATTTTTTTCGTTCAGGGTAACTATTCATGATATTTTTCATCTCGGTTAAAAATATAATAATAATTTTTATAGACGAGGATCTAATCATTAAATAACTCTATCATTTGCCTTGATATGGGACTAGATAGAGTTTCCTCAGTACAAAACAGCTAGTCTACCTATTGCTTTTTATGCTGGACGTGCAAGTAAAATCGTTATGAAAATTGGAAAATTCGATAAATAAAATGAAAAATTAATAAAAACAATTGAACTACATATATAAAATTCTAAAGAATTATAGTAGAAATTCGTACAGGGTATTATAAGACATTTTCCGAGCAGTCCGAACGGCTTAAGAGTTTTTAGAATGATACTGTATATATACTATATATATATATATATATATATATATATATATATATATATATATATATATATATATATATATATATATATACCATATATATATTGTGCCATTATTTTCATATTTTAACCTACTTTGGATTATTTAAAATTAATATTATATTGTGTATTTTATACTACTTGTGAAAAATAATGAAAAAGTTGCTATTGTATATTCGAATATAAATTCGTATATGGATATTCCCAATGGAAGCGCTGTATTGTCGAATACGGCGAAAATATTTGAATCGTATAAAGCAGACAGATTATACGCATTCGCACATGCGCTTTACTGAGCACCAACCTCGTTCGGGTTAGCTCGTGGATGCTACAAACTAAAATATTGTATAATGCTTCCAATGATTCTATCCATTAACCACTCGTAGGGAGCTGTTTGATTAAGTGGATTGTTTGAAGATTTAAAAAGTACAAAATATTTTACAAAGCTATATTTAATTATAATTTTTTTTAAACTATATTCATACAATTGAATAATGTTTTGTACCAGGTATGTGTATCTACCGCACATTTTATTTGACCAAGTAAGTTTTCATAATTTTATTTTTAATTTTAATCTTTATATCATGGCTAGCGATCCAGAATGTAATTGTGATATTGAAAATTTAAGGAAAAAATTTTTGGCTCAAAACCATATAATGAAAAAGAAAACATTATTAAAAATTAAAGACCAATACTTAAATTAAATATAAATACTTCAACAAAAAATTGTTCGGCATTTTTACAATAAAATTTATGAAGACATAAAATGATTTAGTGGATGCATAAAAATGAAAACCCTGTTTTATTGTCCGTGCCTACTATTTTCAAATGAAATTATTTTGTGTGAAATAACAATGGCTTTGATGATTTAAATAATTTAGGTAAAGCTCGCAAAAGACACGAAAATAGTAAAAGTCACATTGATTCTTTCTTAAAATTGAAGCAATTTGGAAATCAAAGCAGAATAGAATTTAACATTAGTGAACAGTATAAAATAAATATTGAAAATTATAACAAGAAAAATACGGCTAATAGATATATTATATCTAAATTAATAGATATATATATTTTTTATCAAAGCTAGAATTGGCATTTAGAGGGCATAGGGAATCTTTTGAATCTAATAACAAAGGTATTATATTCAATTAGTTTGTTTATTAAGTAATAATTACATCAAATATTCAATTAAAAATACATTTAGAGAAATCTACAGTTTTTACTGGCTTATCCAACAGAATTCAAAATGTTCTCGTTAAATTGCTGGAAACTGTTGCAAGAAATGAAAAAGGAAATTGAAAACGCAAAATTTGTTTCTATAATTGCAGATGTCGACTGTATTTCGTTACATGAAAGAAAACGGTAAAGTTGAAGAAAGATTTGTGGGTTTTACTAATGCGAGTGAGAATAGGGACGCAAATTCGTTATTTATTCACATCAAAAGTTACAAAGGCGAATTTCAATGCACTAAAAAATGAGTGGCACAAGCATACAACGGTGCTGCTGTAATGGCCCGGCAACGTAATGTTGTTCAAGCCAAAATTAAAAAAATATTGAAACATGCTATTTTCGTACACTACGATGCTCACAAATTAAAGCTAGTTTTCTCTCAATCTGTAAGATATATAAAAGAATGTAAAATATTTTTTTTTACTTTAAAAGATCTCACGTCTTAGTCCAAAAATGAGACTAACTAATATTTGGCCTAAAAAGGAGTCATAAACGTTTGTTTTATGAAAGAATGGATAGATTTTCAGATATAAAATCTTGAGAATTTTGATCACTTTTGGATGTTAATGAAGATGTTAAGAATTGTTTGATTTATCTAAATTACTTAGTGAATTGTAATATTTATGACGATCTGAACAAATATGTACTAAAAGAATTATATAATTTAATATCATTAATTTTTACAGTATCACCTACGAGTGCTTCTGTTGAGCGCGGTTTTTCAACCATGAAGCGAATTCACACATTCACAAAGATCACTCAGTCAGAGGAAAGACTGTTGTCACTACCGTTGCCGAAATTTAAAACATTTAACAAATTTCGAATAAAAAACACTTTCGAATTCAGTGAGCAGATCAATGACTGTTGTCCTCAGGGGTTTTGTGTTAGCTTCTTTTAATGTGGTCTCCTTATTTACAAACATTCCTCTAGATTTAGTTATTTCCATTCTTACTGAACACTTTACGCTCATTGAACCCAATTGTAATATAGTTCCACAAAGTATGCATAGCTTTGCAAAAGTTATACGGGAGTCATGCTGCTACTCAGACATGACATTACATAAATTTTAGAACCAGGTGAACACAATTTGGACAAGAAAGTAAACATAAAAGTTTCTTTAAAATTAAGGATCCTTTGTCCTTAATTTTTGCAGCTAGCAAATAATGCTAAAATACTAACCATGAATATCTGAGATGATTACTGCTGTTAAAAACATTGATTTTGTTTTAAATCGATACCACAAGAGTTGATTTAATTCGATTACTTGATTTTTAATCGTGCTTGATTTATTATGATCGTATTGTAACCAGAGGCTTTGTTTCCGTATAATTTCTAAATTTATTTTGAATTGTAAGGCTATAAAAAATAACATTAATACATTCTTAAATATAGACTATAATCGTCCAAGAACCAATCGACCATAGGGAAAATTATTACGAAATTATGCTCAAATTGATCTAAAATTGTAAAGTGAAAAAAAAAGTTATGTTCAAAAGGTTATGAATAAGAATTTGTATATATTATTGAATATGAAGTTATAACCCCTAAATGCTTAATTTTGAATAGTACCAATGATTAATGTGCAACCTTTGTTCTAGTACTTAATTGCTAATAAGTCTCAGTTACTTGTGTATAATAATAATTTTGTTTATTTAAAAATGCATTTATTTTATATGATATATACGTACTAGAGTGAACTACTAACCCATCACCCAAAAAGGTTTATTTTGTTTGTACAACAGAATTGAATTGGTTGACTGGAGCTTCATTACGCATGCTGTGGGTGGTGTAGATGAGAAGTTTCAGATGTTTATTGACACTCTCACTGATTCGATTAAGGAATGTTTTCCTCTCAGGTCGAGGTTGGTTCCTAAAAAACTACTCAGTGACTACAAAAGACAGTATAGGAAGGAAATATCAAATATAAAAAAATATCATATGATAATGTAGTGTGTAAACCCATAAATAAACAAACTACCGTATGAAAAATAATTAAATTAAATTTTAATTGCAGACCATATTGTCAAACAACAAATCTGAGTGCCGAAGCCCTGAATAACTGTTTCATCAATATTGCAAAGGGGCTGACGATGCAATTGCCTAACCCACAAGTATCTAGGAATGTTCTGGGGAATGTTGAAACTTTTAAATTTGCTCTGATGACTAATAATACAGTAAGGGAAGCAATTTCTGTTTTGAAAAATTCACATAGTAGGGATGCTATCGACATTAGCACCAAAAGCATCAAAACTCTGAAAAACTTAATTATATTATATAATATGATTATCCTTTACATACCACCTTTCCTCTATGGCTCTTTCCTTGCCCACCCATTGATCTTTTCATGCATTCATATAAGAAAACAGAATACTCCAACATCCATTTAAACAAAATGTTTCTAGCAAGAATCGCAGCTAACTATCCGAATGACACCCTCATTTACACAGATGGTCCCAAAACAATAAACGGTGTGGGAGCATCATACATAACTCCAACTGTTACCAAAATGGTTAAACTTCCCTCTTACACTTCAATCTTCTCCGCTGATTATTATATTAGCAATTAAAGAAGCCATGCGCCACGCACTAATGGCTACATCAACAACACGTACTCTAATTATCTCCTACTCCTACAGTGCCCTCATTTCCAACAAATCCAGATGGGATCTAACTAATCCTGAGAATAAGTTGTGGTGAATCAAACCGTTGGTGAATCCTGCCCTAAACTCTCAAAAAATGAGAAGAAAGGAAAATGAACTTTTGTGGAGGTTAGCTATCGGGCATACTTTCAGCATACACTGCCATCTATTAAAAAATGAACAAGCCCCTATATGCTCCACCTGTGGATCTCTCTTAACAGTACCCTACCTATTTGCGGCCATACATTTTAAAACTATCAGAGATAAACATAATATCCCATCCAATTTGAAAACAACCATATACATATTTTAAACAATAAAGGTGAACTTACTAAACTATCTAAGAGAACTACTCAGTATATATCACCACTACACCAAACACTTTATTTTTGCACTCGACGCGCGTTTCGCGAACCATGTTAGCTTCATCAGGAGCGATGATTAGCTAAAGCTAAACTACAAATCTACCCTATTTGTACTTAGCCTAACCCTTGAATTACTCAAGCGGAACTAATGTCATAGGCAAGGCCATCAGTTCCGCTCAAGTAAACAGTAGAGGGGACTATAAGGAATAGGCCCTCTGTCTTTATTTAAACTACTTTTACATTTTATGATTTCCATACTTTCGTATGCGTTTAACAATTTCCTATCAGATACGTTTTTTATCAATCTTAGATTATCTAATGTTACAGTATGATCAGCTTCAAGGGCATGTTCGGCAATGCTAGACTTTTCTGTTCTATTGTATTTTAAGTGTGCTAAGTGTTCTTTAAATCTTGTTTTAATTGACCTTTTAGTTTGCCCAACATACTTTTTGTCACAATCATTACAACTAATTTCATAAATTCCACTTTTCTCACAATTAGGAATCTTATCTTTGGGATTTCCTAAGATATTCCTCAGATTGTCTGATGACTTATAGACTAAGGTGAGGCCTACTTTATTAAATACCTTATTGAGTCCCTTGCTATATTTCGGATTATATGGTATGGAGACATACTTGGTGTTATTTTCTTCGCGTGTAAAAAAGGTGGAATTCTGAATATTAAACCTAAACTTATGTCTATTTATTAGCTTATTTACTAAGTCATCGTCATAACCATTAACTCTAGTTATATTTCTAATACGATTCCTTTCTTTATTAAAGTTTACTTTATTCAGAGGGAAAGTGACCAAACGATGAACTAAAAAATGTAATGAGGCTAATTTATGTTGTTTGCAATGAAATGAATCATTAGGAATATATCTATCTGTTACTGTGTCCTTCCTATAGATATCAAATTCTAATCTATTGTTATTTTTAATAATTAAAATATCTAGAAAAGGCAATTGTCCTTTGTTCTTAACTTCGTAAGTGAATTTAATGGAATCAAACCGGCTATTTAATCTAGAAACAAAATCATCAATATTTGCTTTCTTTGTATCAAAAATCGCGAAAATATCATCCACATACTTATACCATACCTTTGGGAAATATTCGAATTCTTGACTGGCATCGATTTCAAACTTACGCATGAATAAATTGGCTATGAAAGGTGATAAGCAATTACCCATAGCTGTTCCTTCTTTCTGAACATAAAATTGATTGTTATATTGGAAATAATTTTGTTCCATACAAAGTTTAGATAATGTTAAGTATTCACGAATAATTTCGTCTTCAAAGTCATTCATTCTAAGTAATTCTTCGAGATATTGTAAAGTTTGTGAAATTGGCACACTTGGGAACAAAGAACTAACATCAAAAGAAATTAAGACTTCACCTTCATTAAGAACTAGATTTTTTGTTTTATTAATAAATTCTAACGAATTCTTCACTGCGAAAGTAATTATTAATCATCGCTCCTGATGAAGCTAACATGGTTAGCGAAACGCGCGTCGAGTGCAAAAATAAAGTGTTTGGTGTCTTGGTGATATATACTGAGTAGTATTATTGTGCCAAAGATTCCACATTCCCAACTTAGTTGAGATGGCTTCACGGTCAACGGAATTAAACCTTTATCGTAAGTACAGTAGTAAGATTAGATTAGTAGGTGCAGATATTTGGTTTTTAAAGTCTTGCAAGAAATTTAAAGTTCTTCCTAATTTTATTAAGGTTAATTTACCAAAATCAAACATTTCAGAAAAAGTTTCATTCTTTGCTAAACAAAAATGGCTTGACTTAGAAATCAAGAATTTGTACACAAAACGTAGTAAGTTAGAAGTAGAATCATACAGCATATTCAAAAAACTTTCTTCAGGATTAAACAATATTGAATATGAAGTATGGAGCGAGTTCCAGAGG
>CM032449.1:88981071-89022615 GCA_019049505.1 Pachyrhynchus sulphureomaculatus | reverse complement strand
AAAGAAGCAAAACAACTAAACTTACTGGATATTGAATTCTCTGATGATACTGGCAATAATTATAAAGATGATGATATGGAATTAAAGCGGAAAAATAATAATAAAAGAACAATGTTTATTGAAAATGACGTAAATAATGATGTAAAATAAATTAAATTAACTGATCCTGTAGTATTAGAATCATAAGGTAAAAAACGAAAACATTTTAATTCAGTATAAAATAATCCCTTTAAAAAAAAATTAAATTAAATGTAAATATAAATTCTCTTAATACATCATATAAATTTCAGAAAAAAAACTTGTAGGTGAGAAAAACTTGTAAATTTTGATTATCACAAACTCTAATCAGTTAACTTTTAACCTCCTTCATAATTGTATCATAATCATCATCGTCATCAAAAATCAAGATTAATCGCAAAAGAAACAGAAATTAAAAAAATAACTCAAAAGAAATCTTAATTTTTATTATTTATTAAAAAATTACAAAAGGGAAAAAACTGAGACTTTAAGTGACGCTATTTAAAAAACAGCAAAGTCAGCAAAAAAATAAAAAAGAAACATTGCATCATCTAGAATTATAGAAATTCCAAGACCGGGAGGCGTTTTATCTCCAACATCAATATTTGCCGGTCTAAGTGCCCTTGGAGGACTCAGTTCAGCAGCGAGAGTAATAGCGGAGGTCATTAGTGATGTGCGAGCAGCAAGAAACCAACTTGAAAAATCACAACGTTTTAATGAAACCATGGAAACAATAGCGATGGGTAAATGATTTTTTTTTATCGTTCACCTCCCCGCTTGAGGAATTTTACCCTTTTTCATATCCTAAGGATATCGGCGAGGATGTCGTAATACCCGTCAACGTTGTCCAAGTGCCGAAACATACATTTCTGTATTTCACAGCACCTTTTAGACAACGCGGTAGTGCTGCCTCGGGCGTTATTGCATTTATGCAAACAACTACTACCTATGTCAAATATATTTAAAACCGTACTTAAAACCATATAAAGTGGATTAGGATTATATTTAAATCTATCACTAAAATGATAGCACTACCAATGACAAATCCACTGACAAATGCTAGGATTTATGACTATGTTAAAACACTCAATATTCCACATTTAGAGGTATTTTTATAAGAGACAGTCACCGGTAAAAATTAGAACAAATGAAGCAGATGTTATTAATCTGGATAAGGGAAATGGACCTGGTAACCATTGGACTGCTTATAAAAAACAAGGTTCGCAAGTAATTAATTTTGATGATTATGGAAATCTTCAACAATCTTTGGAAGTTTTAGATTATTTTTACTCAAATGGACCTTGCAAAATATTTTATAATTATAATAGGGTAGACCGAGGTGAATCGGATCCTTTAAAAAAAAAAAAAATGAGAAAATCATACTAAAGTGTAATATATGTAATTTTTATTGACGAAATGGTAATCAGTAACTAATCAGCTATGCAATAAACATTTGAAAACTTGAATAATTCATACATTCTCTTAATAAGTGATTAAAAACTAAAAAATTAAAAATATTCCAATCGCCCCAATTTTCGGGGCGAATCGGATCGTACATAACATGTAACTAAATTTAATGTTTCTTAACATTTGGAATAACTAATAAATTTTAAATAATGAATAATAAGATCAATTTTCATTATTGGCACATAAATCACAAATATACGGTCCTTTTTTCCCTCCCATATCAGCACATATTTCGTGGAACCATTCTTCTCATGCCCTGCACTGAATCCAATCCTCTGATGTTGGATAAACGAATATTTCGGAAAAGTAAATGCAGTGCCACTCTCTCTGTTTGGCAGATGAACTCTTAATTTTTATCCAAGGCGTTGCTTTATTCTTAATCTTCTTCTTAATATTTTTTTTACCCTCAACCTTTCTCTTATTTTCCGGTGCTTTCTTGTCTACCTTAAGTTTTTTCTTTGTTTCTTTTTCGTCTTACCCTGAGATGATGTTAAATGCAAGACCGGTTTTGAATTTTTACGAATTCTCTTAGACGTGGTTGGTGACTTCAAAGGTGATGGAAGAATTTCTTTAATTATTCCTGCACTGGTGGATGACTGGACACTATCAGACTGTTGTGAACTTATGGATGGCACTGTATCATCAACTGGTTGTGCATTTGTGGCTTGGACTTGTACCTGTATTTGTGACTGTACTTGTTCTGTACTTGAGGATTGGACTTGGGACTCCACAATGTCCAACTCTTGGTCACCGATAAACTTGTGGTCAGGTACTGTATTGGCTTTTAATGGGAATATTCCAGTCTTTTCGAAGCCTTTTACAGCATTCTCAACAGTGGCAGCCCGGTTCCAAGCCTGTTTGAAAAGTCCTCCGAAAGCGACTTTTGTGATTCCTTGATTTGGATTTGAATGTTGCCATGATGTAGCTTGTTGGATATAATTCCGGAGCCACGACTTACTAAGTGCAATAGTCAGTCAGCTAACGTCTTTTCTGCATTCTCGTCTAAAGCTGGCCGTCCACCTCGACGCTTAATGACACCTCTGGATAAAGAGACTCTTCTTTGTAAGCTTGTGTACGGTAAATTTAAAAATCTCAGCAACCCAACGTAAAGTTAACTGTTTGGCCAAGACTTTATTTGCAGCCTCTATCATTTTTTCTTGGGAATATTCTCCCACATCAGTCTTTCTTTTGTACGTGCGAACCATCTACAATGAAATAAATATGAATCAATAACCTCAAACATATGATAAATCAGTTTAAAAGAGTGATCCAATTCGCCCCTGATGACATGATCCGATTAGCCTCATATTCAAGACTTTTGAAATAAATATTTTAGACATTAACCTCTAACATCATACTTAAAAGTGAATCGGTTCTCTAAAACAGACACTTTGCTAAACCATTAAATTCGAAGTTTTAACACAAATCCTTAATATGAAACAAATAAATCCTAAGTACCTACCTTAGATGAGCGCCAAAATTGCAACACACATATACGTCCGAGTCGCTGGCGAGCGGCGCCGACACTGATGTACAAGCGGGATCAAAATATTGCCTATGTTGGAAGGGGGACGAGAGGGGGACGTAAGACGCCAGTTGGATGCTTTCCGTGTCAATGCGATATTTAAAATATCAAAGGATTTCTTATTTTGATCCGATTCGCCCCGTGATCCGATTCGCCTCGGTCTACCCTATTTATCAAAAATACAATACTGTGCCTTGTGGTCAGTTGTGTATATTATTTCTTAAGAATATCTTTCACGTTTACAAATTCGGTTTTATTTTACTATTAACCTGTACTCTGTAAACATACGTTCTTATACATTCACACTATCCGCTTAAAATTCAATATTATTTAGCAAATGGTTTTAACAAAAGCAAAACAATAAGTTTTAGGATTAATTGACCTTTGTACTGTTAATATCATCCCTAAGGTTGACAAAACAAATAACAAGTTTCATATAGGGACACACACCATTGAAATATATGAAGGTACTTATGAAAGCTCTTATATTAAAAGTAGTATGAAAACACAATTACAAGAAATGGATGCAAAAAAATGTAATAACTAAAGGTGGTAGTAGTGAAGAATAAAAAAATATTTTTAAAAATGAAACCAAACCTTAATACTTTACGATTTGAAATAACAGGTAATGAAGCTATACATTTTGAGAAACCTAATTCTGTCTCAAAATTATTAGGGTTTAAAAAGGGAAAACTAGCTGAAAAAAAAACTTGTTTTAGATTTTCCAACAAATATTTACAAAGTAAAAGTAATACGTATTGAATGTAACTTAATAACAAATTTATATAATGACAGTAATACTGTATATCTTTTATACCCATTTTACCTTACAGTCCCAAGCGAATACTGAATTATTAAAAAAGTTGCAAATGTTATCCACTTTCCCATTAATTCCAAGCAAATAGCTGAGGTTATATTTAAAATAGTGGATAAGGATGGAAATCTCATCAATTTTTCAAAGCAAACCATAATGCTTAAACTACATTGAAAAGATGATGATGATGATGATGATGATGTTTAAATGTAAGGCGCGTCGACAACTGAGGTCATTTGGCGCCTGTATTAGGTTATATCTTAGAATAAAGATCTGCTTCTTTCAGGAACTTTATTAGAGATTGTACGTTTTCTTTGTTTGGCATCAGAATTTCATTTAGTGGTCTTCGTAGATTATATTTAGATCTAATATGAGTATAATCATGAGACAAAATATGTTTTATTGTAAGTGTCGTGTGATGTATTTGACAGATGGGTATCGGGTCATTTTTGAGAAGATAAGCGTGAGTAAGGTGTGTATGTCCCGTAGCTATTCTCCTCCATATGACATTTTCTCTTCTGCTCAGGCTCTGAAGATGCAAGGGTGGGGATACATTTGATTTCGATTCCCAAAGTTTATTCTCATCTTGTAGATCCCATGAAAGTTGGAACATATTTTTTATGGATTTATGAAAATGAGAGATTAGATCTGATGGTGATAGAATTTTGTTTTCGATTTTCCCTGATGTGATTGCTGATTTTGCATATATATCCGCCAAGTCATTCCCTTTTATGTTAACATGGCTGGGAGACCAAAGAAACGCAATTTATATTGAGCGGACATTGCATATTTGTACAAGGTTCATTATATCCAGGATTAAGGGTATAGACGTTCTAGATGCATTAATGGATTGTAAAGAACTGAGTGAATCTGAGATGATTAAAATGTTTTTATTTTTGATGGATATTGCTGATCTGATGGCTTCTCTTATAGCTAATAGTTCAGCTGTAAAGATCGATGATATGTTATTTAATTTGTATTTTGATTTGGATATAGGAGAAATTACCGCTGCGCCTGTTCCCAATTTGGATTTAGATCCATCGGTGTAATATTGAGTAAAATTTTTATATTTTTCCTGTATTGTTTGAATGAATAACGATTTTAGTATTATTGGTGAGGTAGAATCCTTTTTGTATTTTGTGAGACTGAGATCAATTTTAAATGAACTGTTCGTCCATGGTGGGAATATTAGATATTTTGATGTGTCAGGGGTGTCAAATTTAGTGTCTTGGGTGGAAAGAAAAGTTTTAATTCTAGATTGTATTGTATTAGGACCATACGATTTTTGTGAGATATTTTGCAGATCTAGTGATCTTGCTGCATGGGTTCTGAAAAGTGAAGTTTAGTAGAAACGCATCAGGGAAAATTGTCTTTGTAAGGATAGAGGTAATATAGATGCAATTGCTTGTAAGCTAGAAACTGGGGTTGTTCTGTATACTCCCGTAGACAATCTTATTGCATGGTTCTGAATGACCTCCAGTGATCTTTTTAGAGAGGTACTGGCTGCGTCGTAAATAAAGTCACCATAGAGTCAGTCAGCTTAGAAAGGATGATTGACCTATACATTTTTATTAAAGATGGGAAATCAGCGCTCCACGTTGTATTAGACAATTGTTTCATTAGATTTAGATCTTTTTTAGTTTTGTCTTTTAAATACTCTATGTGGTTTTTCCATTTTAATTTGTTATCAAAAACTAATCCTAAAAGGCGTACGCTATCTTTCATGGGTATGGTTGTGTTTACCAGAGATAGGATATTTGTTTTAGAACACCCTCTTTTCCTGCAAAAGTGTGTTACAGAGGATTTCAATGGTGAAAAAAGAAAGCCGGTTTGTCTAGACCAATCCGTTAATTTATTTAATGTTGTTTGCAGATTTTTTGTGATGTTAGAGTTGTCGTTTTCGGAACTATATATAACTATGTCGTCTGCAAAGATTTTCAATGAAGTATTTGACGGTATTTGCTCTTCTATGGTTTGAATAGCCAAAAGGAAAAGTGTCGGACTAAGGACTGATCTCTGGGGAATGCCCGTTTTTGATTCACATGTGTTGGAGAAATGATTATTTATCTTGACCTTAAATGAACGTGGTATGAGAAAATTAAAAATGAATTTTGATAGATGTCCAGTTAAGCCGATCTTTTTTATTTGGTTCATTATGACATGTGTGTTGGTTGTATCAAATCTAAAGATACGGCTAGAAAGTGGGAATTTCTGTGAAAAGATTTCCTAATTTCTGAATCAATCAGAGCCAATTGTTCCAATGCGCAGTGATGTTTGCGGAAACCATATTGATTGTTTCCGAGTAAATTTTTTGATTCCAGGATCCATTCTAGTCTGTTTTTTACCATTCTCTCCATCACCTTACATAACTGGCTAGCCAATGTAATTGGTCTATAGCTGTTTGGCTGATTCCTTGGCTTGCCTGGTTTGTGGATTGGTATGACTGTTGCTTGTCTCCATGGTGTAGGGAAGGTGTCAGTTATCCATAAATGATTGATGTAGTCTAGTATTTTTTGTTTGTAATGTGGGGGTAAATATTTAAAAAATTTTGTATGTAGACCATCGGGTCCTGGAGCAGTGTCTTTTGATTTGCTTAGAGATGAGTGAAATTCTGAAAGGGTAAATGGTATATTATATTGTTGAATGTCCGGAGGGTTTTGTTCATTTGAAGGATCTTGAGTAATATTATTTATGTGTTGAGAAGGTTGTTGAACATTTTGATAGAAGTCTGCAAAAATGTTACTGATAGATTTCGGGTCAGAATTCCAAGTGTTGTTTATCATTAGTCCTGGAACCATTCTCGGAGAGAAACCTTTCATTTTTCTGATGCTCTTTCAAACTTCTGATGATGGTGTGGAAGTGTTTATGATTAAAACAAACTTGTTCCAAGAATCAATTTTTGCCTGCTGGGTTTTGTGGATTAGTGATTGACTGCAGATGGATAAGTCAATGTTGGAAAAGGTGCCAGTTGAGGAACAGATGAAAGTGGGTGAGTTTTGGTTCATAATATGTAGGTTTAATTCGTCGGTTATGTTTAGGATAGTAAGTCCCCTGTTTGAAGAGAATGTCGAACCCCAATAGGGGTGATGTGCGTTGAAGTCTCCCAGTAACATGAATGGAGTAGGTAGGGACAGAATTAGATTTTTCAGGCTGGTGAGAGAAATAGATTTGGAAGGCGGTAAATAGAGATTACAGATTGTTATTTGAGATTCTATACAGACTCTTATTGCGCACGCTTCTAGGTCAGTATCCAATGTTAATTCCGTGAAGTCATATGAGTTATGAATGTATGTAGCAACTCCTCCCGAAGCTCGGGCAGGGTCAACTCTATCTTTTCGTATTGCGCTATAATTTTTTAATGATACATTTGAAGTTCGTTTGAAGTTTGTTTCCTGTAAACATATTATGGAGGGTTTGTATTGAGAAATTATTAGTTGTAGATCCTCTTTTCTGGTGTTAAAGCTGTTTATGTTCCAATGTATAATTGGATTGAATGTTTGTTTAGATAGGAGTTACTTTCTTTTAGTTTCCTTTCCAGCGGATTTAGGATCTACATCCATTAGGGAATCTGATGCTGTTATCTCCAGGATTGATTCACTGGAGGAGGTTGGTGTGGATTTATTTGATTTGATAGATTTCTTTTTCGGAGGAGGGGGACTGGGATTTGTACGATTTAATGTAATAGAAATTTATTGTTTTAGATTATGTTTTTGTTTTAATTCGGTTCTGTTGTTAGAGGTATTTATTTTAGTGTGGTTTTTGGGTGTAGTATGTGGATTTGTTGGGGGGGTAGGGGGGTTTTGTTGGTGGACGTGAGGTTTTGGGGGTGGATTTGATGAGGATGAAGCATTATGAAGGATTTCCTGGGAAGGGGGATTTGTATGGGGTACAGGTTTTAAGAAAGAAGGGGGGTCAGACCCTATTGGGGCTGAAATAGGTGATGTGGGTAAGGGAAGATCACATTGTGTTGACGTAGACACGAGTTTTGGTTTTGAACCCTTGGCAATAGCACTGTAAGATGTAGCAAAGGTTGGATTTATTGCAATGTATTTCTTTTTGGCATCAAAGTAGGATAATTTATCTGTAACACGAATCTTTTGAATGTCAAACTCTGTTCTATACTGGGAGCATCCCTTATACCTTGGAGAGTGAGTACCTTTGCAATTTACACATGTAGGTGTTCTTGAACATTGTGATTCTTCATGTGAAGAATGCCCGCAAGATGGACACAAACCCGGATTTGTACATCTACCTGCCGTATGGCCGAATCTTGGCAATTAAAACAACGCATGGGAGCCTGGATGTAAGGTCTTACCCTCAAAGAATACCAACCGGCATGAATTTGCTTTGGAAGTTGGTGCAGTCGAAAAGACAAAATAAAAGTAGATGATGGTCTGTCAGAACCCCTTCTTTGTGGTAGTCTATATACGTGAGAGACACCCTGGTCTTTTAAATTTTCTAAAATCTCTGAATCTTCACAGTTTGAGAGATCGCTACAGGTGATCACTCCCTTGATGATGTTTAAGGTGGGATGGGGCATTGAAGTCACATCATAATTGTGTAGTTTATTTAAAGATGAAGCTAAATCGGATTGCCTTTCGTTGGTAACTTCTATCAGCAATGATCCATCACTTAATCTTTTTATATCTTGCAGAGTTCCAAGTTTTGTCTGTAATGACTTGTGAATCAAGAAGGGTGAACAAGTTTTAAATGATCCCTCAACCATCGATATTTTAAAATACCGATCGTAAATTTTTTGTATTGGGGTGAAGGTGTTAACTCAAATCTGGGTCACTTTTGCGACCCGTTTAATGGAGGAAAATCGAATTTTTTAGACATGTAAGTCCCACGAGTATCCTGTGAAATGAAGTCCACTACAACAGAGCACGGTTACTGCAGTAAGGCTAGTTACTGCCGGAGGGCGCCTGGTATCCGGAGGAACCGTTCATGACCCAATTTGCGCTGGGCCATTCATCCCCTTGGCACGGTTTCTTTACACCTTAGGATTACGCAAAAACAATAATGAGACTGGACAAACGGGGGAGACAGCACTATAGACGACACAAAACATGACTCAGGAGACCTCGGGGTCGTCAAGCTCGTACTAGTGTAATTTAATAATCACACTAGCCCCTGAGGGGACATTGAAAAGAGTTAAATTAGCTAGTGTATTTCGATATAATTTGCAAAACAAGTTTTTCACATACCATCTGCTAATATAAAAGTGGACGCAGTCTGAAGACAATTATAAAACTGTAAACATCCTTCAATAAAGAGTTTCTGATAACTTTAGGCTTTCGAATTAAAAATTAATTTAAATAAGAAAAGCAGGAGAAGATTTTTTTACAGTGTTTTTGCATAATAAACTTAGGAGAAAAACAATCACAACAAAATGGGTTTTAATATATTAAATTTCTGTGGACATGTTATAATGGGTAATCTATAAAAAATTCAGAACTACATACTCATCCTCCTTATGCTAAAGCTACATTAAATAAATCTGATGCAATTCGTTTGCCAATTCAAACACAAGACTATATACTCTCTTTCCCACCAGAGTTTCTTATATATTGTTGGGCCAATTAACCGATGGTACTAATAAACCAAATGCATCATTAAATTTTATAAATAGTGGTGTAGCATTTTTATTTGATGAAATCTAGTATGAACTTGGTGGTACTGTTATTAATAGAGTTCGAAATCCAGGACACATATCTTTTACAAACAGTGATGTGGTGCGATATGAAAGTGCTGCATGAAAACTTGAGAGATATACAGAAATATTGGATGAACACGTTTATTTTAGTGTTTAAGTTTTATTCAGAATTTTATTAGGCTTTTGTAAAGATTTAAAAAAATTCTTATTAATATTAGACAAGAAGTAGTTTTAATTCGTAGTTCTTCCGATGTAAATGCAACAATGAACATAAAAAATTAGGAACAAGCTAAAATAGAATTAGCCAAAGTTTTATGGAAAATTCTTTACGCACAAGAAGCTGATGGTGAAAAACTACGCTTACACAAGTATAATGAAAATGAAAGAAACTTAGAAATAGCTTTTCGAAGCTGGGAGCTACATGAGTTTCCTCTATTACAAAAAACCATGCAAGATACCTGGAACGTGAAAGCAACTAGCGAACTGGACAAACCAAGATTCATCATCATCAGTGTTCAAATGAGAAACAACAATTAAACAACAAAAAATGAGCCAATTTGATCATCGCAGTTTAACTAATATAAAAGTTTATTTGAATTCTGAAGTATACTCATATGATAATTTAAATTGAAACTTTAACAAAAAAAAAATTCTCTTTTATATGAAATATATATCCACCAAATTGGGGACCATCTCTCTTTTTACCTAATTTTCTTAATAAGGCTCCGTTGTTTGTTCTCGATTGTAATAGGCAAACAGAAAATTTTAAAACTGGTAGTGTAGATATTAGGTTAGAATTTGAAACAGAGAGATAATGATTAATTTATATGATAGATACAAATGCCGTAAAAATTTTATAAATTATATAATTTCTAAAGTAAATAAAATAAACTTTAAAAAATTATTCTGTTTTATCTTTAATTTCAAGGTAGGTATAATTTATAATACAACACAAACATTTATTTTAATTTGCAGCGTTGCCAGTTCTTTCGTTGCTCTTTTTTTCCTTACTGGAAATATACTGAGAAGGTAGATGTTTTGCTCCTTCCATTCTTTTATAATTTCTTTAAAAACACATGCTGCACATTCTTCATTAGTTGGGTCTATTTCTCCCTTACAATAGGACACTTTACTTTTCCTATTACTGCCATTTTTTTAATGTTAGTTTCTCACTTATTGTTAATAAATTACTAGTTTAAGTATATATATATATATATATATATATATATATATATATATATATATATATATATATATATATATATATGCTGATCGAGCATTCATTTTGTTCGGCTTTCTTTTAAAGGCTACAAAAGATCCTTTATCTTTTATCGAACGCCGAAAAGAAATTATATATATATATATATATATATATATATATATATATATATATATATATATATATATAAAGTTTTCTCTTCTTGAACCCTTTACAATATTGAAATTAGGAGTTTTTTGGGTTTTAAGTTGATAGAATAATCCAAACAACTTATTTTTACGTTTCGCCAAGAATTTGGGGCATTTTCAAAAAATTTTTCTTTATTTTTTGTTCTCACATTTCTAAAAATATAAAAGCTTTACATGATATAAGTTTAAATATACAATAAGATTTTTTTTTATATTACAAGCAAATTTTGAAGCACTTATGTACATACAACTCAAGATAGGTAGAACTAAAATTATATATTTTATATATCAAAAACTTCACTATCAAATAAAAACCAAACAACAAAATAAACTTCAAAACTTCTTGGAAAAAATTATTTAAATACTGCAAATCAAAACTTAAATGTAAACTGGCTGGAAAATATATCGAACACGCCTATACCAAGCGAAATTGCACATATTTTATCCTTAGGGCCAGATTTCTCAGAAGACATAACAAACAAAAGGAGTTACCCATAAAAGAATACATTGCTTCTATTGAAACTACAATAAAAGACAAATCAAACGATATAAAAGACTCGATAAGAGCTGACGTGAAAACATTATCACGAACCACAAAACAAAACTCAACCATAATAACACAAGAACAAATCCACTACAAAAAAGCATCAAAAAACATATACACCGTACTAAACAATTCATAAAAGATAAACCACAAACTATCTACTTGTTTCTTTGAATATAAAGTCCTTATATACAAATATTCCTAAAGAGTTGATACTTAGGTGCATTAATAATAAATCGGAACAACTACAAGAGCACACGTCATTGTCTAGAGAAAATTTTATTGAAGCCATTAATCAAACGGTAAACAGAAATTATTTTCAATATCAAAACACATTCTATCAACAAATTGATGGATGTGCTATGGGTTCTCCGATTTCGTCAAGCATCGCACAACTAGTAATGGAATTCTTGGAAGAAATAGTAATTAAAAAATTAAAATTCAACATTACTTTTCATAAAAGATTTATGGATGACTGTTTACTGGCTAAACTTGACACAGAAACACAAAATATACACCAAGAATTCAACAGTTTCCATCCAAAATTACAATTTACAATTGAATTAGAAAAAAAAAACAGAACAATAAATTTTCTGGACTTGACGCTGACTAGAGAAAAGGAAAAAATCTGCACAGAATGGTACACTAAATCTACCTGATCGGGACGCTACTTGAACTATTTCTCGAACCACGCTCAAGTCCCATTTAAATAGCGTCATGATTGGTCTAACAGATCGCGCAATATCATTAACCTCTCCTGAATTAAGGCCAAAAGTGCTAGATAAAGTCAAAACAATTTTATTGCAAAATAACTTTAAAATAAACGACATAATAAAAGCGATAAAAAAAACACATAAGTTCTATAACAACCATAATAATCAACAGCAAAACAGTAAACAAAATAATATTAACTTCCTACCTTTACCATATATAAAAGAACTCTCAGAAAAACTGAAAAATGCTCTGAAGAGGAATGATATTGCGGTCTGTCATAAAACCCATAACAAATTAAGATCTGTATTCACGAATCTAAAAAGCCAAACGCCGACCATGAATCAATCAAATATAATATAGTCGATACCATGTGTAGATTGTCAGAACAAATATATTGGTATGACAAGTCAACTGTTAAAAAACAGACTAAACGTACATAAGTACACCAAAAACGCCTCAACAGCTCTACACAAACACAAGACAGAACTAGGTCATACATTCAAATTCAACGAAAATCGTATCATAAATCGAGACCAAAATTACAGTAAATTATCAGTAAAAGAAACAAGAGAAATAAAACAAGAGAAAAACGCTTTGAATGATCGGGTCGACGTAGACGGTTTCAGTCATATTTACACCAATTTACTTAAATAAAATATTTTATTCTCACCATGTATCAAACAGAAAAAACGTACTCTCAATAAATAATAAAATCACAAATAAACAACCAAATAAAAAATTAACAAGATAGCAAGCCTTCTTTTGTACTGGATTCCCTTTGCATAGTAAAGTAAACCACCGAAGTTCAAGGTACGTACAAAATAATAAAATATATAATTTTAATTCTACCTATCTTGAGTTGTATGTACATAAGTGTTTCAAAATTTGAAAAAAAAATCTTATTGTATATTTTGAGTTGTTTCAAAATTTGACTGTAATATAAAAAAAATTATTGTATATTTAAGCTTATATCATGTAAAGTTATATAATTTTATATTTTTAGAAATGTGAGAACAAAAAATAAAGAAAAAATTTTGAAAATATCCCCAATTCGTAGCGAAACGTAAAATTAAGTTGTTTGGATCATTCCATGAACCTAAAACCCAAAAAAGTCCTAATTTTGATATATATATATACATATATATATATATATATATATATATATATATATATATATATATATATATATATATATATATATATATATATATATATATAACAATTTTGAGGTTCTTGGGGTAAGCGGTCATTGGGATAGGGCTAAAAAGTTTGTGACACCTTTTCAGCTACGCCAAGCACTTGAAAATATTTAATTTTCTTCTTCGGGGCTGCAGTTACAGCAGATTATCGGTATTGTGAAATTTGCGACAGAAAGCATCTCAAAATTATTAACATCAAACTACTTACTGCTAAGTGGTGGGTTTCGGATAATTCCATTCAACAATGACACAGTTATTGTACATACTTATTGGGGAGAAAATTTAGACAAAAATACCCCTAAGGTATATAAAAATCGTTTTACTCCATTTTGGTATATATGGTACGAAACTACGAGTACTGTGTGCTTCTAAGGTAATTTTAATTTAATTTTTTTTATAATATGTTTTTCATTCATTCTATTAAGGCCAGCGTCTTTCTATCTTTTGGTTAGGTCGTGGTTAACATATACTAGAGAAGAGAGTGACGTTGACATTTCCTTCACTTTGTTTCCAAGTTTATGGAGTTTATAGGGATCAACGTTAGATGCCGAGATTCCTCTTCTTACACACACACACACACACACACACACACACACACACATATATTAGAAGACGGTTAAATGAAGCTGGATTAAACAGTAGGAGACGATCCACTGCGCCCTTGCTTACTAGTGAGAACAGAGTTGCCAGGTTACGTTTTGCTCGAAATCACGAAAACTGGTCTGTGGATGATTGGAAACAAGTTTTCTTCACAGATGAAACTAGGGTTAGTCTAAAACATCCAGATGGTCGTGAGCGAGGATGGCGAAGACCAGGAGAGAGGTTTGCTCCTTGCAATATCTCTGCAAGTATTCCATTCGGCGGTGGCTCTGTTATGTTCTGGGGTGGCATCTGCTTTGATGCTCACACAGAGTTAGTTCCTGTCCGTACGAGATCCATGAATGCTGACTACTATCTTGAGAATATTGTAATAGAACATGTGATGCCTTTCGGTCATTTTGTGGGGCTCAATTTCTCGTTTATGCAAGACAACGCTCGACCTCACATGGCTAGGGAGGTACTCGATTATCTTAATCAAGTTGATATACCGATTATGCAATGGCCACCAAAAAGCCCGGATCTGAATCCGATAGAACATGTATGGGATCACCTTAAGAAAAATGTGAAACGTCATATACCTGCACCTAGAAACCTGAGGGAACTTGAAAATGCAGTTATCACAGAATGGGAGCAAATTCCTCAAGATTTTATCCAAAATTTAATTAGAAGCATGCCTAGGCGCATTAACGCTGTCATCCGAAGTAGAGGAGGCAACACACGCTACTAGTGTCCCAGTTACACCATTAATTTTGCTACTAGTGTCCCAGTTTATTTTTTTCATTATTACATAATTTCAACGATTTTGTTATTAGGTCTTAAGAGTAATTTTAACTGGAATCTTATAGAGAAATTTGGTAGCTAATTCACCACCAATGTTCATAAAAAATTATTAAAATTAATTCATTATAGAGATTTGTATGATTTAATATATTGTTGCTTTAATTTTGTCCAGGAGTGTATATATATATATATATATATATATATATATATATATATATATATATATATATATATACGAGGCTGGTTTGAAAAGTCCGTGCAAAAATAAAAACTACTTATGTGTTTGGGGTAAACCTTTTTTATTTTTCGACTTAGGCTTATACACTTCGTCCGACGATGTTCTAGTTTGTTGATCCCTTCCGAATAATAGGATTTGTCCAAGTCTGCAGAATATCCATTAGTGTCTGCAATCACCTCCTCGTTTGAATAAAATCTTTGTCTCGCCAGCCATTTCTTCAAATTGGGAAACAAATAGTAGTCCGAGGGAGCCAAGTCTGGAGAATAGGGGGATGTGAAACGAGTTGGAATTCTATTTCCATTAATTTTGCGACCACAACTGCTGAGGTGTGTGCTGGTGCGTTGTCGTGATGGAAAAGGACTTTCTTGTGAGCCAATCGCGGGCGTTTTTCTTGCAGCTCGGTTTTCAAACGGTCCGATAACGATGAATAATATTCACCTGTAATAATTTTACCCTTTTCCAGATAGTCGATGAGGATTTATCCCTTGCGAATCCCAAAAGACAGTCGCCATAACCTTTCCGGCCGAAGGAACGGTCTTCGCCTTTTTTGGTGCAGATTCCCCCTTGGTAACCCATTGTTTAGATTGTTGTTTGGTCTCAGGAGTATAGTAATGTATCCATGTCTCATCCACAGTGACGAAACGACGCTTAAAGTCCTCCGGATTCTTCTGGAACAGCTGCAAACCATCCTTGCAACACTTCACACGATTCCGTTTTTGGTCAAGCGTGAGCAATCGCAGCACCCATCTTGCGGATAGCTTTCTCATGTCCAAATGTTTATGCAAAATATTATGTACCCGTTCAGTCGAGATGCCCACAGCACTAGCAATCTCACGCACCTTAACTCTTCTGCCATCCATCACCATATCATGGATTTGATCAATGATTTCTGGAGTCGTAACCTCCACAGGCCGTCCAGAACGTTCAGCGTCACTTGTGCCCATATGGCCAGTCCGAAAATTTTGAAACCACTTATAAACTGTTCTAATCGAAGGTGCAGAGTCACCATAATGTTTATCAAGCTTCTCTTTATTTTCCTGAGGCGTTTTTGCCTTTCATAAAGTAATGTTTAATCACCACACGAAATTCTTTTTCGTCCATTTCTTGAAAATCACTCGACTTCCTTGATTCACACGAATGCCAAACACAAAGAAATAGACCAATATGGCTGAAACTTGGTGTGCGTTCATTCAAGAGATGCTACTAAGTAAACATGACCTCGATTTGCGCCGGTGGTGCCATCTCTCGGACTTTGCACGGACTTTTCAAACCAGCCTCGTATATTTTGGTTCATTTTATGAATATTTTCATTTTATGATATATTACATACATATATATATATATATATATATATATATATATATATATATATATATATATATATATATATATATATATATATATATTATTACGTGTTCTATATTACGAGTAAATTCTAACCTGATGGGAAAAATTAGAGAGGGTCAAAAAGAAAAACTATCAAATTATTACTTACTTTCTCTACAACTTTTTGGTTCATTGTCTAGTTGATAACAGACCAGACTAACGTTTCCTATTTTTATACTAGTTCACCCCCCCCCATCTCAATGGAATGACCTTTTTTATATTATGGATGATATTGTAAGGGATGTCAAGTTACCCTCTCAACGTTGTCGAGATGCCAAAACATACATTTGCATTTCACGAAATTTTTAATGGTAGAATGGACGTCATGACATTAAATAGCCGGTGCCTAACTTAAGAAAAGTCTGATCTAAACTCCTCTCTCAGCCAGCAAAACGTTTTTATAAATTTTATTTGTTTTTAGTTTGAAAGTTGTAGCTAGGAGGTTTATTCTTCTGTACTTTGCTGGGACCATCTTATCTCTTGTAGTGCTAGTTCTCTATTCGTCTAAAACTGTATTTTTGGGAAATCTTTTGTTGATTGGAATTGTTAGTTGTTGAGTTAGCTTTCTTCCACAGTACCTCACCGGTATATATATTTGCAACGTTTTTGCTTGTAATAGCTTAATTGATTATTCCTATCTCTAGTATTTTTGTTCTTTTCTCTTTTTCATCTATCTTATAAAGTTGCAACCAATATTTGACCCATGGTTTTTTTTATTCAGTTATTGTGCATTTGTTCATAAGCTTTTTTTTGACTTCTGAATAAATATAGTATCTGTTTTTAAAGCCCGTACAAATCATTGTCGATTCTTTTTGTGAAAATCTCCCAGTGCTCGGTTTTAAATTACTTGACGTGTGATATTTTAGCATTATATACTCTTTTTTAACGTCGATATATTCTGTAATATGTGGCGTCAGATAATTTAAGAAGGCTTCCTTTTCCTTTTTGCATTATTCTCTGATTTCTATGAGAAACCATGGAGCTTTGTTGTGCCTGTTGTTTTGTCGATTTATATTACAAACTTGACATGCTTTAATTGCTGCTTTCATATTCATTTTTAATTTTTGCCAGTTTTGATATCATCTCCTTCTTCTGCTCTAATTTGTGAATTTTTTCTTTTAATCGGTTTTGTTCGTGTCTGAAAACGATCAATGTTAATTTTTTGTACAGGTAGCATAACCTTTGTTTCACCTTTAATCTCCACCTTTAAATTTTCACCCAAAGTAAGCTGTAGTTGCTGCATATTCCTGATTGTGAGGGGAGTTCGCCAGGCTTCCTGACCTATTTTTAACCACTAATAAATAGATTTATATAGTCACCCTAAATCCGCCATTAGCGTTTTCCGACTAAAAACCGGTTTTGACATCGAGTATTCTACTAATCAGTAACAGAAAGGCGCCTAAAAGAACTCATGGAATATTTTCAAAATTTCCCTTGTTTAGAGATTTGCTTCAGATCCAAGCTCCCACCTGACTGGGCTAACGAGGTTTTACATATCATTTTGACTAGCAGGAAAGCTTACATCATTTTTCGAGTAAATGGTCTTACGACAGCATGCCTTTGGTTTGACCGAAAATGCAAAGAAGTTATTACTTCCAACTATCTTGCCTACCGACAATGGAATGAAAATCCTAACATCATAAATCGAACCTTCTTTTATAACCGGAAGATATGCGAAGAAATAATAGACGAAACCACAAAATTAAAAAATTAAAAACAAACTTTTAGCTGCACCTGTTAGACAAAAAATTAACATTTATAAAAACAATACTTGGAACGACCTACTGAAGGAGGTGTCAACATGTGGCAACTCCCTTTGGCGTTTAACCAAACGACTTAAACACAAATATAATAAAATATCGACGCTTCTAAACAACAACATACAAATAAACGCAGACAAAGCTAATACTTTAGCTGACTCATTAGAACAGACTTACTGTGGTGCCCCGAACTCTGTTCAGGATGAAATTACAGATATGGTAGGAAGATCAGTCTACCAGAAATATCCTATACCACCAGCAATATGGAGGAAGCTTACACCAGCCCTGCTGAGCTTAAAAAAATCATCATGAAGCTTCCCAACAATAAAGCTCCGAGAATGGATAAAATTCCTACTCTCCTACTTAAAAACATGCCACACAAGGTGCTACTAAATCTGACCTTACGAATGCAGTGCTATTACAACATTTCCCTGAGCAGTGGAAGGGGTCTGTAGTGTTACCCACCCTAAAACTGGGTAAAACCCGGGGAAAGCGGATTCTTACAGGCCACCCTCTTTGCTCAGCACGTTGGCCAGAGTGATGGAAAAGGTATCAAATATCAAAAGGATTCGGATTTCGAAGGGGACACAGAACTGTTCTGCTGATAGCCAAAGTACTTTAAGACACACTGAACAAAATAAATATGAAGCAGAGCACTGTTCCGCTTACCCTCGATATCCGAAAGGCATTTGACACCGTATGGTTAAAGGGGCTTCTATATAAGCTCTTAACATTACATAATCTACCACCGTACATAGTGACACTGCTGCGCTCATGTATAACGGGCAGAATGTTCAGAATGAGGGTGAGATCCACTTGCTGTCATAATAGATACTAGGTTAAGGTTTCACCAAATATATTCTGCAAAAGGCCCTTGCTGCTAAGCAAAATTTATATGCTCTACTTGCACCTAATTACCAGCTGAGTTTTCAGAATAAATTGTTGATTTATAAACGAATCATTCGACCCGTGTTGATGTATACTGCACCAGTTTGCTGTAGCATATTTGATGCACAGGTGACAAAAATATAGCGAATGCAAAATAAAATACTGTGATGTGTAGCTTCCGCGAGACGATATTGAAGAATCGACGATCTACCCGACATAACTAACGTACAAAAAATAAAACAGCACATAACGGAGATTTCAGACAAATTTCACAAAAAAAATACAAAAATCAACACAGATCTCTTTCTAATACCTTCACTATCGACGCCGGTGTGCCCCAGGGCTCCATACTGTCTCCTACTATCCTTTTCAATTACATTAACGATCTGCTGGAAAAGATGGGTAATCCAGTCTACAGCTTTGCAGATGACAGTACGCTTATCTCTTCATTCTCTTTGAACCTTGATTGTTGGGAGTTAATTTGGGAGCAAATATGTCTTGACATGAACATGTTGCAAACATAGTAAATGGAATATTATTTCGAACTAGAAAGCTTTATACTCCACAACAACTGTTAATTCTGTACAATTCTCAAATTCGACCCGGAATTGGCCGGCAGTCTTGATTTGTTGGAGTCGAAGAACGGTTGGCCAGTTGAGTCTATTCTACAAGTATTTTCATGAAAAGTGTTCGATGAATGTAATCCGCTAATTCCTCCCATAGCGGTGCATGCTAAAAATACATGTCGTGCTAATACTTCACATCCGTATGAAGTTCAGCTTGTTACTCCTCGTACAATCCGTCTTATAATGGAGAACCTCATTCCTTTGGAATAATTGGCCCAGGACTGTGTTTCCCGCCGACTACAATTTACAGCGATTCAAGTCCAACGTGAATCGCTTTTTCCCTGTCCCTGCAGCACGTGTGCTAGACACATAAAAAAATAAAAAAACTAACTTATGTTCTAACTACAATGCGCAAAGCACACGAATTCAAGCATAAACCACTCTACGTAATTACCACTTTACTTTGAAAACCCAGCTGATTACAAATTTAAACTAGTCGAGTTAACACTCCCAAAAACTGGATTGGCAAGCAAAGAATAGCAACGAGGGCAAATCGAAATCTCACAATTAAATGTCAATATGTAAATAAACGTAAATAAAATTAACTATAGTCTAACGATTACAATTTCTTGTATATAAAGGCATAGTCTATATACATAATTTTATAGGATGTAGACTATGCCTTTATACACAAGAGATTGTAATCGTTAGATTACGGTTAATTTAATTTAGGTTTATTTGCATACAGTACTAATAATTTTAATCCTAGTGTAAACAACTAAAAAATAAAACAATCCAGTGTAGTGACGTAAATGTGAATTAAAACAAACTAAACTAAAAAATTAGCAAAGTTCGCAAATAAACAAAAAAATGTACAAAAACGCTATTTGACTGTGTAAATATATGTATATACATCATATAGAAATAACAAATTGTATATATATGTTAACCCAAGTATAAGTAAGATAAATGAGGGAGAGAGTTAGAACAGAAAATATTAATGCCTATGGCATAAGGCCAGTATCTGTAAATATCAAGTTAAGTTTTTTGGAATAATTTTTCTCAACAAAAACAAAACGGAACTAAGCACAAATAACGAACAAACAAAATATAACCAAAAAAGTTCACGAATTCAAAACTAGCATATAAAGTAATGGAAATGGTAAAAACACACATACATCCAGTACTAGGATTTACCAGAAAGGCAGAACATCGGCCCCCGCAAGGATCTCTATAAATAAATGTGTATTTGAGGCATATTACATTTCTAGTACATAAGATAGATGTAAAAATCTGGTATAATATATTAATTAGTAAAAATCGTTACATCTTTTTTATACTCGGAACAGACGCAAAGAAATATTTGACGAAACCACACATCTGAAAAATTAAGAACAAACTCTTTGCTACCTCAACAATTCCAGTTCCTTTGGATCGGTTGCTTAGGCTGTCAAAACTTCACCAAATCCACTATACCATCACTTACATGGCCAGAAAATATTATTGCAACAATACCTGTTGAAAAAGACAACTTGTTAGCTTAAATCTTTGCTTCACGCTCTATTTTCGATTTCCAGGAAAAAAACACTACCTACTATTACCAATGTGTAGTCAAAAATGCTTTATATTATCTTCAGACAACTTGTCATAACACATTTTTTATTGATGCTAGGCATCAAAAAAAGCTGTCGACACTGATTCCGTAGCTGCTGTACTACTCAAAAAATGTGCGAGCGAAACATCATCAGTTTTCTGTAGACTTTTTAACTTTTCCTAGGGAAATGGAATATTTCCTTATTGCAAAAAAACACGCTGCAGTTCAGCCGATACCCAAAAATGTCAAAAAGAACTTGCCAAAAAACTACCGACTAGTCTCACTGCTTTCAGTAATGTCGGAAGTTACAGAAAAGTCTATTAATCAGCATCTTTTAAAATATCTGGAAGGATTCAGTATTATTAGCGACCATTAAAATGACTTTCGTAAGCAAAAATCAACAGCATATCTTCCAATTTATGTCACACATGTTTGGAACAAGGAAATTAAAAATTTTGGAGAATCTGATATGTCCAAGGCATCCGACCGAGTTTGAAATAACGGATTTTGGATAAGCCATGCTCTTATGTCTGAAAGGTTTTGTTTATTCTTTACTAGTGAGTGCTGAATGGTTTCTTTCTAATGCCTTTTAACGACCGTGGGTCCCAAGACTTCGACTGTCTCCTTTCTCCCTTAAATTAATGATCTACTAGAAAGAACCAGGAATCCAATCTACAGCTTTGTTGATCACAGTATGCATATTTTTTCATTTACCTTGAATGCTCTAACGTGAGCTACCCATACAAGTAACCATAGACAGCAGGAATTCATTCAGCTTATCTTAGTATGAACATGTTACATATTTCTCAAAAGCTGAAAATATTATTTCGTACTAGAAAGCTTTACACTCCACAACTTTTAATCCTATACGAAGCTCAAATTCAACCAACGTTGGAATACTGCTCTCATATTTGGGTCTCTGATCCCCAACATGTGCTGCCTTTGTCGGATTATATTCAGAAAAGAGCTGTTCGCCTTATTGGAAACCCAAAACTTACTAGCAGTCTTAATTCCTTGGAACGTTGAAGAACGGTTGGCGACTTTAGGCTACTGTACAAGTACTTCCATTGAAAGTGTTCAATAAATATAGCCTCTCTTAATTTTTCTCAGAGTGGTGCATGGTAGGAATACATGCCGTGGGAATACATATCCGTATGATGTCCAGGTGAGCCCTCGAACAACCATTTTCAAGAATTCTTTTATATTAAGAACCTGATCCCTTTGGAATGATTTGTCCAGGAGTGCGTTTCCCACCGAAAACAATTAACAGCGATTCAAGATGAACGTAAATCGGTTTTTTCTCACACACATCACTCCTATAAAGCTTTATGGATTTTCCTGCACCATGTATGCTATTCCCATAAAAAAAGTGAGTTGATACATCTATAAGTTACAGGGTAATTAACTGTTATTATCTTTCAGTTCTACCTCATTGAATCTTTGCTGTACTCCTAAAAATTATTTCGTTATATATTTGGTCGCTCAAATCTATCAGAACTATAGTTGAATACATAAAGTCTTTTAGTCTTGTTTTGGTTAATTGTATTCTGGCGCGTATATTACCTAATTTATAGTCTGTACTGAATTTTATGTAAATATACTTGACCAAACATTTATTCTTCTATTTGGTTTCCCTTATCAACTCCGCTATGTCGAACTTTGTAACTGCCGTACAAATTTAGTCCGTTTTCTCTTCTTCTTCGTTTCCTGTAGTGTGCAGGTGCCATTGTTGTCTTCTTTTCATTCTTTTATAGTTTGTTTTTCTTAACTGTGGAGTACTGTAATATCTCAAGTAGCACAGTGTAATAGAGTATGTTGTGTTTTTGTCATAAACCTTTTTCGAGCGTAGAACGCAATACTTAAATTCATTCTGTCCCGAGGACAAAAGTCGATTCTTTGAGCCCCGGTTTCTTTAACCTCAGGTAGAAGGCAAACTTAGCCTAAGAAACATTCTCCCTCATCTGAGACGGGGATCAGCCTTAACCTTGTTAATTAACCCGTTGTACTGAAACTGAGACATAAAAACTCGAGAATATGAAACAATCTTATTTTTTGGTTTGACTATTTGTCCAAATAAACGTAATGTAAATTAGCTTAAATGTGCTGTTTCAGTAGTAGCTCACTACTTTTTATTTATCATCTACCTTTCCCAAATCTGAAATATAGTTGCAGGTCGCAATGTTGTATCTTTCGCATAACTAAAAATTATTAAACAAAGTAATTAAACTTTAGCTGCTTTATTTATTTAAAACGTTTAACTTTAAAACTGGTCATTTTGGCAATAAATAATTTAAATTGACTCATAATCTATGCAAAGTTATAATGCTGTACATTAATTAATTAAAATAAAAAATAAAGGAGTGTTTTACGATTTTAAAACTATTAACTTTCCAACCTATTCTAATGTCTTATTTCTTAATTTTTATTTTAGTTTTTTCTAAAAACGTTTCTTTGGTGGTATTGATCATGTGAAAAATGACAATGTCAGAAACAAAACCTTTTTTTATGAGCGTAGCACATGGGCTGCTGAGAAATCTCTAAAGCGCTGTAGAAGCGACGCGTGTGCCAAAAAAGCGTCTTGAATCGCTGTAAATTGTACTCTGTGAGAAACACAGTTCTGTGCTAAGCATTCCATAGGGATAATGTTCTCCATATAAAAGACTGCTTGAAAAGTGTTGTATGAGGAATAGCAAGCTAAATCTTATACGGATGTGATGTATTAGCCTGACGTGCATTAATGAATTAAGCGGGCTACATCCATCGAAAACTTCCCATGAAAATACTTGTACAATACACTCAAGTTGCCCACGATTCTTCGATGTTCCAAGATATCTAGGTTCCTGGTGAGTTCTGGGTCTCCACTTAGGCGAACATCTCCCTTCTGAATAGAGTCCAATAAATGCAGAGCCTTAAATATGGGAGCAATATTCCATCGTTGGTCAAATGTGAGCTTGGTACAGAATTAACAGTGATTGTGATGTGTAAACTTTCTAGGTCGAAATAGTATTCCCAGCTTTTGAGATATAATTTTTGTTCAATCCGTCAGCTGTTATTGTAGATTTATTTGACATAGTTTCAAGTCACTATCCAATTTATAGATTTCATTTGTTAGATTGGTAAAATTATTCTTTAGATTTGTAATTTCATTAAACAAATACTAGCTCAGTTTTTCTTGGTAGAGTAATATGGGTAAGAGATAATTTTTGTACGTCTTTTTGGAATTAGTTTCTATCGTTGTTAAAAAAATTTTGGTTGTACTAATTTTTGGGCACCATTCATTTTAAAATAGAAAGGATCTAACTTCAGTTAAAAAAATGAAAAAATACTGAAGGGTAATGCAGTTGTTAAGGAAAAAATTTTATTTGGTACAACCCTTTTGTCCTGAAAAGTAAGATAGGTGTACAGTGAGACACTAGTTTTAATCAACAAAAGGAAAATTTATTAATTAATTAAAAGTTCTAACTTTTGCAGTTCAAGAATTACAAAAACTTTAGCCTAAAAGGTAGTTATTACTAAATAGAGTTCTTAAATCAGACATTTTACTTTTAAAACTTTGCTACACCCGGTATCGAAGATTCGTGAGATTCACTTCACGATTTATCAGTTCAAATCGATGTTAAATCACTTATCTGCGGGAAATAGGTCTACTGATATATATTCTGGTGACTTACGGTTTTCCTACGGGCTTCTAGGCCTTAAATTGTACACAAAACCGCTTTCACACATTCCATCACTAATTTATCAGTATGGCTTCACGAAGAGAAGAGCCTACTTCGGCGACTCCATGTAAAAAAAACACACAAAGCCCACTACGGCTTCACGTTAAAAAACTCGTGCTCTCGACTTGGCTCTCGACAAAATTGTCAGAAAGCCTCTTGATGGGAATAAGCCTCGGTCGGAAAAAAACCCGCACTGCACACTGTAATCCATGACGCGGCTCCGCGAAAACAAAAATTCCAGAGAAATACACTGTTCGAAATACAAAAATGAAAAAAAGTAAATTATAAAGCCAAAAATCAGTAACATTACATGCTCTTGAAATCTAGGAAAAAATGAATGTTACATTTACCCCCTTCCAAAAAAAATAGACTACACTAGTCTATTAAACTAAGCCTATTTATGAAAAGAAGTACAAATGGTACACTATCACTTAATATTAAGGTCAAACCTTAAAACAAAATAACAATTTTCGGACCTTACTACTAGACTTAATTTAATTAAGCACTAATATTAAGTACAATGAAAAACAAATGAAGGTCTTTGCATGATCACAAGAATCTTATAACTAGACTTAACTTAATTAAGCACTAAGGTTAAGTACAGTAACAATAGTGGTCTTCCTATATAAAACAATAGCTCTGTTATTGTTACCAAAACAAAAAATATAACTTTGTCTAGACTCTTGTCTGAATCAAAAAAATTAAACTAAAACAAAATATGAACACCCCCCTTAAAATAGTTTAAGGATTGTCAGAAAATTTTCTATTTCAGCAAAAGAAATTTAGAAAAATTCTTGAATAAAGAAAAATAAAAAAATAACTGATTCTAGTGCAAACACTAACACTAAAAGGAAAAAGTCTTGTAAGATCATTTAGCACAAGGCTAAGAAAAACATCTGGATGAAACTCCAGACAAACGCTCGGGAAAAATCGCCATCAATGCTCTAGCTCACCGCTAGGAGAACATTCCAAATCTAGTATCATTACTAGTCGTACTCAGAAAATTGTCGCACTCTATAGCGCAAAGTCGACGTCCTAAGACATCCAGACATGCAAATAAAGTCGCCAGGGAAAGCGCTCTGGTATATCACCACAAAAAAACATCGGCTCATCGCCAAGAAAACACTCTGTAAATGGTCCTCGACTACACAAAATCCGCGTTCTAAAAGAACAATCTCGCCATTAACATAGTGAGTAGCTATAAAAGCTAACAATATCACTATAAGCACAGTGAAAAGCTATAAAAGCCAAAATTCACCCTAAACACAGTAAATAGCTATAAAAGCTAAAATTCACTAAACTGAATGATCCGGCTTCAAAAAGCAATGTTCACAAAGAACAGAATGATTAGTCCGTACGCAACTAACATTCAAGGAAACATTCCTAAAATAACTACATGAGACAGCAAGTCTCGAAATAGGACCTCCCTAAAATCACAATTTTATAAATAGAAGCCCATAAACAAAACGACTCAAAATCACACATTTTGAGCACATGCCCTCAGACAACTAATATATTCCGGAAATTATCCTGAAATATATATGGAAATATATACAGAAATATATACAGAAATATATACAGGAGTTCAAATCCCAAACTTTTGGTTATGACAACTTCATATCGAGCTTGGCGAAAGCTCTCAGCAAAAGCTAAACAAATCTTCGGCACATCGCACCAAAGTGATAAATCTACCTAGAAACATGAGTCGGAAAAAACGCTCTCCGTCATTCTTCAGGGTGGCTACACAGAAATATAAAACTTAACCAGCATTGCGCTTCTCCAAGTTGCATGGAGAACCCTCGTGTACTGGTCTCGTCCTAGAACAACAACGAAAAACATTTAATCCATCCCACATAACAGGAGATAAACACCTCACCACGATATACTGAAAAGTGGAGAGAATAAAATACAGAAATGGTGACCCTGGTGTCCACCAACAAAAGGGAGTAGATTATAGTATCCACTAAACTGAAACGGTGTCTACCACACCACCATAAGTCAAAAAAATTAATCAATAGGGTGTTCCGAAACACACTACTGCCAACAGCCTGTCACCACTAATAGGCTAATTGGAGCTGAGGTCGACTACAGTAGCTAGGCTCTCCTTTGGCTCAAAAAGAAATAACCATTGAGTAACAAAACCTCTAAAAGATCCCAAAGGTCAAACGTTCGCCCCCCATAGACTACCCTTCCAATCAGTCTGTTCCTCAGGAAGACTAACTCCCTGCTAAACGTCGTAACGGCATCTGTTAGCACCCGGTGCATCACAGCCTGTAAAAACAGATGACTCATGGGATACAACCTAAAAGGTTTACAAGGTTAACTTAACCAAGCTTCTAACCGGAAATTTCCAAAAAACGAAAATGAGCTTAAAAAGCTACATGAAGCAAAATTTCTCAATTTTTCTGTGGCAACGCAACAAAACTTTTGAAGACGACAAGAGCTTTTCCAGCTTAATCAGAAACAAGAAGAAAACATCGTTGACAGCTAAAATATTCGATCATGGTGTTAATCGTCTCCCTAGACAATAGCCTCTAGAAGAAACTGCTACAGGTATCAGGCGTAACCGTTTTCTGTCAGCCCAAACTTCTAGAATTATCTATTGAAAATCTAAAAATTCGGTTAGGAATCTTCCTTCACTGCGCTTAGCCTCTCTTAACAAGGTTCTCATCTCGGTATCAGATTTTGATCATTTCTTTGTGAAACGACTGTCTTACTTTGCTCTCATCTCCTGTAAATGATCAGCCTTTAGTTTTCCTGCAAGACTTCAATTTCCTATCAATTTGATAGTAGACCAGAAAAAACTCATCATACACCTATGAGTCTATACAAAATAAAATCATAAAAAATTAGTGACTCAAAGGTAACGTTTAAACGGCCCTGAAAAAAAAATAGAAAATACCCTCAGTTTGTCAATTCAGAAGAAGATCTAAATAAAATTAATCCAAGTCTTATAAATAAACATAAACCATGAATAAACCAAATAAATGGATAAACCAAAATCAATTTACTCTTAATTGCACCCAAAATATACCATTAAGGTAATAAAAATACACCCACTCTGGTAACAAACTTTGAAATTGCTCATAAAATCTTTTGACTCAACATCATACCACACGAGCTACATCTTGCTCTTGTCCAAACTCAAGATCACTTTGGATTGCCTCTTATCAAGATTTCGCTCCCAAGTGTCATGAACTGGATATTATTTGGGGTCGTAAGCAAATCAAATCTCGCGACCACCGACATACCAGTCATATGATATATCCTGAATGTGACTCTTTCGCAAGCTCGCAAAAAAACTGAGTCGATGCTAAACATCAACCACAATCAACCTGAGTTTGGATATGATCAGTACCCAAAACCTTAGCAAAAAAATAATAAAAGTAAGCTATATTCTGCTCAACTTTCATAACAGTCAAAGAACGAGGTCGTCACCTCTACAGAGCAACATCAAAAAAAAATAAAATAGAAATCATATCGGGCAATTAAGATAATGTAAATGTAAATTATTCTTCTTCTGACAAACTTTCATTAGGGTTAGGTCCATTGAATGGTTTTAAGTCTTTAATATGCCATTGTCCTACTTTAGTCCCATTTAAATTGACCAAGCCATAAACTAAATCTGAAATCTTTTCTCTTATCACGCAATACACATACTTAGGTACCAACTTAGATGTGAATTTATCAACTGCACTGGAAAGAATTTTATTTTTCCGCCAAACGTGATCACTATATTAAAGGAAAAATTCCTTTTTCTAAGGTTATAAGACTTACTGTTCCGTTCATAAGCCTTATGTATCCTACTACGCACGTCGGTGAAAATATCTTTTAAACCCTTTAAATTTTCGGCGTACGCACCCCTGTTACCCGGAATTATTTCGCTGTCAACATTGACATCCAAATCTAAATTTTTATAATACGATCCAGATAGAGGTATATGTCTGCCGTAAACTAAGAAAGACGGTGTGAACCCTGTTACTTCGTGTCTTGTGGTATTTATAGCTTGTTGAATTTTGGAAATGTCCCTATCCCAACTGTCATGTGAGTCAACGTAACTTCTTAAAGCGGTCCCGACTGTTCGGTTATTACGTTCAACAAAATTACATTATGGAGAGTAAACGGGATTGAAACGGATGTTAAAACCATAAGTTTTTCAGCTCTTAAACTCTTAGAAAACTGAGTACCGTTATCGCATATAGAGGATCAGAAAAACATCATTTTCTAAAATTCTATATTCCGCTTTAGACGTGGTATACTTTGTAAACCAGCAAGAAACCACGAAAAGCCATTTATTTCCCCTTTTTGAACGTGGGAATGGGCCTACTAGGTCAGCTGCTATGACTTGAAAAGGGTAATTAACCATTTTCTCTTTTCCCATCAGTCCCATTTATAGTGTATTTGGAGATTTCTGCGCTCCACATACTTCACAAGTCCTCACAAACTTTAAGATATCAAAACGCATTTTTGGCCAATAATACTGTTCCTGAACCCTGTGAAGAGTTTTATAAAAACTAAAATGACCAGAAAGTAGGAGGAGTATGACACATGTCTATAATTTCCTCTCTCTGTGGCTTAGGAACTAGTATTTTCCACTCGGGTACATTAACTTTTAAAGGCAACTGGTTTGGGATAAATTTGTACACTGTTTTGCTTGAACGGTATTTTTTCCCATCAAAAACAGTGTTTAATCAACACACTAAATCCTATTTTTTCCATTGTTTCGAAAATATCAAAAGTAGCGTCACTAAAACCACTGTAACTTGTAAACTAATAGTCGAAATGTCATAAAATTTTGACACGTATCGTTTAATGGTTACTACTTCGTAAAAATCATGTGAGATTTTTGAAAAGGGCGACATCTATGTGTCAGACCAAAAACTTTTTAGCGTACGTGTTATATATGTATATAATTCCTCCCAAAGCAATAATTTTCCACCTTCCACTGCGGAAAATTTTCAGGAAATTCTTTAATTTGCTGCCGTAAATTATCGTACCATGGATCAATGCGATCTATGTCAATTGTATCAATTCTTACGCCAATCTGTGCATTAAGACTGCTTTTGTCCACTGTATGATCTGGGATTCTTGACAAAGCGCCAGGAATAACATTGTGGATTCCTTTTCTGTGAATTAAATTAAACGTATGTTGTCGCAGCCTAATCGCCCAACGCGCTAGTTTGCCACTAGGGTTTTTAATAGAATTAAGCCATAATAAACTATAATGATCTGTTATGATCGTGAAAGGAACACCTTCTATGTAAGGTCGAAACTTTTCGATATTTAAGAGTACTGCTAAACATTCTTTTTCAACAACCGAATAGTTCCGTTCAGCCTTTGATAAAGTTCTACTGGCATACGCTATCACTCTTTCCTCACCATTGATTTTCTGTGTTAGGACGCCCCCTAAACCGGTATTAGAAACATCACTAGAAATATAAAACTGTTGGGAAAAATCTGGTTGGAATAAAATTGGAGCTGAAACCAATAGCTCTTTAATCTTTATAAAAGATTCTTCTGCTGCCTTTGTCCAATCTATCGATTGTCCTTTTTTTCGTCCTTTCAAAAGATCATTAATAGGCGACAACAGGGTAGAAAAGTTCTCAATAAAACGTCTATACCATGAACACATTCCTACGAAACGCTTAACTTCCGTAGTATTAGTAGGTCTCGCATAATTAACCATGCTTGTTACTTCATCCGAATCGGTACGCAAGGAATTTGAGCCTACAATATAGCCTAAAAACTTTAGAGAAGTTTTGAAAAAAATCATATTTGCTCAAATTTATAGTCAGTCCGGCCTCTTTCAATTTATCTTTTACTTCTTCAAGTAAGCGAATATGCGATTCGAAGTCTTCCGATGTTACTAAAATATCATCGAGATAGGTAAAAATATGTGGCTCATATTTCGGACCAAATATAGCGTCCACTAAACGTTGCTGAGTTTGAGCAGCGTTCTTTAGACCAAACGGCATAGTGACGAACTGAAATAGACCTCGGCCTACTACTGCAAAAGCGGTCTTTTCCTTAGAGGATTTTTGTTAAAGGAATTTGCCAGAAAGCCTTTCTAAGGTCTATCGAAGATACATACTTAGCATTCCTGAGTGATGTCAAAATTCTGTCGGTGTTCGGTAATGGATAGTTATCAAATTTGCTGACCTCGTTGAGCTTTCTTCCGTCAAAGCATAGACGATACTGTCCATCGGCCTTTTTCACCAATAAGATTGGAGAACACCAAGGACTGTTTGATTCTTCAATCACTCCGAGTTTCAACATTTCGTCTAACTCTTTATTTAGTACTTTTGACATGTACGGAGACATGGCGAAGGGCCTTGTCTTTACAGGACTGGCATCAGCAGTATCTATAGACATGGTGATTTTATTCGTTCGGCCTAACCTATCTTTACTACTTATTTCATTGAAAGAACTTATTACTTTTTCTGCTTTTAAGCGTTCCGTCCGCTAGAGATCATCTAGGGTACATAGACGCAAGAAAAGGTTTTCTAAAGAACTTTCTAAATAACAATCTTTAAAAGTTGTATGAGAATTGACTTCGAGGGACTGTGGATACCACAAATTATCTTTAAAATTTACTAAAATTGCGAATTTTTGTGCAAAATCACATCCTAAAATCAAAGTATGTGATAGAGAAGGTACTACTAGAGCAGAGATTACTAAACCATGACCATTGCAGACTAGCGGCAACTCAACCCGTACCTAAAACTTTTAGACGGTTGCCATCTGCTGTGGTAACACTTCTATTTTTGACATGGCATATTTTTATACTCAAACGACTTAAAATTTTAATACCATTCTGACCTACAACGGATGTATTTGCACCAGAGTCAAATAATGCCAAGAAATTGACACCTAATAAATTTATCTTTATATGCGGTCTGTTATCTGAATATTTATGCACGAATAAAGGAGACATGTGACCATTTGGAGAAGCAGGAGTTTTAACTTGAGAAGGAGAACGTTTATTAGACTTTAAAAAAATCAGAAACTTTTTGTAACCATTTAGTCCAATCTGATCTATTGGAATAGTGTTGTTCGTCCATGTTTCTAGAACGTTTTGGATTAGGGACCTTACTGCGAATGTGAGCTTGTGACTTAGCCGAATAATTAGAGGCTCTTTTGTTGGACTTAGTATATCCGCCTCGGTAATATACCGTCCTTACTCGTTTTTGGTACACTTGGGGCATGATGCTCGTCTCGCACCAGTTGTTCGACATTTGAAACAAAATACCCCCTTAGGTGCTGTACAACTTTGGTTCGACCTTCACAATTCCAACACGTGACAATTGCTTTAAGTGAAACCGACTTGTGCGGCAGTGTCGCTAATTTTAGTATCGCGATCTTTTCTTTTACCCGTTTTCCGGTTACTCCTAGAATTCCGATTTGAATTCCCTTTTTTATCTGTCGAGACTCCACTTCGGCCATTTGGATTATACTTTACTTGATGTATTTTAGTTTCGCCCTTTGGTCTGCTCTTTTCCAACAAATAATCAGACTCTTCGAGCTTTCTACATAACCCGGCGAGTTCGGCTACCGAATCAATATCTAGTAGAACTAACCGATTGACGAAGCTAGACAGAATATTCCTACGTATAAATTTAACTTTGGTACTTTCCAAAGGCTTGATGGATAACCTACCAAATAAAGATTCCATGTGGGCAATAAAAATCACAGTGGACTCATTGTTCTTTTGTCGCCTCCTCTTTATTTCCGACCACAATTCTTCATCATCATCACAGTGCAAGAAGTCCTTCTTTAATTTTTCTACCAAGGAATGCCAGTCGTTGACACTTGATTTGATGCTTCTAAACCAAGTGAAGGGATCTCCAGTGAAAAATTCAACAGCAGAGCTGAAAAGTTCATCTTCCGATACTTTCCTAGCTTGAGCTATTTCAGTCAGCCTTTCCAAAAAAGGATAGAGTCTCTTTGCGTCTCCATTAAATTTCAATTGCCATTCGCTGACAGGAATATTTCTGGCTGCGCAATTCACGATGGGAGCTGGTACATTTATGACTGGGGTTGCAATTGACAACTGTGGTAACTGATGACCAGGAGCTATCTTTTCTGCAAGATTTGCTTCCATGAGCACACACGTAGCTATCGTTTCCTGGACATATCGGAAAACTTCGACGCTTCCTCTCCATTATCCGGCATGGGTATTCTTTGTACGCAACCCGCTACATGCGATAAATGTGACTTAACCCGGTGTACTAGTGAATCATTTGGATCGCCGTTATAACTATCGATTAAATTTTGGATAGAATTTAAACTCTTTTCGATTCCAGCCGTTTCCTCTTTAATAGACAGAGTGTCATCCCCTATCTTTATCGTTTTTCCGGGCTCATTAGTTTCTTTACTTAAGATCCTCGTTAGAATCTTTCTTTTATCCGCGACCGGACGTTCTGAGAAAGTACGACAGATTTTCAGTTCATAGTCTAATTCATATTCCAGTAGGTGATTGACTTTAAAATTGAAGGCTTCCATGATAAATGTATTTAGGTTATCAAATTTAAAAGAATTGTTTGAAAAGTCGTGAAAATATTTTTCCTGTGCTCCCAATAGTCAAAATAAGAAATATGTAAAGACAAACTAAAATATGTAAACTTCTTTACCAAACATTTAGAAAATCTACAACAATTTTTAAAAAAATTTCTAAGTATTGCCTTGTATTAAAATTCCTTTACTAAATATTTTAAGAATTTTCAACAAAAAATCTCTAAATACCGTTTCGTATAAGCAAAGTATTTTTAACATTCATGCAAAACATAGGTGAGAAAAAACGTACAGTTTTTTCTTCAGTTAACCGCATTTTAAAGTAAATAAATCCAACAGTGCAAAATTAGAGTAGACCACCACATCCGCCAATCTGAACTATAAAGGTAGCTTTTAAGAAAAAAGTAGGAAGTACTTAAATTAGAGTCAGTTAACAAAATTCAAATATCTATACCACCATCAGATAAATTGAAATAAATAATCCTTCAAATTTCCTGCTTTTGTCTTATTGCTATAGTGTAGTTTCGTTTAATAAACATTATGAAATAAAAAATTATCTGAAAAGTTAGAGTTTTTACTTTGTTCGAAAGCTAGTACACTGAACCCCTTAAAAAATAAAATTCCAAAAGCCCCGCGTTGACAGCGTCATTTTGTGACGTGTAAACTTGCCCGCACATTGAGGCGCACTTTTTGCAGCCCCTTTTTAATTTCTGAGAATGGATTGAGTGAATAATGATTTTAAAAGAACTAAAGAAATTAAACAAACACTAGCTCAGTTTTTCTTGGTAGAGTAATATGGGTAAGAGATAATTTTTGTACGTCCTTTTGGAATTAGTTTCTATCGTTATTAAAAAAAATTTGGTTGTACTAATTTTTGGGCACCATCCATTTTAAAATAGAAAGGATCTAACTTCAGCTAAAAAAATGAAAAAATACTGAAGGGTGATGCAGTTGTTAAGGAAAAAATTTTATTTGGTACAACCCTTTTGTCTTGAAAAATAAGATAGGTGTACAGTGAGACACTAGCTTTAATCAACAAAAGGAAAATTGATTAATGATTTAAATTAAAAGTTCTAACTTTTGCAGTTCAAGAATTACAAAAACTTTAGCCTAAAAGGTAGTTATTACTAAATAGAGTTCTTAAATCAGAAATTTTACTTTTAAAACTTTGCTACACCCGGTATCGAAGATTCGTGAGATTCACTTCACGATTTATCAGTTCAAATCGATGTTAAATCACTTATCTGCGGGAAATAGGTCTACTGATGTATATTCTGGTGACTTACGGTTTTCCTACGGGCTTCTAGGCCTTAAATTGTACACAAAACCGCTTTCACACATTCCATCACTAATTTATCAGTATGGCTACACGAAGAGAAGAGCCTACTTTGGCTACTCCATGTAAAAAAACACACAAAGCCCACTACGGCTTCACGTTAAAAAACTCGTGCTCGACTTGGCTCTCGATAAAATTGTCAGAAGCCTCTACTGCGGTTGGATGGACAAAGCCTGGCTGCGGCTTGATCGGAGAAAAGCCATCTCTGCGGCTTGATGGGAATAAGCCTTGCCGTGGCTTGATGGGAAAAAGCCACCTCTGCGGCTCGATGGGAAAAAGCCACGATCTGCATTCTGCAGACCCTTAAATAATCCGTAGGAACTACGTCTCTAAGATGGCCTGCTTCCGGGAAACAAATATTTGACCAATCGGGGCGTACCACGAATTGAATAAATTCGGTCGGAAACCCGCACTGCACACTGTACAATGAGTGGCTAGAAATTCCAGCGAAATACACTGCTCGATACAAAAATGAAAAAAAGTAAATTATGAAGCCAAAAATCAGTAACATTACATGCTCTTGAAATCTAGGAAAAAATGAATGTTACAATATATATATATATATATATATATATATATATATATATATATATATATATATATATATATATATATATATATATATATATATATATATACACACACATTATTTTTATTACTTGTTTGATATTAAATTCTAATCTGATAAAAAAAAAAGTGTCAAGAACAAGAACCAATAAATTACTCTTTGTTTTGTCTACAAGTTTTCGTTTCGTTTCCTAGTGTTATATATATAAAGAGTTTTCCATTAGGGACGTCCGACTTTTGACAGCTAATACCGGCCATGTGGGTTGGCAGATGTTTGACATCTGATGTTATTTGTGTTTAGTAAGGTTTGCTATTCAATCATGAATCGTTTCACATTAAAAGAACGCTTGGAAATGCAGTTCATGACCTTAATACACTACAAAAAACAGAAACGTAACCGTGAATGCCGAGTACTATAATTCGATTCTGCAGGAATATTTGTTCCCAGAATTGGACAAAATGGACGTAGACGACTTTTATTTCCAACAGGATGGCGCACTGACCCACATTTCTGACCCAAACATAGCTTTATTGCAACCCAAGCGGATTCGTGTTTGCAAAAAGAGCCGCGGCAGCCATTTGAGCGATATCTTGTTTAAATCTAAAAATGAGATAAAATTTCTCGTTAAATAAAAGTTTCATAATGAATTTTGCTTAAAAACTCTTTGTTTTATTCAATTTTAAAGTTAGGACACTCTTAATTTTATATAGTTATATATATATATTATATATATTTATATAAACCGTATATATATATATATATATGACGTTAATTTAAAGTTCTTGTCCATTGCAATATATATATATATATATATATATATATATATATATATATATATATATATATATATATATATATATGTATATATATACATATATATATATATATATATATATATATATATATATATATATATATATATATATATATATATATATATAAGTGACGTTAATTTAAAGTTCTTGTCCATTGCAATATTATTAATGGAAAGGATTTATGAAAGTATATAAAATTTTAAAAAAAAATTGAAATCTTTCATCAAGCTATTTTTGATATAGCGCGAATTTTTTCTTTAAAAACTTGTTTTTTTTTTTTTTTTTTTTTTTTTCGAATTTAATTGATTATATTAACTATTTAAAATAAGATAATGCTTGTGTACGTGTTTACGTGCATGCGTAGTGTATTATTCTATGTATGTGTGCCTGGGCACGTGTGTTTGTGTGTCTGTACATGTGCACGTGCTCGTACAAGTGTATTGGAGAATGCAAAGTACTATTTAAGTATTTAATAAAGCTTAAAATAAGTAAAACCGAAAATTAATAATGTTTAGATGAGCCTGTATGTGTATGTTTATATATATATATTTTTTCTCACATGCAATTTCTTACGGTAACTTGCGCTACCGTATACTTACTTATGCATATAGAATCTATATGTAGATTTTATTTTGCAGAAATTCTGCGAATTCACTCATTTATACGTAAAAAGCGATATTGTTTATTACATATAAATATAATAAAAAAATTATAATAATTATAATAATAAAAAATTGTAATAAAAAGAATCGCAATTCTTGACCTCACAATGAATCATGAACCAAAAATCTGAGTTTTCTCTTTTTGTTTACTTTCAGCTTAGTGAATAAACTCATTTCAGAAAATTAATATTACTTTGTTAGTTCTTGAGTTGGATATAAAATATTTCTCGCTATTAAAAATAATAAATATAATGATGAAAAAAAAGTTTGTCATGCTAAACTTGCCCTCTCACATTCAGAAAATTGAACAAAATTTGTTTATTGTACTTTAAGAAAACAAAGGTAATGATTAAAATCCACGGTGCATTACAAAAAAAATTAGATAAGTTATTAAAGTGTGATGTAAATTTTTATATAAATGACTATAAGCTGCCTGCAGTTTGTGTTCCTCATGTAATATGTATATTTTGCTTTATTAAAATGTAATAATCCAAACATATATATTCAAACTATAAGTTTATCCGATTTTTCAAGTTTCACGGGAGAAAATAAATAACTACAAGATCAACTGCACTAAGAACCTGTCAGTGTCACTTATGTGTCATATAAGGTTATCAGTGCAGTTGATCTTGTAGTTATATTTTCTCCCGTGAAACTTGAAAAATTGGGTAAACTTATAATTTGAATATTCTGTTTGGACTATTACGTTTCGATAAAGCAAAATATACATTTTTATTGCATGAGGAACACAGAACTGCAGGCAGCTTATCCTCATTTATATAAAAATGTATATTACACTTTAATAACTTATCTAAATTGTTTGGTCATGCCCCTTGGATTTTAGTCATTATCTTTGTTTTCTTAAAGCACAATAAACAAATTTTATTTCTATTTTCTGAATGTCAGGGGACAAGATTAGCATGACAAAATATTTTTTTCACTATTATATTTATTATTTTTAATAGCGCTAGATATTTTATACCGAACTCAAGACCTGACGACGTAAAAATAGTTTTGTATAACTTAAATGAGTTTGTCTACTAAACTAAAAATAAACAAAAAGAGAAAACTCAGATTTTTGGTTTATGATTTTGTGAGATCAAGAATCGCGATTCTTTTTAATACAATTATTATAATTTTTTTATTACATTTATACGTAATAAGCGATATCGCTTTTTACGTTTAAATGAATGAATTCGCAGAATTTTTCCAAAATAACATCTACGTATAAATTCTATATGTATAAGTAAGAATGCGTTAGCACAAGTTATCATGGGAAATTGCAGAAGTCGGGCACTTTAGGTGAGAGAAAAAATATATATGTATAACATATACAAATATGCAAGATCATCTAAACATTATTAATTTCCGGTTTTACTCATTTTAAGCTTTATTAAATACTTAAATAGTACTTTGCATTCTCCAATACACTTTTATGCGCAAGCACACATGTACAGACGCACAAACACACGTACCCACGCACACACTACATAAAATAATACACGACGTATGCACATAACCACGTATATATGCATTATTTTATATTAAATAGCTAATATAATCAGTTAAATTCGAGAAAAACACTTTTTTTTTAAAGAATTTTGCGGTGTATCAAAAATAGCTCGATGAAGGATTTCAATTTTTTTTCTTTTATTTTAATTACTTTCACAAACCTTTTTCACTAGTAATAATGCAATTGACAAGAACTTTAAATTAAAGTCAGTTTAAGATAGCCGAGATATATATAAATATATATATATATATATATATATATATATATATATATATATATATATATATATATATATATATATATATATATACATATATATATATATATATATATATATATATATATATATATATATATATATATATATATATATATATATATATATATATATATATATATATATATATATATATATATATATATATCAGAGGTGTCAAACTCAATTTTGCAGAGGGCCATATATTAAATTTAGAATGTGTAGGCGGGCCAGATTCAAATAAAAAAAATGTACTGAATTATTATAACATTTTATTTATTTAATTATATAGTATATAATATACGGTTGTTATTATATTATATATATACATATATATATATATATATATATATATATATATATATATATATATATATATATATATCAGAGGTGTCAAACTCAATTTTGCAGAGGGCCATATATTAAATTTAGAATGTGTAGGCGGGCCAGATTCAAATAAAAAAAATGTACTGAATTATTATAACATTTTATTTATTTAATTATATAGTATATAATATACGGTTGTTAAAAATTATGATACTTCATTGCGATCGCGGGCCTTATTGATACGTCCCGGGGGCCGGATGCGGCCCGCGGGCCGTATCTTTGACATCCCTGATAGATATACTTAATCCCTTTTGTTAGGAGTGTAAGGCCCGTGGAGTTAAGTTATTCTATATCTGTCTTTTCCAGATTTCCTTCTTTATCCTTCCATTCTGTTGCGTCTTTTGTTTCTTTTGTATTAGTTTCTTCTGTTTATGTGAGTTCTGTATCTTGCTCCTGCTCCGGTACTATGTCTTTATGTTGATTTTTGTAAGCTTTTCCTTCTAATTTTTTCCATCCATTTCCTTTTCTTTCTGTTTCAGTGATTCCTACATAGTGCATTTGTTGTTCTTTTGACAGTTCGTCCTCTTTTCCGTTTATACCCCTCAATCTAATAACTCGATAATTATTTCCCATTTCTTTCTTCCTATCTCTTTCTTTGATTATCTTCTTACTTGTATTCATTTTACTAGTCTTCTCTTCCGTGTCCTTTATCTTTGCCAGGGTCGTCGTCAATCTACCTATCTCTCTCCTTTTTCTCAGTTTTTTGACTTGGTCGTAGTATTCTTTGTTTGTTCTTTCAGTTTTTCTTCCTCAATGTCCCATTTATATTCTCTTTCTTCGATTACGATTTTTTGATATCCTATTTTCACCCTTTTTGCATTCTTTCTCTCGTTCTCTGCTATATGCTTCAATTTCCTTTGAATTTCTCGTCCGTGTTAATTCGTTGTTTATATAAACTCTCTCTCTTGGGTTTCTCAGTTTATTTTTATTTTTCATTACAGCTTCTTTATCTCCCGTGTTTCCAAGTTCTATCTTGTATATAGTCGCTCCTATTTTTATCACATTTTTAATCTGTACTTTTGTGTCCATACTCCTCTCCATAAAATGTTCTACACCTATTTTCAGATCTGGTTGGCTATTCGCTTCAAATACCATTCCCAATATTACAATATTATTCCTTACGTTGTCTTTTTCCAGTCTACTAATCTTCAAATCCATACTTCTCATATTTTCTCTAATTATCTTATTTTCTTCTTTCATTCACCTTTTTTAGATCCTTCAACTCTTGTTGGTATCTCTTCTGGTCTTGTTTTATATCCTTTATACCTGACATTAGCTCTCTGATAATTTCTATCAAATTGTCTATCTTATCTACTCTTTCGTTTTTCTCTTTCTGTGGTGTTCTTATCAGCTTTTTACTCTTCTTGAATAATCCCATTGGCTCTTCTTTTTCTTCCATTACTCTTTTCGGGTCTCCTGAGGTATAATCATCACTATCCATTGTTCTTTCTGTTATAGAAACTTTACGTGTGTTCCTCGTATATTCAATTCAAACACGGGAGAGAAAAAAACTGTCGTTTATATTTCTTATCACCGTAAACAGTAAAACGATCAAGGTCGTCGCTTATCGTTTCGTTAGCTTCATACAATTTTCCAAAATTATTCTCATAAACCTCCAAATTTTTTACTTATTGTCTTAATTCTAACACTACACTCTGCTTTATTTCTAGTCCCTCTCGTTTGCAATCGACAAAATAATTAAATAGATCGAAACACTACCGTAATAATGCTCGTTGAACGAGTTGACTATTTGCTGGGCGTTCGATTCACATGTACACACTTCGCATCCGAAATATATATATCTGTATATATATATATATATATATATATATATATATATATATATATATATATATATATATATATATATATATATATATATATATATATATATATATATATATATCTGTATATATATAAATATATATATATATATATATATATATATATATATATATATATATATATATATATATATATATATCTGTATATATATAAATATATATATATATATATATATATATATATATATATATATATATATATATATATATATATATATATATATATATATATATATATATATATATATATATATATATATATATATATATATATATATATATGTATATATATATATATATATATATATATATATATATATATATATATATATATATATATATATGTATATATATATATATATATATATATATATATATATATATATATATATATATATATATATATATATATATATATATATATATATATATATAATATAAATTAAGGGGACACTTTTACTTGATTTCGACTGGAAAAATCTAGGACATTATTAGAGAGGTAGAAAGTAGTGTCGTGCGACTAGTTTTTAAACTATTTAGTAGATTTGAAAAAGTCAAAGTGTTTTTTGTGTACTTAAACAGAACCTGTTTTAACAATACCAAACTTAAATCTGCCAAGTTATTTAAAAAAATATATATATCCGAATCGTCTAAACTATTTTTGTACATTCAGATTCAAGTACACATTAAGTTTTAGCTAAAAAAGAAAAGAAAAAGAAAATGCTATCATAATATATCATGGTAACTTCAGAGAGAATGATTATAAATTAATTTACT
>CM032449.1:88941071-88976071 GCA_019049505.1 Pachyrhynchus sulphureomaculatus | reverse complement strand
TTTAGATATTTGAATAAATAAGTGAAATGAATCATCGATTGACCACATTATACTGCTATATAGCAAATATTCAAAAAAAATGTAGAGGCAAATTTTGGTCGTATTTTGTTCTCTTATAATTTCAATATCTATGGACCACCTTTTTAATATTTGCATGATATGAGCTGACGTTTTTTTAATTACAATACACAAGCCTATAATGAACGATTCTCCTTATTCACATAGTAAATTAATTTATAATCATTCTCTCTGAAGTTACCATGATATATTATGACAGCATTTTCTTTTCTTTTTTTTTTAGCTAAAACTTAATGTGTACTTGAATCTGAATGTACAAAATTAATTTAGACGATTCGGATATATATCTATCACTTCTATTCACAAACCTCCGGCAAATGTGTACTAGGGGATTTTGACAGCCATAACACGTTATGGGTCTATCAAAAACTGACAAAAATGGAAACCTAGTGACAGAATGAGCTGAAACAAATTATCTTGCCTTGATCCACGATCCTAAACTGCATCCCTTAATTCCAAGTCGAATATGGAAGAGAGGTTTTAATCCAGATTTTTATTTTGGTGAAAATACCCTCCGAAACCTACGTGTAAAGATGGTGTACGACCTAATTCTTAAAATGCAACATAGACCAATCAGGAATCAATGTCTTTGCCGCTGTCAAATCATAAACCATTCCTTTTCGAAAAAGGGTCCACTTCGTGGATAACGTAAAATACATCTCATTCGCGCTGGTGCTTCGCATCCGTATGAGGTTCAGCTTGTTACTCCGCGTACAACGCTTTTCAAGCAATCTTTTATATGGAGAACGTCATCCCTTTGGAATAATTTGCCCAGCGCTGTGTTTCCCACCGAGTACAATTTACAGCGATTCAAGAACAACGTGAATCGCTTTTTCCGCACTCGTGTCGCTCCTGGAGCGCTTTAGGGACTTCCCTGCAGCACGTGTGCTAGACCAATAAAAAAAAAAAAAAAAAAAACATCTCCAGACAGACAGTTTCCAGAGGATGTAAGCAACAACACATCCTCGGAATTACCAGCGAATCCAGTGATTTAATGAAAAAGTACACTGTTCTTTATGAAGCGAGGAAACCATGAAATGTGGGAATGTCCTGTTGGTTAATCTTAGCCGACCAAGACAGCAAAAATCGATAAATACACTGGGAAGTATGGATATGACCCTCAGCTCCAAAAGCACTTGGAACCTGGTACAAAGACTTACCTGTGATTCCAAAGAGATGAAGCAAACTAGCAGCATCACAGCCAACCAGGTAGCTCACACTTTTCTAAAACACATTCCGAGGAGATCCCCAAAGTGAACTCGAACTACTAGGCAAGCCGTTCATGATGAAGGAGCTCAATGAGACCACTAATTCCCTGAAGAACGAATAGGCTGCGGAATCGACGATCTACGATTAAACATATTGGACAAAATCATGGTTACTCTAATTACGGAATTTTTGCACGAGAATTTCCTATACCTAAGTCAAGGAGAAAAGTAAAGATAATAGCTCTTTTGAAGTCAGGGAAGTATCCTAAAACTCCAAGCAGCTACAGGCCTATCTTCTTGCTCTGTCACCTATTCAATGTTTTTTAAAAGGCTGATTCTGATCGAAAATCATGTGGATGGTCTACTAATCATCAAGGGGGTTTTACTCAGGCAGATCATGTACAGGCCAAGTGCTAACATTGAGAGAATTCATTTATTGTGACTTTGAAAAGAAATTAATATCGGATGTAGCCTTTGCCGACCTCTCTGCTGAGTATGGCACTGTCAATCACAGAAAACTTATCTCCAAAGTATACTAGACAACTAGAGATTTTCAACTTACAAGAGTTATTGAATCTATATTATAAAATAGAAGATTTTACAGTACCCTAGAGGGCGAAACCAGGAGATAGATGGGACAGAAAAATAGCCTAACTCAGGGAAGTGTCCTTGCACCGATGATGTTTAACACAAATGACCAACCGACTTCAATCTACTCCGAACACTTCCTTTACGCGGACAATCTCGCAAGCGAACAACGTTGATATAGTGGGACAAAAGTTGGAACAGGCCCTTAAAAACATGTCTGAGTACTACCACCTTAATTTACTTAAATCCAATCCAACTAAAACCCAGGTCCGTACTTTCCACTTAAACACAAGAAAAGCAAGGCGTGAGCTATATGTTAAATGAAAGAAATATTCTACCACACGAGGATTATCCAAACTATTTGGGGTTTTGCTAGGTAGATCTCTAATTTATAAAATTCATATAACCAGACATAAAGTTACCACCCGAAATCACCTGCTTAAAAACTAAATAGGGCGCTAGCCCGACAACTCTAAGAACAACCGCACAAGCGTTATGTTTCTCTACCGACGAGTAGGCTTGCCCAGTCTGGTGTAGATCTGCTTATGTTAAGTAAGTCGGTATTACTTTAATGAGAGCTGTAGAATTATTATTGGTTGCATGAAAGCTATGCCGCTAGATAAGCTGTACAGAGATATCCTCTCTATTAAGTACAAGTGGCACAAAGTCGACTGAAGTCCCGTAGAGGGTTCTTAAATGCTATAAACGTTGAACCACCAGCCAACTTTTTCTAAAGCAAGAACCGTCTTCGGGAATCCATCAAGAATGGAAAACTTGAATGACGCTCAATCGAATTAGAACCGGCGTTGCCCCCCGTGAAAACTAATTTAGTACGATGGGGTTTTAAACAAGACGAATTTGCAATGTGGCGAAGAGCAAATAATGAAGCACATTCTGAGGTGCAGAAATTGTCCATATACCTGGACTAACAATTTTAATTTCAACATATCTTTATTATTTCAATGAAAATGTTATAAGGTTGTGTATACAGTTAAAGTTCTACAGTTACAATGCGTTAGCACACACTCAAATATAGTATGCCTTACGGCTGGCGGTTGTGAGTGCCTGTTTATACATAAAACCTTATGTGCTTAATAGAAATTAATTTTACTATTTCCGATTACACTTACATGGTATTTGAGATTTTGTTTGTTATGGAATTAAGATTTATTTTTGATATTTGCGTAGTTGTCCGTTCTGGTTTATTTACACAAAACCCAGGCTGATGTTGTCAGGGACATATGATCTTATTGATGTTATAGTTAACTACAACTGTTCTTATCGCGTTCACTATCTCTCTCTTTCGTATCTCACTATTTCGTTCCTCTCTCTTGCACCCTTATACAGTAATTCACTCTATTTACAAATTTCTGTTTATAATAGCTTATCTACTGTTGGTATACATCTTATAGATTAATAATATTTATTTTCTATACATGTGTTGAATATGTTTAATATTATTTTCACTATCTGCACTGCACTGACTGATTTTGATATTTATATATTTACACTTGACATGGTTCTTGTAATATTGGCTTATTTATGTTTAACCTGTATTTATGTTCTTTTTCTACAGTTCTTCATGGTCTCTTTTATTTGCGATTGTTTATGTTTATATTTTTATAGGAATTAGACACGCTGCCTGCTTTAGCGCAACGACCCGTGGCGTGCTTTTAGCAGGCCTTAGGCACGCAACCGGTGAGGTACGAAATTTCTGTATGAATATTATTTATACGGCCACAGTAAACTTGTCCATCTATGGTATAATGGTTTATGCGTTGGGTTCTCTCATGATCTGGTTTGTGTTCATTCTTATGTCAAAGTCGATTTGTGTATCTTGTGTCTATAATATTTCGACAAAGTCGACTTTGCATGCGTTGCAGTCGTTTGTGTGTCTGTTATGCTACACGATACTGGTGCGGCATACAATAGTACAAGTCTTATGATTTGTTTCTAAATCATCAATGTATTTCATGTGTTAACGTAGTGCCAATAATACATATAACTTCTGCATTGCAATAAATACCTTTTGGAGTATATGTCCCACATGAAGGTGAAATTTTAATCCGGAGTTGATAATGACACCCAAGTACGTCAGTTTGCCCCTAAATGAGATCTGGAGGTCATTGATTTTTATCGGTAACTTAATTTTATTTTCAGTAATAATTATTTCTTCGCTTTTAGATATGTTTAGATGGATTTTCCATCGTTTCAGCCATGGGAGAATGCTCTTTAGATGATTGCAGATATGCGCTCTAACCACATTAGCATAATATGAATGTGTGTAAGTAAGTTCATCATCTGCAAAAAATCTTAATTTGGTTGAGTGGTATGTGGGAAAATCAGTCATATACAAGTTATATAACTTCGGTGTAAGTTTTGAGCCCTGCGGTACTCCTAATTTGGTGCTCTTGGGCATTGACAATGGGTCCCTAATCTTACTTTAAATATTCTTCTATTTGAATACGTGTATATTAGTAACGTGCAGTCCTGAAGGTTTCTGACTCGCAAGAGAAAATGCAGTTAACGTAGCCCGATACTGGGCTGAAATAATTTGAAACTGTATAATCCGGGTACGAGAAAGAAAGAAGATTTTTACAAAATATGTAAGCTGTCGAAATTGTTTTTGAATACTGACGATATATATAAACAATAAAATTCAGGTGATGCGGATATTATTGTTTTTTTAAAAAATGTTAGGATTAAGCTTCTTATTGTACAGGTTCTGTGAAAGTACACAGAAAAATATTTTGATATTTTCAATTCCTCTAAATTATTTGGAAAACTAATAACACGTCACAACTTTCCGCTCTCTTGATAAAATCGAGTTAACAAGAAATTTGAAAAAAATTAATGAAAATTAATAATCGATTGAAAACATAATGTTATTAGGTACCAAATGTTTCAAAAAAGCATTTTTTTTTGATTTTGTTTGAAATTATGAATACCTTATTGCTATTAATGTATATGATCTGCAATTTTATTTTTACACAATATGTAAACTAACGGTATTTTTTTTCCTTACTGACTGTACAAAAATAGTTTTGGGTAACAAATTTACTTTAATTAAATAAACCGCTTTTAGCAATAAAATTTAGCTTATGTGGATGTTTGTGTTTGTAAAAAAAACTAATCCGGTAGGTTGAAATTTCTTGTTGTTTATATAGGTTTTGTTTAAGTACACATAAAATATTTTATTGTTTTCAAATCCATATTCAGATAATAAATTGTTTTGTGGTTATTTTCCTTCATGTTACTACAATATATTATGATCTTCCTTTTTTCTTTTTGATTTAAAAATTAATGCACACTTAAAACTAAATGGAAAAAAAAAATAGTTTTGCTTAACCAATTTATTTTGACTAAATAAACAATTTTTGGCAACATGAATCAGGTGATCAAGATTTTTCTGTTTGGAAAAAACTAATTTGTCATGTATAAGTTACTTATGGTAAATTTAAGTGCATAAAAAAATCCATTTCTACATACTCCAACTAATTTGGAAAACTAGTAGTGTATCACCACCTTCCTATTAACTTTATAAATTTTCTTCATCAAAATTAAGTAAAAATGTCCCCTTACTTTCTTGTAAAATCGAGTTAACTGGATATTTAAGTAAGAGAATGAAAATGAAAAATCAGTTGACATCGTTACGCAATTATATAGCAAATAAACCAGAAAACAAACTTAGAGAGCAAAATTTATTTAATTTTTTTTTAAAGTGACGATTTTGTATTTACTCACATAATATATAAGCATATAACGAACGATTCCTGATATTTACAGAATAAATTATTTTATGGTGATTTTCTCTTATGTTACCATAGTACAATCTGATTATAATTTCCTTTTTCCCTCTCGTTTTCTTTTTCATTTAAAAAAAAAATACACTTGAAACTAAATGTACAAAAATTGTTTTGCATAAAAAATTTGTTTTGGCTATACCAATCGATTTTTAGCAATATAATTCAGATGGTGTATATTTTTTTTGTTAACTAAATATAATTTTTTTTTTACATTTAAGTATCATATTGAATAAACAGGTTCTGTTTAAGTACACAAAAAATATTCTAAATAATTTAAAAAGTTTATATATTACCACTCCTTGCCGTACTCATAACTTTATAAATCTCAGTGAAAACTAGTTAAATAATTTGGGAAACTAGTAGCACATCACTACTTTCTTCCCTTGATAACTTTATAGATATTCTGTCATTTTTTAGAAATGTTAAATACGATTACAATTTTAATACTGACAATATACAAGCATATAATAAACGATTCTCCATATTGACATAAGAAAATATTTATATATATATATATATATATATATATATATATATATATATATATATATATATATATATATATATATATATATATATATATATATATATATATATGAGTAAATTCGAACAAAAAAAGAGTATTTAGAGCAGTCACAAGCACATTTGTTTAGCAGTACTCTTTCAAAAGTCTGGAATGTTTGGAACATGCTACTAGAGTGTGGTACAAACCCAAATTGAGGGTATTAAAAAAGCACAAATATTTTTATATGTTAATGCTCGTAAAACGAAAGTCAAAAATATTTATAAAATCAAGATTTTATTTTTTTTATCAGGAGAGCAACGTAATCATACCATAAAATAATTTAGTGTTTTTAGTGTTCTGTGCAGAACATTCATGGGATCACTTCGATGTCTCTCTCTCTGTCTGTCACACTAGATTTTCTCCGAGAGTATTTGACATAGAAAGTTGAAATTTGGCACAAATACGGGAATTGATGGCCCAATCGGAGCAGTATAATTTGAAAGTTACTAACTTTGACTTAAGGGGTTAATTTTTGGGGGTGTGAAAAAAAATTACCAGGTCATCGAGTGGGGTGTCAACTGAAAGCTCCTGAAAATATGAGGTCAAAATATATATAATTTTTCGTACAAATTTTTCTTCGTAATTCGCCAAAATTCGCTATCCACCCCCCTTATCTCGAGAAGTACTGATCAGAAAATTTTGAAAAAATTCTGGAATATTCTTCATTAAATGTAGATTGAACGAAAATTATCATGAGTGCGTTTATCTTTGATAACTTATCTGGTATAAAATATAAAAAAATTTCAAGATCATCAGTTTTCAACAAAGATCGGAAACATACTTTGTTGAAAACTTATTAAGGGTGTGTTTGGTAGTCACTGATTATTTTATACCTTCGTAACATTTTTTTTTTTTATTTTAAAAGCAATCACTATACAGAACATTAACTGTACAAGTCCGACTTGCATTTGACCGGTTTTTAATGTTTAAATACTTAAGAATGTTAAGTAATAAATTGAAAAAAATTTGTTCCATCTACCGGTTAACAGGAGATGAAATTTGAATTCTCGAAATTAGAGCTTTTCAACCTATTTTTAATAATTTTCTTCAGTTTAATTAAAATATTTAAAAGTATTAGTCTAATAATATTTATTTTTTATTTCGGAATATTAATAAAACAAGGTTTTTAAGAATTTCAGAATAATAAGTTTGAAAAAAAAAAATTGAAAAAAATATTATTCACGATTTTAATAAAAAGAGAGAAAAACATAAATCTTACAAATGTCAAAATAGAGATTTTCTGCCTATTTTTTAAAAATATGTCCCGCCTAGCCTCTTTATATAATTGATACTTTGAGAGCCGTAAATTTTATCGCAGTATTATTATATTTACATTAAAAATTGATGCGACTCTTAAAATGAAAACACCACTCGTACAATTAATATATAGGTACTGAGAAAAATTAAAAATCATCCAACTTTAAAAATCAACCTATAACGCAAATTCAAGATGAAATGGGCTATTTTTTTTTTTTTTTGTTTTTTGATAAATATTTTTAAAAACTTTTAATTAGCATTCAACTCGAGTTAGTGCATCAAATGTGCCTATGTGTTACATTATTATATGTGAGATGTCTATTTTTCTGGATTATATCCAAACTTCTTTAACTTTTTTTCTATAAGAAGCATAAAAAATCTTTGCTCATAGAAAGAGGTACACTTATTTTTACTAATTTTTTATTTAAAACAATAATTTTCGGGTACAACTAAAAAAGTAAGATAATACGTGTTTTCCAACTAAGTAAATTTTCATGGATAATCATTTTCACTAGATGCAATAATAAAAATGTTTTAATAATATCCCTTTATCCAAGAAATATTTAAAATATTTTTATAAAAAAGAATGATGCGAGTTTTCGATAACGTTGTTAAAGCTCAAATTCAGCTAGAGTGACAAAATATATTTTTATAAACTTTATTCAAATAGTAGTGGTTATGTATTTGTAGAGCGTCAAGTATACTTTTTTTCTTAGGAAAATAAGAAAAACACACAGTTGAAGAGGTGATTAACCGTGTGTCTGGAGAGAGGAAATATTCAAAACACGCTAACTACTCGCTCCTTAAAGGTACCCTCGGTTCAGCAAAAACATCAAAGTAGCTTTGATTGTTCCGTCTTTCCGTAGGCATACTCTTGAAAAGGGAGATAAATTTAAGACACTCATCAAGTTAATTCCTTGTGTTGTCTTATAATTTTCATAATTTTATAACAGAAGTACAAGCTTTAAATATAGTGCTTATTTTTAATTTCTAGACATTCAAAATTTGTGTAATTCTTTATATATCTTTTATTGATTCTTAAAAAGAGTTGGATTAAAATGTTAAGTGAAAATAAATTACAAAAAGCTGCAAAACGAGACGCTATAAATGCTAAGAGGGCACTTATCAAACAACGGCAACGGTCAGAAACCAAAAGAATTCAAGCACAGAAAAAAAATTTAAAACGTTGTACTAAAGACACAAATAATAATGAAATCTCTGATACCGCTAAAGCATCTTGTGATGAATCATTAAATTTTACTTCCCCATAACTTTCAACAAAATCTTTAAAACTATACAAAATACCGTCAAGACGATTAGACACTCGATTAAGGAAATTAATTAATAAATTACAAGTTGAGTTGAAAGAAGCTAAAGAAAATTTAAAAACATGTCAAACAAGATGTTCTCGCATTTATAACATAAAAAAATTAAAAGTTTAAAAGTAAAAATGACAAGCTAGTGCTTCGGGTGAATTACTAAAAAAATCATAGAAAATATAAAAATTCGCCTAGCCACAACCAAGAATCAAAGAGAAAAAAGAATAATGGAAAAATTATTATTGAATGATGATCTCAATTACTTGCGTTCTCCAACAAAAGAGTTTAGTCTGCATAATAAACAATATCATAAGAACATTTTATCAACTAAATCATCAATAAATCCTGGCAAGTCGGAAAAAAAGAAATGAAAAAGCATTGTTTTCTTTTTTTACAAGATGCTAATTCCAGTGGAGCTCCTGGAAAACATGATTTTATTATAAGAAATAGTGTAAAAAAAAGAAAACGCTTTTTGACAGGCACTGTAGATACTTTATATATAAAAAAACTGAAAACCACTGTAAATTAAGTAAAACTGTATTTTATACATTAAAACCATTTTGGGTTGTTCAACTAAAAGTTTCAGCTCGAGATACTTGCATGTGGAAAGATCATAGCAATTTTAAGTATCTGTTGGATAAACTTTGTAGCCTTAAAATTATTGATTCGGAGAGGACGCGTGATTTTTTTGAAACACTTTGTTTTAATTCACAAAATAAAAATTGTACTGTATGTTTAGAAAATGTGGAAAGTGTTCAAGATCAACAGTTAATAACGCTATTTCAGAAAGCGATTCTACTTGGTACTATTCGTGGTTGTTAGAAAAAGTCGAAAGATTAGAAGCAAAAAGATTAACGTATTCTGTTAATGTAACTTCGAAGAAAAAGGTTTCTTGTACGGTTGAAAATTTGTTTAAAACTTTCAATAGTTTTCTCCCGAAATTTCAACGTCATGTATTTCGTATTGGGCATCACCTTAAGTCTCTATCTGTTATTAAAGAAAATCTAAAAAGAGAAATTTACCTGGTCCTTGATTTTTCTCAAAATTTTAATGCTGAATATAGCTCAGCGATACAAAATTTACATATTCGGTGCTTCAAAAAACAGATCTCACTTCAAATTGGCGGTTATTTTTTAAAAATTCAAGACAATTTAATTTTTAAATTTTTTTCCTCAATATTAGAGTGCTTAAGACATGATTCAGCAGTTTCGGCTTTATTAATTCCTGCCATTAAAACAATTAAGTGAGAAGTTCCTGATTTCCGCACTCTTCATATTCAAAGCGATGGGCCTACAACGCAATATAAAAATAAAACTAATTTTTATTTCTTTTAATATTTTTGCAAAAAGTTTGAACTGAATAATGCATCGTGGAACTTTACTGCTGCTGGATACTGCAAAAGCGAAGCTGACGGCTTTGGAGAAAACTTAAAAGATTTATGTGATCGAATTGTGGCATATGGTAAAGACATTCTGCTGATAAATGGTTGCAATTATTAATGGAAATAACAAGATAAAAGCATAAGCTAAGATAATTTAGTTGATAAAGAAGAAATAAAAAATATAGAGGGTCTTATTCCTAAGAATGAACAGCGAGTAAAGGAAACAATGGCGGTACGTCAAGTAATTTGGGTTAAAAAGAAAGAACATTTTTTATATTTTCGTTATTTGTCATGTAGTGAATGTGTCTCACAAAAATCTTGTAAACATTTTCCTCTAGATAAGAGTACTACATGTTATGATTAAAATAAATACTTATAATGAAACTTAATAATTTGTTATAGTTCATAATTGTTTTAAGAGAGTTCCTTGGGATTCCACTTGATTTGATTAACCCTATTTTTTAATTTTTACATTCAATTTCTGAAATTATACTTAACTAATAAATAAAATTCTTAAAAGTAACTTTTTCATAAAAAGTTTAGTTAGAATAAAAGTAAGCAAAAGAGCTCAATTTTGAGAATTCTTTTTCTTCAAAATGAATATTATTTTTTTCATTGTTTTTTTTTCAAATTAAATTTTAAAATTCTTCCCAAAAAACTGACCCCTTATAAGTTTTAAATCGAATAAAAGGGCCAGACTGAGCAAAATTATTAAAAATAGGCCGCAAGCATTCTTAAGTAATTAAATATTAAAAATCGGTCAAGTAAAAGTCGGACTTGCGTAATTAGTGTTCCATATGGTGCTTTTAAAATAAAAAAAAAACTTGTTAAGGAAGTATAAAGTAATCAATGACTTAACAAAACACACCCTAAATGAGTTTTCAAAAAAGTGTTTTTCCGATCTGAAAATGAAATTTGTTTTTTTGACACTCATAATAATTTTCGTTCAATCTATATTTTATGGAAAATATTCCAGAATTTTTTCAAAATATTTTGGTCAGTAGTTCTCGAGAGACAAGGGGTAGACAGCGATTTTTGGTGGTTTTTTAAAAATATTATGAAGACAAATTTGCGCGAATATTACATTTTATATATTTTTGAACTCTCTAGCTCAAGTATGAGCTACTCTATTAAAAGCTAAATTTTCACAAGGTTTCATTTGACATACCACTCGATGACCTCGTAATTTTTTTTTCGCACCTCCCGAAGCTAACACCTTAGGTCAAAGTTTAACTTTCAAAACTACACAGACCTGATTGGGTCATCAATTCCTATATTTGTGCCAAATTGTAACTTTATATGTCAAATAATCTCCGAGAAAATTGGATGTGATGGACAGGCACCGAAGTGATCCCGTAATTGTTCCGTACGGAATATTAAATCATTTTATGGTATTGTTACGCTGCTCTCTTGATAAAAAAAAAAAACAAAAATATTGATTTATTAAATATTTTGGACTTTTGTTATATATATATATATATATATATATATATATATATATATATATATATATATATATATATATATATATATATATAATGATACCCTCAGTTTGGGCTTGCACAACCCTGGCATCATGTCCCAATCATGCCAGACTTTCGAAAATTTACTTCAAACAGTGTGTTTGTCAAAAAATTACTAAAAAATACTCTTTTTTCTCAGATCTCCTTATATATATATATATATATATATATATATATATATATATATATATATATATATATATATATATAAATTTGCCTTTCTTTTTTCTCAGATCTCTTTATATATATATATATATATATATATATATATATATATATATATATATATATATATATATATATATATAAATTTGCCTTTCTAGATTCTTTTTGGAATATTTACCATGTAATAGCCTAATGTTGTCAACCGATTATTTATTTTTATTTATTTCTTCAAATATCTGGTGAATTCAATTTCACGAAAAAGTAATGTGTCTGGTAAATCTATAACGAAGTAGTGACATCCTACTAATTTTCTAATTATTTGATGTCCCAATCATGCCAGACTTTCGAAAATTTACTTCAAACCAGTGTGTTTGTCAAAAAATTACTAAAAAATACTCTTTTTTCTCAGATCTCCTTATAATATATATATATATATATATATATATATATATATATATATATATATATATATAAATTTGCCTTTCTTTTTTCTCAGATCTCTTTATATATATATATATATATATATATATATATATATATATATATATATATATATATATAAATTTGCCTTTCTAGATTCTTTTTGGAATATTTACCATGTAATAGCCTAATGTTGTCAACCGATTATTTATTTTTATTTATTTCTTCAAATATCTGGTGAATTCAATTTCACGAAAAAGTAATGTGTCTGGTAAATCTATAACGAAGTAGTGACATCCTACTAATTTTCTAATTATTTGAGGATTTGAAAACAACAAAGAATTTTTTGTATTCTAAAACAAAACCTGTTTATTCGCTAAGAAACCTAGACCTACTAAATAATTTTTTTTACCAACAAAAATATCCTCGATACCTAAATTTTATTGCTAAAAATTTTGAAGTTAGTCACAGTAAATTCTTTAGGCAAAACTATTTTTGAACATTCTGTTCCAAGTGTGCATTTACCTTCAAAAAAAAAGAAAATGATAATTATAATATATTATAGCAACATGAGAAAGAATTGCATGAAATATTTTACTACATGAGTATGGATAAGTTCTAAGGAAAATGAAAAAAAAATTCGCCTTTAGCACATTTGCTATATAATAACAAAACGTTAACCGATTATGTAAGTTCATTAAATTATTCAAATATCTAGTTTTGACGAAAAATTAAGGATACACTTTTGTTAAATTTTTACTGAGAATATTTACGAATTTATCAAAAAAGCAAAAACGATAACATAGCAAAAGTTTTCTAAATTATTTAAGATCTAGCATATAAAGAGGTTGCGTTTAAGTTCACAAAAAAAATGGTTTCAAAGATCTTAAATAATTTGGAAAACTTTTGCTATGTTACCGTTTTTTCTTTTTTGATAAATTCGTAAATATTCTCAGTGAAAATTTAACAAAAGTATCTCCTTATTTTTTCATCAAAACTAGATATTTGAATAATTAAATGAACTTACAGAATCGGTTGACGGTTTGTTCTTATATAGCAAATGTACCAAAGGCGAATTTTTTTTGATTTTCTTTAGAACATATGAGTATGAATAAAATTTTAACATAAATGACCACCTTCTTACATTTACACAATAAGTAAGCTGAAGACTTTTTAACGTGACGACAATATATATATATATATATATATATATATATATATATATATATATATATATATATATATATATATATATATATACGAGGCTGGTTTGAAAAGTCCGTGCAAAGTCCGAGAGATGGCACCACCGGCGCGTATCGAGGTCATGTTTAGTTAGTAGCATCTCTTGAATGAACGCACACCAAGTTTCAGCCATATTGGTCTATTTCTTTGTGTTTGGCATTCGTGTGAATCAAGGAAGTCGAGTGATTTTCAAGAAATGGACGAAAAAGAATTTCGTGTGGTGATTAAACATTACTTTATGAAAGGCAAAACGCCTCAGGAGACTAAAGAGAAGCTTGATAAACATTATGGTGACTCCGCACCTTCGCTTCGATTAGAACAGTTTATAAGTGGTTTCAAAATTTTCGGAGTGACCATATGGGCACAAGTGACGCTGAACGTTCTGGACGGCCTGTGGAGGTTACGACTCCAGAAATCATTGATCAAATCCATGATATGGTGATGGATGACAGAAGAGTTAAGGTGCGTGAGATTGGTAGTGCTGTAGGCATCTCGACTGAAAGGGTACATAATATTTTGCATAAACATTTGGACATGAGAAAGCTATCCGCAAGATGGGTGCCGCGAATGCTCACGCTTGACCAAAAACGGAATCGTGTGAAGTGTTGCAAGGATGGTTTGCAGCTGTTCCAGAAGAATCCGGAGGACTTTAAGCGTCGTTTCGTTACTGTGGATGAAAGATGGATACATTACTATACTCCTGAGACCAAACAGCAATCTAAACAATGGGTTACCAAGGGGGAATCTGCACCAAAAAAGGCGAAGACCGTTCCTTCGGCCGGAAAGGTTATGGCGACTATCTTTTGGGATTCGCAAGGGATAATCCTCATCGACTATCTGGAAAAGGGTAAAACTATTACAGTGAATATTATTCATCGTTATTGGACCGTTTGAAAACCGAGCTGCAAGAAAAACGCCCGCGATTGGCCCACAAGAAAGTCCTTTTCCATCACGACAACGCACCAGCACACACCTCAGCAGTTGTGGTCGTAAAATTAATGGAAATAGGATTCCAACTCGTTTCACATCCCCCTGTTCTCCAGACTTGGCTCCCTCGGACTACTATTTGTTCCCCAATTTGAAGAAATGGCTGGCGGGACAAAGATTTTATTCAAACGAGGAGGTGATTGCAGACACTAATGGATATTTTGCAGACTTGGACAAATCCTATTATTCGGAAGGGATCAACAAACTAGAACATCGTTAGACGAAGTGTATAAGCCTAAAAGGAGACTATGTCGAAAAATAAAAAAGGTTTACCCCAGTTTTTATTTTTGCACGGACTTTTCAAACCAGCCCCGTATATATATATATATATATATATATATATATATATATATATATATATATATATATATATGTAATGATCGCTTCTCCATACTCATGTAGTAAAATATTTGCATGCAAATTCTTTCTCATGTTGCTATAATATATTATAATTATCATTTTCTTTTTTTTTTTTGAAGTTAAATGCACACTTGGAACAGAATGTTCAAAAATAGTTTTGCATAAAGAATTTACTGTGACCAACTACGAAATTTTCAGCAATAAAATTTAGGTGTCGAGGATATTTTTGTTAGTAAAAAAATTATTTACTAAGTCTAGGTTTCTTACCGAATAAACAGGTTTTGTTTTAGAATACAAAAAATACTTTGTGTTTTTTTTTTTTTATGGGTCTAGCACACGTGCTACAGGGAAGTCCCTAAAGCGCTCCAGGAGAGGCATGTGTGCGAAAAAAGGATTCACGTTGTTCTTGAATCGCTGTAAATTGTACTCGGTGGGAAACACAGCCCTGGGCAAATTATTCCAGAGGGATGATGTTCTCCATATAAAAGACTGCTTGAAAAGCGTTGTACGCGGAGTATCAAGCTGAACCTCATACAGATGTGAAGTATTAGCGCGACGTGTATTTCTAACATGCACCGCTCTGGGAGGAATTAAGCGGGCTACATCTTTCGAACACTTTCCATAAAAATACTTGTAGAACATACTCAAGTCGCCAACCATTGTTCGTTGTTCCAGCGAATCAAGGCCGTCGGTCAGTTCCGGGTCTCCAATCAGACGAACAGCTCTTTCCTGAACAGAATCCAACAAATGCAGTGTGTGTTTGGGAGCGGAGCCCCAAACGTGGGAGCAGTATTCCATAATTGGTCGAATTTGAGCTTTGTAAAGAATTAACAGTTGTTGTGGAATGTAAAGCCTTCTGGTTCAAAATAATATTCCCAACTTTTTAGAAGCTCTCCTTGCTATGCCTGCAACATGTTCATGCCAGGACATATTTGCTCCCAAATTAACGCCCCACAAATTGAGTGACGATGCTAGGGGAATGGAGTGCCCCGACATGACTATGTCGGGTTCAGCAACGTTAACTTTTTTAGAAAAATCTGCCGCCTGGGTTTTTGTTGCGTTAAATTCCACTTGGTTACTGTCACCCCAAGATAGAATTTCTTCCAGGTCTTTGTTAAGTTGAACAACCTTCTGCTCTCTGCAGATATTCGCCTGAGTAGCCGATGTCTGAGCGTTCAAAGAGAATGAAGAGATAAGCGTACTGTCATCTGCAAAGCTGTAGATTGGATTCCCGGTCTTTTCCAGCAGATCATTAATGTAAATGAGAAAGAGAGTAGAAGAGCGTATGGAGCCCTGGGGCACACCGGCGTTGATAGTGAAGGTGTTAGAAAGAAATACTCGGACCGCCACTCGTAAAGAACGCTCTCTGAGGAAACATGGGAGCCACAAACTGAACTTTTCGGATATACCATAAAAGCGTAGCTTAGCCAATAGTCCATCGTGCCAAACACGGTCGAATGCCTTGGATATGTCAAGAGTAACCGCTCGAGATTCTCCAAAGTGTTAAATTGCGTTGTTCCAAACATGTGTTACATAAGTCAGAAGATCTCCTGTTGATCTATGTTTACGAAAGCCTATTGGTGATCGCTAATAATGGTGAATCCTTCAAGATATTTTAGAAGATGCTGATTGATTACCTTTTCCATGAGTTTCGATATTATTGAAAGCAGTGCGACTGATCGGTAGTTATTTGGCAAGGTCCTCTTACCTTATTTAGGTATCGGCTAAACTGTGGCACATTTCCAGCAGGCAGGAAATATTCCCTTTCTGTAGGATAGGTTGAAAAGTCTATAAAAAACTGGTTTGGTTGCATAGTTTTTGAGACCTATGGCAGGTATTCCGTTAGCGCCAGAAGCCTTTTTTTGGTGAAATTTTGACTAACTGCCTTAGCGACTGCCCAAAAGGACCTGGAATTGTTGGGACAAGCGAGAAGTTTGTTTCTAATTCGTTGATGTGTGCCTCCTTGGTCTCGTCGATAATTCCTCTGCATCTGTTCCGGGCACAAATAAAGATGTTACGATTTATGGTGTTAGGAATTTCACGCCATTGTCGGTAGGAAGAGAAAGTGCAAAGTAGCAGTAGCTACTTTGCACTTTCGGTCAAACCAAGGCTTCCCATTGGAGGAGCATTTCTTCGAAAAGGGACGTAAGCTTCCATAGCAGCCAAAATAACATCGGAGACCTCCCTGGCGCAGTCAGATGGGTTGTCGGATCGAAAACAAATGTCCATCTAAGGGAAAGTTCAAAAATATTCCATTAGCAGATTTGTAGTGCCAAATTTTGCGCGGTCTAGGCGCCTCTTTGTTACTGATTGGTAGGATACTCGATGTCGAAAGCAGTTTATGGTCGGAAGAACCTAATGGCGGATTTACGGTGACCGTGTAAATCTCCGGATTGGTAGTTAAAAACAAATCAAGAAGACTTATTGTAATTTTCAAATCCTCAAAATAATTAGAAAACTAGTAGGATGTCACTACTTCGTTATAGATTTACTCGATCAGTTACTCAGTAAGTAAAAGTGACACCTTACTTTTTCGTGAAATTGAATTCACCAGATATTTGAAGAAGTATATAAAAATAAATAATCGGTTGACAACATTAGGCTGTTACATGGCAAATATTCCAAAAAGAATCTATAAAGGCAAATTTTCAATAGGATATTTTAATGTATATGATCTACACTTTCATATTTAAACAATATGTATACGGTATAATATAATATATTAGATTTACTATTTTTTCTCTCCCCTTTTTTTTAAATTCAAAACCGATTTCATACTTGATTCTGAATTTACAGAACAGCTACTTTGACCAACAAATTTAGGTGACAAGGATAATTTTTTCTCTGTTTTCCTTTTTAATTTAACAATTGGGGCATTCATTAAACTAGAGTAAATATGTAAAAATAGATTTTACAGCAAATTTACTTTGACTTAAGAAATAATTTTCTGCAATAAAGTTCAGGTGATGCAGATGCAAAATAATTTAAGAGTCTTAAGTTTCTTACTGTATAAACAGGTACTGGTTAAGTACACAGAAAAATAGTTTGTTATTTTCAGTGCCTCTAAATAATTTTGAAAAAACAGATTTTTCTCAGTCAAAATAAGGTAAAGGTGTATATTTACTTCCAGTGAAATAAAGTTTACTAGGTATTTAAATAAATTAATGAAAATTACTAACCAGTTGACAACATTGTGCTATTATATAGTAACTATTCCAAATAAACCCTTTGGAAGCACAGTTATTTTAATTTTTTTAGAAAATATGAATACAATTAAAATATTAATGTATATGTCCACAATTTTATATCTACGCAATATGTAAGCTAGCGATATTTTTTTTTAAAGTGCAGACAGTATATAAGCATATTGTGAACGATTCTTCATATCAAGGGGTTACATACACCAGGGCGCTGCAAAAAGTATGTATGTATTAAAAAACTATTTTAAATGTTAACATATTTTTTATCGGGTTAAATGGACCTCTGACGAAAACTATGGCGACTTCTTGTCTGCAGGATAACTTCACAAAAATAATCCAATCTGCAAAAATAAAAATTAGTCTAGTAAAATAATGTAGCAGTTAAAAATTGTCGAAGGTTTTTTTTTCAAAAATAAAAAAGTTATGGTATTTCAAATGTGTATGCAATTTTTGACCAAAAAATTTACGTGTATTTAGTTATAAAAAATTGTCTATTAGAAAATTTAAAAAAAAAAATACTCTAGACATTTAGTAGAAACAGTAATAAATAAGATTTAAAAAAAAAAAACAGTTAAAAAAATATTAAAAATGGACTGAGCAACATTGCAGATGTTGAGATTGAGACAGGGGACGTCTCAATCCGACGCCGGATGAAATTTAATGCAGTAACTAATAATATTAATGAGCAATAAGATTCAGATGATGCGGATATTTGTGAAAAAGATAAATTGGTAGATCTAAGTTTCTTATTGTATTCCTATTGCATGAACAGGTTTTGTTTAAGTACATAGAAAAATATTTTTGTATTTTTAAATCTTCTAAATATTTTGGAAATCAAGTAACACATCATAGCTTCCTACCTTCCTTATAACTTTATATATTAATAACAATATTAAGTAAAAATTTTTCTTCATGCTCGTTGAAATCGTATTAACAAGATATTTAAATAATTGAATAAAAATGAATCATCTGTTGATAACATTATGCCGTTATATAGCAAATATTTTTTAAAAAAAATTCAGAATCAATTTTTTCTTGATTTCGTTAAAAATTGTAAGTATGATTATGGTTTTAAGATATATGATCAACAATTCTATATTTGTATAAAATGTAAGCTAAAGATATTTTTTATGGATTGATAATATTTAAGCATTAATTAACGTTTCTCCGGATTGATATAGTAAATTATTTTATGGTAATTCTCTCCATATATTATGATTAGCATTTTTTCTTTTCTTTTTTAATTTAAAACTAATTAGACACTTGAAACTGACTGTACCAAAATAGTTTTGAGTAATAAATCTAATTTGAATAAATAAATAATGTTTAGCAATTAAATTTAGGTTACGCGACTGTTCGTATTTGTAAATAAACTAATATGGCAGGTTTACCTCTCTTGTTGTGTATTAATGTTTTGTTTAAGTACACGGAAAGTATTTTAATGTTTTTAAATCCATATTCACTTAATAAATTATTTTATCCTTATTCTTCTTCATGTCTCCATAATATATTACGATATAATTTCTTTTTTTCTTTTGGTTTAACTGTAAATGAACACCTAACACTAAATGGGCAAAGATAGTTTTGTTTAACTTAACTTTCTCTACCTAAACAATTTCTGACACTGAACTTCGGTGATTTTAATTTTTTGGGTTGCAAAATTCGGTATGTTTAAGTCTCTTATCGTATGTTTAAGGATACAAAAGCACATTTCTATATACTCCAAATGATTGCGAAAACTTTTAGTGCGTCAGTACTTTCTGTCTGCCTGATAAATTTATGAATTTTCTCAGTTAAAATTAACTAAAATCGCCCTTTACTTTTTCGGGAAATTGAGTTAACTAGATATTTTAATAAAATAATAAAAATGTACGATTATTTGACAACATTTTGCCATTATAAAGAAAATTTTCAAAAAAAAAAAACGCTTTGGAGGCAAATTTTATTTGATTTTTTAAAAAATGCTGAGTACGATTACAATTTTAATGTATATGAATAATCTCATATTTTCACAATATATAAGCTTACGAGTTTTTTTTTCGATTGACAATATATAAGCATATAATGAACGATTTTATATATTCACTTTCTATTTTATTTTCTCTGATGCTACCTTAATATTTTATGATTATCATTTTCTTTTTTTATCTTTTTCTCTTTAATTTAAATTAAAATGCATACTGAAAATTGAATATGCAAAAGTAGTTTTGTATAGCCATTTACTTTGGCCATCTAATCAATTATAGTAATATAATTTAGGTGTTGTGGATATTTTTATTTGTAAAAAAATAATTTGGTAGGTTTAAGTTTCTTATCGTATAAACAGATTCTGTTGAAGTATATACAAGAATGTTGTCAAATACTCGAAATAATTTGAAAAACTAATGGCATATAATCACTCTTCTCCGTCCTATTAATTTTATAAATATTCACAATCAAAATTAGGTAAAAGCGTACCTTTATTTTTCATAAAATTAAGTTAACTAGATATTGATATGAAAATGAATAATATATTCACAACATTATGATATTATGTAGCAATTATACCATAAAAAAACTTTGTAGGCAAATTTTGATGGTTTTTTGATTAGAAATTGTGAAAACGATTATAATATATAATATTCAATTATTTAATCAAAAATAAATAATCGGTTGACAAAGTTATGTTATAATTTAGCAAATATTCCAAAAAATGGTTTGGAGGTAAATTTTATTTCATTTTCTATAGAAATTATGAATATACGAGCAATTATAATTTTAATATAAATAACCAAATTTTAATATTTACGCAATTAGTAAGCTGAAGATATTTTTTTTTAAGTTCTAACAATACATAAGCATATAGTAAATTATTCCATGGTTATTCTGTCTCATGGTACCATAATATATTGCGACTATCATTTTTTTTTCTCTCTTGTACTTTTAAATTTGAAGCTAAATGCACACTTGAAACTAAATGTACAAAAATAATTTAGGATAATGAATTTACTGTCACTAACAAAACAATTTTTAGGAATAAAATTTAAGTGACGCGAAGATTATTGTTTTTTAAAAAATAATTTGGTAGGTTTAAGTTTCTAAAATAAACAGGTTCTGTTTATGTACACAGAAAATTACTTCGTTGTTTTCCAATCCCTTAAATAAATTAGAAAACTAATAGCATGTCACTACTTTCTGCCTTCTTGATAACTTTGTAGATTTTCTGAGTCAAAATTAAATAAAACTGTCCCATTACTTTTTCGTGAAATCGAGTTATCAATATATTTAAATAAATTAATCAAAATGAATACTAGGTTGATAACATTATGTTATTATGCAGAGAATATTCCTAAGGAGAACTATGGGGCTACATTTTATTTGTTGGAAGCCAAAAGTGATAACATAAAATATGTCACTTGTCTAATATGTTAGATTTCAAAGCCAACTAGGATTTTTTTAAACATCCCTCTCTACATACATATGTGCACTCTATTAGGTGGCGTTCTTTAATACGTTTACAAAAATATATAACACTTCATATTTATTTTTAGTCTTTATTTATGTTCAGTTTAACTTTTAAGTGACTCATTCAATTTGCTCTTCTTTTATTTAGAGTTTTAAAAAAATTCAGGTACATTAACATAAGATTTGTTACTAGTCAAATTTAATAGTTTGCCAAACCAACTAAGATTTTTAAAAGGCGTTACATATGGGCACACCATTAAATGGCATCTTTCAGTCCGTTTATGACTTGATATTTATTTTAAATCGTTACCGGTATACAGGATATTCAATTTTAACTTTTAAGAGTCTTATTCAATTTACTCATTTTCTGTTTAGGTCATCAGGATGTAAATTTTTTTAAATGGAAAATTTTACATATAAGTGGCATTCTTCAAACCCGTTACACTTGCTATTTTTTTTCAGTCGTTATCAATATATAGGGCATTCAAATTATTAAAGAGAATTTGAATTTTTTCAGTATCTTACTAAATTTACTCGTTTCCTATTTGGGGTATCAAAAAAATATTTTACTAGTAAACTTAGGTTTTTGTTAGGAGGCAAAATCAAATATCAAATAATATAAAAATTGTCATATGTCAAATTTGACAGTATACAAAGCAAACTAGAATTTTCTAAGTGACACCCTTTACACCCATCATTAATTGGAACTTTTCAGTCCGTTTATAGAAATATATAATTTTTGGTTTTTACTTTCAGTCATTACCTAGATACTGACCACTCAATTTATTAATCGAAGTTCTAAAATTAACTATCTTCCTATTTGGCACAATAGAAAATTCGTTTACTAGTAAATTTGTTTTTTTTTTGTGAGAAAAGAAAACTTAATAACAAAAAAATTTGTCACTTTTCCAGTCATATGAGCATGATACCGTTTAAACAAAAAATCTAGTTAACTTTGTAATCTGACAAATTTGCAAGTGACGAGTTTTTTGTTTTCATATTTGGCTTCCTCAGAAAGAAGAAAGTCTTCAATTACTTAAATGCCCTGTATACTGATAACAACTGAAAATAAATATGAAGAGTTTTATATTTTTGTAAAGGACTGATGTAGAGGTTGCCATTAAAAAATCTAGTTGGTTATGTAATCTGTCAAATTTCAAAAATGACAACATTTTTTGTTATGATATTTGGCTTCCTCATAAAAAATAAGTTCAGAAGTAAAATAATTTTTTCGATATGTCATATAGGAAAATAGAAGAACGGCCTCTCAAAAGTTAAAAGTCGATTCCATAATTTGAATGCCCTGTATATCGCTAGCTACTGAAAATATATATATATATATATATATATATATATATATATATATATATATATATATATATATATATATATATATATATATATATTAAATATTTTTGTAATCGGACCGAAAAATGCTGTTTAATATTATATTATATTATAGAGTGCTTTCGAAAAAAATTCTAGTTAGCTTTGTAAACTGCAAAATTTGACAAGATACAAATTTTGTGTTATAGTATTTGGCTTCGTTACAAAAAAACAAATTTAAAGTTAAAATTCAGTTTAATAACTTATGTATGTGTTATATATTTTTGTTAGTGGACTGAAGAATGCTATTTAATGATGTGCTTATATGTAGAGGGTGTGTAAAGAGTTTTTTTGATACACTAAAAAGTAAATTAAATGAGCTAATTACAAGTAAAAATTCAGTTCAATAAATTGAATTCTCTGTATATCTGTAACAGCTGAAAATAAATATCAGGTGGTATATATTTTCGTATATAGTGACAAGTGACAAATTCTTTTTTAAATTGCTTCATTCATAAGAAATTAAGTACTGAAAGAATTTTTTTGGTTTCTAGAGTAGAAACGTAGTAAATTAGGTGTGAAAAATATTCCTGTAGAAAAATAGCCTTTACATAACAAATTTACTTTAAATAACTAGTAGTATAAATAGGTGGATTGTATCGCGCATAATTTTAGAAGTTAGGCGGGGATAAAGTAAGTGTGCTATAGGAATAATATGAAAGCTATGAATGTTGTTTTTAATGTCAATAGCCTAAATAATAGAAAGCCTGTAATAAAGCAAAAACCTGTAATTGAATTTATGTAAAGTTAGGTATTATCGTAATAAAAAGCGCTACCGAGGTAGCATAACCTTACTTTCGAGTTTTGGCTGGAAAAATTTAAATAATGTGTGGCTACGAATGTGCAGGTTTTGATAGATAAGGTGAGGTTGAACGTACGCTGGTTTTGACAGATGTCAGTTGAGATAGTGTTTCCAACTCGATGACGTAACAGCATATTGATACAGTGTTGCCAATATACCAGCATAGGAGTATGATGTTATATGAATTTAAACCAATCTTATGCCTGCTAGTTGCATAACGTAAGTAAAAGTATCTATCGATATATGGCATTGCTAGTTACATATATTATTGGTTGCATAAAATTATCTTTATCCTTGTTTGCTCTAAAATATGCTGTAGTTTGATTGGTAAGGTGAACTACTCTGATCAGGTCAGTATAAGGTCATGTAAATTAATGCGTATCAGAGAGATTTCCAAGGTTTTGCGCTATCTATTGTTAATAAATGTAGGTTTCTGTATATGGTTTTTAATCTTCATATCCTAAATAATAGAAAGCTTGTAAAAAGTAGAAACCTGTAATTGAATCATATGTTAGTTAGTATAAGATTATGACTCATGTGAATTTAAGCTAATGACAAATCGCTGTTGTATGAGATGTGTTCGATTGTTTACGTGAACTACTTCGGGTTAGTTCAGGTTAGACTCTCAGCTCTGAAATTTTGGCTAGGATGATTTCGAGGATAACTTTCTCAGCCACTTTGCCTATGCAGGGAAGTAGGCTAATTGGCCGGTAGATTCTAGCCTCGTGAGAGGGGGTGCAAGGTTTTCTGTTTAAGATGATCTCAGCTTGCTTCCAGAAAGGCGGGAAGTGGTCGAGTCTCATGATACCGTTTATTATATTTGTGATTTGTTCCTTTGGACGTTTGTTTAGGGCTTTAATACCGATTTTGTCGTTCTCTGGGGCTTTTCGATTGGAGCATGAGTTGATGGTGGCTTGTGGGGCAGAGGGGATAGCGTAATAAGTGTTGTGGAGGTTGGACCTGTCTGAAAACCTGAATGGTGGAGGCCACTCTTTGGTCTCTGGCAAAATCGGGGCGGGCTGGGGGATTGTGGCAACACTGGTCTTCTAGCATTTCTGCAAAAAGATCAACTTGCAGTGACAGCAGTGGTTTCAGCGTGAGAAACTGTGGGGATCTAACGTGGGGTGTCATTAGAAAAGGCATGGGCCATTGGGTGTTGAGGAACTTGATGAGCTTAGAAATCCATCTGTTGTTGTGGTAGTTAGAGACTTAAGCTGTGGCACGGTTTGCGAGCCTTTTAAGGCAGGAGTCGCCAGTGCGCATGGCTCTCCTCAGCAGACGGTTTTTCTCCCGTATCTGCTCTTTGATGTAAGGGGGAAAATTGCCTGTAAGTGAGGCGGGTTCGATCCTGGTGACGGTGGCCTGGGCTAAGGTGGTCTGGTTGTCTCCTGTCAACTCATTGACTGCATTGTCGTGACGATGGTGGGAATGGGGTCAGTGTTTGCCAGGAGCCTTTGGAAGTGCTCACAGTCAGTGACGCTGGAGGTGACAGTATCGTTAATCCGGTCGGCTGGGTCGCCCAGAATAAAAATGACTGGTAAATGGTCAGAGGGGAGCTCGTGGAGGACAGTGATATTGATGTGCACCCTCAACGTTTCTGACCAGGAAAAGGTCGAGAAAGTCAGGCGTTCCGTGGCATATGAAAGTGGGTTTATCTGTAGTGATGTTATTAAAGAGTAGTTGGTACTGGATGGCTGCGAGATCGCTGCAATTAACGTTCGTGACTAGGTCTCGCCAGAGAACATTTTTGGGGTTGAAATCACCGCTCAGGACCGACTTCTGTTGTTGGGGCCGAAAAGTTTATGATAGTCTACAGGGTCAATTGGTTGGTTATTCCCGTTTTGTTGGTAGACAGAGGAGAAATGATAGAACTATTGTTAGCCATGGAAATGGCTATAGTGTTGGCTTCGGTTTGGGTTAGCGTGAGAGGCGGTGGCTGATGATGATTTAGGAATTGCTTGATTAGGATCATGGTCCGCCTGAAGAGAGCCCTGGTTCTATCGTCCCTGTAGGCTATATAATTGGGGATTTTAAAGCGGTGGGAGGGTTTCACGAAGTTTCTTGAACTAAGGTGATATCGATGTTATACTCCTGCAGGAAATGCTGGAGCTCTTGTTTTGTGGAGGCATACCATTAGCGTTCCAAGTTTGGATTTGAAGGGATCGCGGAATAATTTTGTTAGGGCGTGAGGCTATTTGTGAGGTGGGAAGGTTGAGGAGGGACATAAAGGATGGATATTGGCGTTGCACGTTGCTTAAAAAGCTGCTGAAGTGTAGCGTTAAAGGTAGTCATCTATTGAGTGACTTTAGGGTTTTGGGGGATAGGAGTGGCAAATTTGGCTGAAACGGCGGCCCGCTGGTGTTTTAGGTGCTTTGGACATCCACCGTAGGACGATTGATGTGCACCCTCACAGTTGACACAACGAGCTGATTCTCTATATTCACATAATAAATTATTTAATGTTATTCTTTCTCATGTTACCATAATATACCAGTATAATTATTTTCGTTTTCTCTGTCCTTTTCTTCTTAATTTAGAACTAATTGCACACTTGAATTTCAGTACCCAAAAAACTTTGGAAAAAAAATTACTTTGACTAACCAAAAAATTTTTCGAAATAAAATTTACGTGACCCGGATATTTTGTAAAGAAAATATAATTTGGTACGTTTAAGTTTCTTATTGTATAAACAGGTTCTGTTTATACAATAAGAGAAATTCTTTGATGTTTTGAAATCTTTTAAATTATTTGGCCTTTCTTCTAACTTTATTGATTTTCCTAGTCAAAATTAAGTAAAAGTATCCTCATACTTTTTCATGAAATGGAATTATTTAAATCACGGGATCAAAATGAATAATTAGTTAAAAACATTATGTTATTTTATAGTAAATATAGAATTTTGATTGTTAATACAATTATATTTTTTATGTATATGATTCACATTTTTATATTTAGATAGGCAGAGGATTTTTTTACGTACTTACAGTGTATAAGCATGTATTGAAGTATTCTCCATATTTCCTATAATATATCATGCTTATAATTTTTTTCTCTTTCTTTTCCTTTTCTTAATAGACATTTTTCAGCAATAAAGTTCAGGTGTTTAGGTTTCTTATTATATAAACTGGTTCTGTTTAAGTACACAGAGAAATACTTAGATAAAAGCGTATCCTTACCTTTGCGCGTAAATCGAGTTTAGTAGATATTTGAATAAATAAGTGAAAACCAATAATCAGATGACAACATTATGCTATTATATATGAAATATTCCGAAAAAAATTTTGGAAGCATATTTGGAAAATTAGAAATTATGAATGCGTTTAAAATATCAATGTAAATGATCCATAATTTTATATTTATACAATATGTAAGCTGACTTTATATTTTTACGCACAGACAATCCATAAGCATATTGTGAACGATTCTCCATATTCATATAGTAAATTATTTTATAGCAATTCTCTCTCGTAGTACCATACTATATTACGATTATCGATCCATTTTTTCCTCTCTTTTTTAAAAAATTAAATGCACATGTGAAACTGAATGCACAAAAACAGTTTTACATAACAAATTTAATTTGACTAAAAAATTTTTAGTAATAAAATTTTGTTGGCGAAAAAATAACTTGGTAGGTTTTAATTTCTTACTGTTTAAACAAAAATTAATTTGATGTTTTTTAAATAATTTAGAAAACTAGTGGCATTCACTAGTTCCTGAATTATTATAGATTTTCTGACTCAAAGTTAAGTAAAAGTGTCCTCATACTTTTGATAAAATTTAGTTATCTAGATATTTAAATAACTGAATAAAAATAATTAATCGGTTAAAACATAATGCTATTATATAGCAAATATTGCAAATAAAAATTTTGGAAGTAAATTTTGTTCGTGTTTTCTATCTATATTCACATAGTAAATTATTTTATGATCTCACGTTACCATAGTATATTATGACTTGAATTTTCTCTTTTTCTTTTTTAAAATTTAAAACTTAATGCGGACTTGAATCTGAATGTACAAAAATAGATTAACATAACAAATTTCATTTGACTAATTAAACAATTTTGAGCAATAAAATTTAGGTAATTCGGATATTTCTCTGTGCAGAACATAATTTGATAGGTGTAAGTTCCTTATGGTAGTCACAGGTTCTGTTTAGGTACACAGAAAAATGCGTTGATGGTTTCAAATTTTCTAAATAATTTTGAAAACTAGTAGCACGTCACTACTTTTTACCTTTCCTATAATTTATCAGGTTTTTTCGCTCAAAATTACGTAATTGAGAACGTTCTGCTATTATATAGAAAACGTTTCAAAAATAAGTATTTGGTTTTTTAACAAATGTTGAATACGATTATAATTTTAATGTATATGATCTACATTATTTTATTTACACAATATGTAAGCTGACATTATAGTTTTTGTGAACTAATACTATATAAGTATGGAATAAACGATTTTCCATATTCACATAATAAATTGTTTTGTGATCTCTCCCTTATGATAGCTTATTATATTAAACTGATCGTTTTTTTTCTCTCCTTTCGTTTTCTTCCTAATGTATGTTTAAGTTTCTTATTCCGAAGTCTGTTTAAATACACAGAGAATTACTTTAATGTTTCAAATTCTTTAAATAGTTTGAAAAACTAATAGCATACCACTACTTTCTGCGTCTCTGATAGTTTTATTGATTTTCTCGATCAAAATTAAGTAAAATAGCCTTACTTTTTCAAATAATCGAATTAAGTAGGTATTTGAATGAAAGCCATAAAATGATTAATTGGGTGACAACGTTGTGCTACTATATAGCAAATATTTTTATATATTTTTTATAGATATGAACCACATTTTTATATCTATACAATATGTAGGCTGACAATATAGATTTTACTTACAAACATGTAATGAAAGATTCTCGATACTCACATAATAAATTACTTTATTGTCATTCTCTCTCATGTTACCATAATATTATTATGGATATATTTTATTCTCTCTGTTTTTCTGCTTAATTTAAAACTTTATATACAATTAAAACTTAATATACAAAAATAGTTTAGCATAGTAACTTTACGATAACCAACTAAATAAAGATAATTTACTTAGTTTAGGTGTCTCAGTTTATAAAAATGTTCTGTTTAAGTACACAGACAAATTTTTAAAATATCCGAAATAATTTGAAAGACTAATAGCGTAATATCACTCTTTGCCTTTCTAATAACTTTATAAATCCTGTTGACTAAAATTTAGTAGATGTGTCCCCTTAATTTTTATAAAATTGGGATCACTAGATATTTAAATTGTTAAATAAAAATTAATAAACATTTGATAACCTTATGTTATTATATAACAAACTAGCCGGGCCCGCGGCTCCGCTCGCGCGGACTTGATTCACTACTATCGTCACTGCTTATTCCTTATGTTACCCAACGTAATAAAATATCTCCCATTATTTCCCCTTGTCTCCCAATATTTTCTCCTTATCTCCCATTATCTCTACATAATTTCCATTATCTAGGCTTATCTCTGCTCATCTCCCATTATTTCTCCTTATCTCCCATTATCTTACCTTATTTCCCATTATCTAGGCTTATCTTGACTTATCTCCCATTATTTCTCCTTATCTCCCATCATTTCTCCTTATCTCCCATTATCTCACCTTATCTCCCATTATCTAGGCTTATATCGAATTATATAGAACATATGTATAAATTTATAAAACACGTAAATCGGATAAGTGATTCTCGGGTGATAAGCGCACTAACGGACAGACAGAAAGACAGAGAGACAATGCATTTTATATATATATATTGTATTCTTTGCTACATGATATTGTTCCATATTTAATGCTTTAGGGAGTGTATTGCAAGAGAACGCGCTAGCGGCAAACTTTTCTCCGACTTGATTCACTATTATCGTTACTGCTTATTCCTTATGTCACCTAACGTAATAAAATATATCCTATAACCTGGCCAGAGAACATACGTATGTTTAAAAAAAAAAGCACGTAAATCGGATAAGTGGTTCTCCAGTGATAAGCGCACTAACGGACGGACACAGACAGACGGACACAGAGACATTGCATTTTATATATATTATAGATATTCTCTGCTACATAATATTGTTCCATATTTAATGGTTTGGAATGTGTATTGCAAGAGAACGCGCTAGCGGCAGACTTTGTCCGACTTCATTTACTATTATTGTCACTGCTCATTCCATATGTATGTTTTTAAAAAAAAAAGTACGAAAATCGGATAAGTGGTTCTCCAGTGATAAGCGCACTAACGGACAGACAGATAGACAGAGATACGTTGCATTTTATATATATTATAGATGTAATAAAATATATACCTATAACCTGGTCAGAGAACATATGTATGAATTTAAAAAATCACGTAAATCGGATAAGTGATTCTCGAGGGATAAGCGCATTAACGGACAGACAGACGGACAGCATTTTATATATATATTATAGATATAGATTATTATTATTATTATTTTTATTATTATATAACCTGGCCAAAGAATATATGTATGAATTTAAAAAAAAGACAGGTAAATCTGATAGGTGGTTCTCGCGTGATAAACGCACTAATGGACAGACAGCCAGACAGAGAGACATTACATTTTATATATATTATAGATTATAGATTACAGATATTCTTTGCTACATAATATTGTTCCATATTTAATGGTTTAGGCTGTGTATTGCAAGGTCACGCGCTAGCGGCAAAGTTATTTCCGACATCATTCACTATTTTACGTCACTGCTCATTCCTTTTGCTACTTATCGTAATAAAATATAGCCTATAACCTGGCCAGAGAACATATGTATGTTTTAAAAAAAAGTACGTAAATCGGATAAGTGGTTCTCCTGTGATAGGCGCACTAACGGACAGACAGACAGACAGACAGACAGACAGACAGACAGAGAGACGTTGCATTTTATATATATTATAGATATTCCAAAAATAAATTTGGAGGTAAATATGATTTGATCTTCTTTAGAAATTATGAATTAGAGCAAAATATTGGTGTGTATGATCCACATTTTTATATTTAAGCAATATGTAAGTTGACGATATTGTTCACGTACTTAAAATATAGAACTATATTCAGAGAGTAAATCACTTTTTGGTCGTTCTCTCTTATGTTACCATTATATTCACGATTATCATTTTCTTTTTTTGTTCTTTCTTTTTCATTTTAATTTAGCACTAAATATGCAGTTGATTATGAATGTACAAAATAGTCTTAAATGAACAATTGTAAGCAACAAAATTTAAGTAATAGGAATATTTTTGTTCAAGTTTCTTATGGAATAAACAGCTTGTATTTAAGTATACAGAAAAATGCTTTATTGGTTTCAAATCCTGTTAATAATTTGGAGGACTAGGAGCACGTCACTTTTTTACCTGCCTAGTTACTTATTTAATTTTTTCATCAAAATTAAGTAAAAGTGCCCCTTAGTTTTTTCGTAAAGTTGAATTAACTCGATATTTGTATAAATGAATGAAAATGAACAATAGGTTTGTGACATTATGTTAAAATATAGGAAATAGAGCATAAAAAACTTTGGAGGCATCTTTTATTCGTGCTTGTTAGAAATTACAAACATGATTATAATTTCAATGTATATTCATTGAATTAAATGAAAATAATTAATCGATTCACAACGTCACGTTATTATTTAGCAAATATTTAAAATAAATACTTTAGAGGCAAATGCACTCTTGAAACTAACTGTACAAAGTTTTGAATAACAAAACTACTGTGACGAACCAAACACTTTTCAGTAATAAAATTTAGGTGACGCAGTTATTATTGTTTGTGAAAAAAATAATTTGGTAGGTTAAAGGTTTTTTTCAAATAAACAGGTTCTATTTAACACAAACAGAAAAATACTTTCATGTTTTCAAATTCTCTTAATAATTTGGAAAATGAGTAGCAAGTCATTACTTTCTGCCTTCTTCATAACTTTATATATTTTTTCAACCAAAATGAGGTAAAAATGTCTCTTTTCCTTACCTTTTTTGTGAAATTTAGTCCTCTGGATATTTGAATAAATGAATGAAAATGAATAATTGGTTGATAACATTTATGCTATTATATAGAAAATATTCCAAAAGAAAACTCAAGAGGCAAATTTTTGTTTTTTTATAAGTTAGGATATAGATTTTACGATCAAACAATATATAAGCATATAATGAATGATTTTATCTCTTATTTTTCCATTTAATATTATAATTGTCATTTTCTTTTTCTTTAATTTTTAATTAACCAGGTTAAGTTAGCATAGGCACTAGGTGAAGTTAGGTTAGGTCACAATCATACTAAAACACACATTCCCTAGGTTCAGTTTAGACTAGGAACACTATTGTAAATACTTGGGTTAAGTTAGAAAAAGTATACTTTCTCATCATGTCATATCAACATTTATTTAATAGATATTCCTTACTTGAAAGTCAGTAAAAAAAAAATGAAAAAAAAACTAAAAGTAAGTTCCAACTTCAGAACTAATTATACACTGACATGTTTTATGTTTTTTAGTATTTCACCCAATTTTCTATGCTCTCTTGAGTAAATTTTATCAGTACTATACTTAGTTTTTTATAAAAAAACCAAATATGATATCAAAAACTTGTCACCATTAAATTAGGAATGAATCAAACAACACACTCTACATGTAAGCATTCCATTAAGTGGCATTTTTTCGGTGTGTTTACAAAAATATATAACAAATGATATTTATTTTCAGTACTTACCGATCTACAGAGCATTCGGATTATTGAACAGAATTTTAACCTTTAAGAGGCTCACTCAATTTATTATTTACTTATTTGAAGTATAATCAAAAATATTTCACCAATGAAGTTTGCTTTTGGTAAGGAAGTCAAATATGATAACAATAAATCCGTCACTTGTCCAATTTGAGAGTTTACAAAGCCAAAAGGAATTTTTTTAAATCGCATCCTCTGCATATGAGCACACCACTAAATAGCATTTTTCAGTCTCTTGATAAAAATATATAATAATTGATATGTATTTTCAGTTGTTACCGATATACATATTCATGTTATTGAACCGAATTTTTAACATTAAGGTAGCTCACACAATTTACTTTTTTTTTCCTCTTTGAGGTATCAAAAAAAAAATATTTTGCGAGTAATATAACAAATATGACGACATTAAATTCGTTATTTGTCATCTAGTCATGAACACACCGTTAAATAGCATACGTAATATTTATTTTAAGTTTGTATCGATATACAAGGCATTCAAATTATAAATTTGAATTTTAAGTTCTTATTTACTATTTTTCCTTTTTTTGGGATATAGAAAAAATTCCATTTACTACTAAACCTAATTATGTAAAGGAGCCAAATATGGAAACAAAAATTTGTCACTAATCAAATTTGGCAGATTGCAAAGTCCATCGAATTTTAACTTTTATAATGCTTAGTCAATTTATTATTTTTCTATTTGGGATATTAAAAAAATCAATTAACAGTAAACTTAGTTTTTTATGAGGAAGCCAAATATGATAATGCAAGATTTTTCACTTATTAAATTTAACAGTTTAAAGGGCCAATGAGGCAACTACATATGAGCACACCATTAAATAGCATTTTTCAGTCTGTTTACAAAAATATATAACACTTGATATTTACTTCCAGCCGTTACCGATATATAGGACATTCAAGTGAATAAACCGAACTTTAACTTTCAAATATCACTATTTTTGTCCGACTATTAATGTTTGCCTTCTGGGCAATTTTTAATTTTCGGCATTCTTTTTTTTTATTTTGTGTAAAATTTTTTTTTAATTGAGCAATAGAAGTTTTTTTTTATGGGTCTAGCACACGTGCTGCAGGGAAGTCCCTAAAGCGCTCCAGGAGCGGCACGTGTGCGGAAAAAGTTATTCGCGTTGTTCTTGAACCGCTGTAAATTGTACTCGGTGGAAAACACTGCGCTGGGCAGATTATTCCAAAGAGATGATGTTCTCCATATAAAAGACTGCTTGAGTAGCGTTGTACGCGGAGTAACAAGCTGAACCTCATACGGATGTGAAGCACCAGTGCGCGTGTATTTCTAACATGCACCGCTTTGGGAGGAATTAAGCGGGCTACATCCTTCGAACACTTTCCATGAAAATACTTGTAGAACAGACTCAAGTCGCCAACCATTCTTCGATGTTCCAGAAGTAATTTTGGGTTAAAGTTTTTGTTCCAGACTACTCGGTACCCAAACTGGAAAATATGTTTCTTTATGTAAAAGATAACGTGGCTGTATTCTATTTTCATGATTATATAGTATTTGGATTAATATTTTTTTTGTTCAAATTGTACCAGTTAGAAAAAAAAATAGTGTTATTTAAATATAAGCTCCCATTTTTATTTGAATGTATCGTTTTTACATAAAACCTGATAGCAGACATTTTGTTGGAAAGCTATGTTTTGGAGTTACCCATAAATTGTTGAGCTGCAAATTACATGGTGATTTAAAAACTTTTATAAGAGGAGAATTAAACAGAACAAGAGTTAATAGTTACTAATAATATAAAGAAATTTTAATCTTACATTCTTAATATGATTTGGATATCTCCAGAAATATCTGTAGCTTTAAATTCTTATCTCCTGCAGCTTTATGTCACATTTAAAGACAATTTAACACTTTAGAATTATAATAATTAGAAAATATATTACGGGGCTGACCTAAAATTAGTATAATTAGAATAGTGTAAATATGTATATGTTATTTATGTATTAATTAAATAAGTTTTATTTTTATCAATTATTTTTAGATGGGACTTACATAAAATGCTTATTTCTTACTTTTTTTACCTTTTAAGAAATAATAGAATTTCTATATGTATTCATAGATTAGTGCCTTTTTATTTACTTCGTTAGCATATTTTGTAATAACAAAACAAATGAACAAAGCGAATTATCTTTTAATAGACTAAAGCTAAATTGCCTGTTTATTTGTTTGGCCATTATGGAGTTCAGAAATGGACAGAAATGTCAGTAGTTGGAAATTGTAAGCAATAAAAATGTCTTGCGAATAGAGGCATCGATAGGAGTAAAGGCCATAAAAATTATCAGTACCACGTTTTAAAAAAGATCTAAAGATACAGACTAAAAACAAAGAAAAATTAAAATCACTAACCAGGAATTCGATGAATAGAAGGAGTTGCAAGTCATGGACTATATAAATAAAATTTATACTCTACACTAGTTTAAGTGGTTGTATGTATTTTTGTG
>CM032449.1:88888571-88936071 GCA_019049505.1 Pachyrhynchus sulphureomaculatus | reverse complement strand
ACAGTCCCTAGAAGTCAATTCTCAAACAAGTTTTAAAGATTGTTATTCAGAAAGTTCTTTAGGAAACCTTTTCTCGCGTCTATGTACCCTAGACGATCTCTCGCGGACGGAACGCTTAAAAAGCAGAAAAAGTAATAAGCTCTTTCAATGAAATAAGTAGTAAAGATAGGTTAGGCCGAACGAATAAAATCACCATGTCTATAGATACGGCTGATGCCAGTCCTGTAAAGACAAGGCCCATCGCCATGTCTCCGTCTATGTCAAAAGTATTAAATAAGGGGTTAGACGAAATGTTGAAACTCGGAGTGACATCGTCTAAGCTATGACGGAAGAAAGCTCAACGAGATCAGCAAATTTGATAACTATCCATTACCGAACATCGACAGAATTTTGACATCACTCAGGAATGCTAAGTATGTATCTTCGATAGATCTTAGAAAGGCTTTCTGGCAAATTCCTTTGGACAAATCCCTAAGGAAAAGACCGCTTTTGCAGTAGTAGGCCGAGGTCTATTTCAGTTCGTCACTATGCCGTTTGGTCTTAAGAACGCTGCTCAAACTCAGCAACGTTTAGTGGACGCCATATTTGGTCCGAAATATGAGCCACATATTTTTACCTATCTTGATGATATTTTAGTAACATCGGAAGACTTCGAATCGCATATTCGCTTACTTAAGGAAGTAAAAGATAAATTGAAAGAGGCCGGACTGACGATAAATTTGAGCAAATGTGATTTTTTCAAAACTTCTCTAAAGTTTTTAGGCTATATTGTAGGCTCAAATTCCTTGCGTACCGATCCGGATAAAGTAGCAAGCATGGTTAATTATGCGAGACCTACTAATACTACGGAAGTTAAGCGCTTCGTAGGAATGTGTTCATGGTATAGACGTTTTATCGAGAATTTTTCTACCTGTTGTCGCCTATTAATGATCTTTTGAAAGGACGAAAAAAAGGACAATCGATAGATTGGACAAAGGCAGCCGAAGAATCTTTTTATAAAGATTAAAGAACTATTGGTTTCAGCTCCCATTTTATCCCAACCAGACTTTTCCCAACAGTTTTATATTTCTAGTGATGCTTCTAATACTGGTTTAGGGGGGCGTCCTAACACAAAAATCAATGGTGAGGAAAGGTGATAGCGTATGCCAGTAGAACTTTATCAAAGGCTGAACGTAACTATTCGGTTGTTGAAAAAGAATGTTTAGCAGTACTCTTTAACATCGAAAAGTTTCGACCTTACATAGAAGGTGTTCCTTTCACGGTCATAACAGATCATTATAGCTTATTGTGGCTTAATTCTATTAAAAAAACCCTAGTGGCAAACTAGCGCGTTGGGCGATTAGGCTGAGACAACACACGTTTACTTTAATCCATAGAAAAGGAGTCCACAATGTTATTCCTGACGCTTTGTCAAGAATCCCAGATCATACAGCGGACGAAAACAGTCTTAATGCACAGTTTGGCGTAAGAATTGATACAGTAGATGTAGATCGCATTGACCCATGGTACGACAATTTAAGGCAGCAAATAAAGAATCTCCTCAAAATTTTCCACAGTGGAAGGTGGAAAATGATTTCGTGTACAAATTTATCCCAAACCAGTTGCCTTTAAAAATTAATGTACCCGAGTGGAAAATACTAGTTCCTAAACCACAGAGAGAGGAAGTTATAGACATGTGTCACACTCCTCCTACTTCTGGTCATTTTGGCTTTTATAAAACTCTTCACAGGGTTCAGGAACAGTAATTATTGGCCAAAAATGCGTTTTGATATCGTAAAGTTTGTGAGGACTTGTGAAGTATGTGGAGCGCAGAAATCTCCAAATACACTACCTATGGGACTGATGGGAAAAGAGAAAACGGTTCAATTACCCTTTTTCAAGTCATAGCAGCTGATCTAGTAGGTCCCATTCCCACGTTCAAAAAAGGAAATAAATGGCTTCTCGTAATTTCTTGCTGGTTTACAAAGTATACCATGCTATTTCCTTTGAAAAGCTCTAAAGCCGGATATATTGAGAAATTTTGGAAAACGATTATGTTTTCTAATCCACGGTGTTCCATCGCTCTTCGATATGCGATAACGGTACTTTACTCAGTTTACCTCTAAAAGTTTTAAGAGCTGAGTGAAACTTAATGGGTTTTTAATCCGTTTTAATCCCGTGTACTTCCCCAATGTAATTTTGAGGAACGTAATAGTTTTAAGAAGTTACGTGGGATTCACATGACACTTGGGATAGCAATATTTCCAAAATCCCAAGCGTAAATACCGCGAGACACGAAGTAACAGGGTTTCACACCGTCTTTCTTAGTTTACGGCAGACATATACCTCTATCTGGATCATATTATAAAAACTTAGACTTGGATGTCAATGCTGACAGCGAAATAATTCCGGGTAACAGGGGCGCGTACGCCGAAAATTTAAAGGGTTTAAAAGATATTTTCACCGACGTGCGTAGTAGGATACATAAGGCTTATGAGCGGAACAGTAAGTCTTACAACCTTAGAAAAAGGGATTTTTCCTTTAAGATAGGTGATCACGTTTGGCGAAAAAATAAAATTCTTTCCAGTGCAGCTGATAAATTCACATCTAAGTTGGTACCTAAGTATGTGCATTGCGTGATTAGAGAAAGATTTCGGATTTAGTTTATGGTTTAGTTAATTTAGATGGGACTAAAGTAGGACGATGGCATATTAAAGACTTAAAACCATTCAATGAACCTAACCCTAATGAAAGGTTTGTCAGAAGAAGAATAATTTATATTTACATTATCTTAATTGCTTTACTTAATTTTTTTTGATGTTGCTCTGTAGAGGTGACGACCTCGTTTTTTTGACTGTTATAAAAGTTGAGCTGAGGATAGCTTACTTTTATAGTTTTGTGCTAAGGTTTTGGGTATTGGCCATATCCCAAACCTAGGTTGATTGTGGTTGATGTTTAGCATCGACTCAGCTGTTGCGAGCTTGCGAAGGAGTCACACTCAGGATATATCATAAGACTGGTATGTCGGTGGTCGCGGGATTTGATTTGCTTATGACCCCAAATAATATCCAGTTCTTGGCACTTGGAAGCGAAATTTTGATTAGAGGCAATCCAAGGTGATCTTGAGTTAGGACAAGCGCAGATGAAGCTCGTGTTAGTATGATGTAGAGTCAAAAAATCTAATAAGAGCAATTTCAAAGTTTGTTACCCGAGAGGGTGTATTTTTATTACCTTAGTGGTATATTTTTGGGTGCAATTAAGAGTAAATTGATTTTGGTTTATCCAGTAAGTCTAAGACTTGGATTATTTTGATTGAGATCTTCTTCTGAATTGACAAACTAGAGGGTATTTTTTTTTTTTTTTCAGAGCCGTTTAAACGTTACCTTTGAGTCACTAATTTTTTAAAATTTTTTTTGCATAGGACTCATAGGCGTATGATGAGTTTTTTCGGTCTACTATCAGATTGATAGAAAATTGAAGTTCTGCAGGAGAACTAAAGGCTGATCATTTACAGGAGATGAGAGCAGAGTAAGACAGTCGTTTCACAAAGAAATGATCAAAATCTCATACCGAGATGAGAACCTTGTCAAGAGAGGCTAAGCGCAGTGAAGGAAGATTCCTAACCGAATTTTTAGATTTCCAAGAGGTAATCTAGAAGTTTGGGCTGACAGAAAACGGTTATGCCTGATACCTGTAGCAGTTTTCTTCTAGAGGCTATTGTTTAGGGAGACGATTAACACCATGATCGAATATTTTAGCTGTCAACGATGTTTTCTTCTTGTTTCTGATTAAGCTGGGAAAGCTCTTGTCGTCTTCAAAAGTTTTTGTTGCGTTGCCACCGAAAAATGGAGCAATTTTTGTTTCAAGTAGCTTTTTAAGCTCATTTTCGTTTTTTTAAAAATTTCGTTAGAAGCTTGGTTAAGTCAACCTTGTAAACCTTTTAGGTTGTATCCCATGAGTTATTTGTTTTTACAGGCTGTGATGCACCGGGTGCTAACAGATGCCGTTACGACGTTTGGCAGGGAGTTAGTCTTCCTGAGGAACAGACTGATTAGAAGGGTAGTCTATGGGGGGTGAACGTTTGACCTTTGGGACCTTTAGGGGTTTTGTTACCCAATGGTTATTTCTATTTGAACCAAAGGAAAGCCTAGCTACTGTAGTCGACCTCAGCTCCAATTAGCCTATTAGTGGTGACAGGCTGTTGGCAGTAGTGTATTTCGGAACACCCTATTGATTAATTTTTTTTGACTTATGGTGGTGTGGTAGACACCGTTTTTAGTTTAGTGGATGCTATAATCTACTCCCTTTTGTTGGTGGACTCCAGGGTCACCAATTCTGTATTTTTTTTGTCTCCACCTTTCAGTATATCGTGGTGAAGTGTTTGTCTCCTGTTATGTGGGATGGATTGAATGTTTTTCGTTGTTGTTCTAGGGGCGAGACCAGTACACGAGGGTTCTTCATGCAACTTGAAGAGGCGCAATGCTGGTTAAGTTTTATTTCTCTGTGTAGCCACCCTGAAGAATGACGGAGAGCGTTTTTTTCTGGCTCATGTTTCTAGGCAGATTTGTCACTTTGGTGCGATGTGCCGAAGATTTGTATTAGCTTTTGCTAAGAGCTTTCACCAAGCTCAGTATGGAGTAATCATCACCTAGAGTTTGGGATTTGAACTCCTGTATATATTTCTGTATATATTACTGTACATATTTCTGTATATATTTCGGTGTATGTTGGTTGCCTGAGGGCATGTGCTCAAAATGCGAGATTTTGAGTCGTTTTGCTTATGGACTCCTATATAGGATTATGACTTTAGGGAGGTCCTATTTCGAGACTTGCTGTCTCATATAGTTATGTTGGGAATGTTTCCTAGAATGTTAGTTGCGCGCGGACTAATCATTCTGTTCTTAGTGAACATTGCTTTTTGAAGCAGGATCATTCAGTTTAGTGAATTTTAGCTTTTATAGCTATTCACGGTGTTTAGAGTGAATTTTAGCTTTTTATAGCTACTCACTGTGTTTAGAGTGAATTTTAGCTTTTATAGCTATTCACTGTGTTAAGAGTGAATTTTAGCTTTTGTAGCTATTCACTGCGCTTATAGTGATTTAGTTAGCTTTTATAGCTGCTCACTATGATCATGGCGAGTTTGTTCTTTTAGAACGCAGACTTTGTGTAGTCGAGGACTATTTACAGAGTGTTTTCTTGGCGAGGAGCCGAGCTTTTTCTGGTGATATACCAGAGTGTTTTCTTGGCGAGGAGCCGAGTTTTTTTTCTGGCGATATACCAGAGTGTTTTGTTGGCGATGAGCTGACGTGTTTTCTGGCGATTAACCAGAGCGTTTTCTCTAGCGATTTTAGCATGTCTGGATGTCTTAGGACGTCGACATTGCGTTTATAGAGTGCGATTATTTTCCGAGTGCGACTAGTAGTGATACTAGATTTAGAATGTCTCTTAGCGATGAGCTAGAGCATGGATGGCGATTTTTCCCGAGCGTTTGTCTGGATATTTATCCAGATATTTTTTTTACTTTTTTGGCCTAGTGCTAAATGGTCTGACAAGACTTTTTCTTTTTAGTGTAAGTGTTTGCACTAGAATCATTTTTTTATTTTTTTTTTCTTTATTTAAGAATTTTTATAAATTTCTTTTGCTGAAATAAAAAAATTTTCAGACAATCCTTAAAAGATTTTAAGGGGGGTGTTCATATTTTATTTCAGTTCACTTTTTTTTTTGATTTAGACAAGTCTAGACAGTTATTTTTTTGTTTTGGTAACAATAACAGAGCTGATTCTTTTATATAAGAAGACCGCGATTGTTACTTTGAACAGGTATTTCTTATGTTCATGCAAGGATTTTTATTTGCTTTTTGATGTACTTAACCTTAGTGCTTAATTAAGTTAAGTCTAGTTATAAGATTCTTGTGTACATGCAAAAATTTTCATTTGGTTGTCATTGTACTTAATATTAGTGCTTAATAGAATTAAGTCTAGTAGTAAGGACCGAAGTTTGTAATTTTGTTTTAAGTTCTGACCTTAGTATTAAGTGATAGTGTACCACTTTGTACCTTTTCATCAGTAGCCTTAGTTTAATAGACTAGTGTAGTCTATTTCTTTTTGGAAGGGGGTAAATGTAACATTCATTTTTTTCCTGGATTTTAAGACCATGCAATGTTACTGATTTTTCACTTCAAAATTGTATTTATTTTTATTTTAAAATATCGACCGGTATATTAAACAAAAGTTTCAGGACATTCAGTATATACTGTGTGGTGCGGGTTGCTGATCGAACCTACCGCCAGGCCGCGATTGGCGAAATGTTTGACCCGGAGTTTTGATTGGAGCATCCGGATATTACCGGCAAAAATCGCACGATTATTTAAGGGCCTGAGAAACTACCAGCAAGGCTTTTTTTCGATCGAGCCGCAGACCAGGCAGTACCGTCTAGCCGAGAGGCTATTTTCCATCTAGCCGAAGTAGGCTAATTTTCTTCAGAAGCCGCTAAGTAAAAGTACCAGTTTCGACCATAAAAGCTGTAGTGAGCTTTCTAAGTGTTAAGAAAAAGTGTGAAATCGGGCGAAGTCCATCACAGCAGGACTGAAAAACAGTAAGTCAACAAAACTCCCTCCAATAGACTTATTTAAGAGCAGTGCATTAACAGCAATGAATAACAGACAAAAAAGTGAAGTGTAAAACACGATGTCTCGCCTTCGGGGGTTGTAAAAGTTTAAAGTTTAAATGTAACAACTACTATTTAGGCTAGAATTTTTTGGTATAACTGTAAAGGTTAGAACTTTTTATTTTCATTTTAAAAATATGAATAAATTCTTTTTTTGTTGATTAAAGCTAGTGTTTCACTGAATAGTTATTTTTTCTTTTCAGGATCAGTTGTGCTAGACTAATTTCTTTTTAGTAATATCCATAAAACACTTCAGTTTTTTCTCATTTTTCTTAGCTGAAGTTAAATCCTTTCTATTTTAAAATGAGTGGTGCCCAAAAAAAGTCGTACAACTGAGGTTTCTTTAAAAATAGAATTAAATTACAAAAAGACGTACAAAAATTATCTCTTACCCATATCTCTCCACCAAGGAAAACTGAGCTAGTATTTCTTTAATTTCTTTAGTTCTTTTAAAATCAGGTTTCACTCAATTCATTATCAGAAATTAAAGCGGGGCTGCAAGAAAATTGTGCTCAAGCTTGGGGCGTCCAGTATTTAAAAATGTTACAAAATGACGCAGTCTACATGGGGGCGAAAAATAAAGTAAAATTAGCACACCTTACAAAATTGCGCTCAAGCGTGGGACAAACAACTTCTCACAGGGTACGGAAAAAGATGCCTCAAACTGAGGACAGTTTAGCATGTCATAAAAAGACGGCACAAGTTAAACTTAGGATTGTTTGTTGCCAGTGCCCTGTTACTGTCCTTTCTCTTTCTATATATATATATATATTATATTATATATATATATATATATATATATATATATATTATATATATACATATATATATATACACACATATATATTATATATATATATATATATATATATATATATATATATATATATATATATATATATATATATACATATATATATATATATATATATATATATATATATATATATATATATATATATATATATTCGTATATATATGATGGTATACACATTTTTATATCTTATATTGTTCGGTAAAAATATATGATGTTTATTTTTTCTCCTACCAAAACAAAGTAAAAATTCAAAGATATTTTATTTTAAGATCACTCTATGTCTATGTATCATTCCATTCCCTTTTAAAAAATATTTAGCTATAAGTGATGCTGAAAAAAAAAATAGGACGCCGTTAAAATTTCTCAACTTGAAGGACCTTCCTTGTATTTTTATGATTTTAGGGGAATCTCGACATTCAGAAGCGAATTTTTTATTGGACATATTATGTATTTTGATTCAAAAACTTCACGATTTATGTTAAGAATCGAATCATTTCAATTCAATATTTTCAGGCAGCTTTAGGATCAAATCCAATTTCTGTTGGTGCATTCCTGGACACAACGGTGATAGCTTCGTATTAGATATGGCTACATCAACTGTTGCACTTGGCAAGGTAAAAGATTGTTTAAATTATTTTAATTTGCGAATGATAACTAAAACCCATTTTACGCGACTGCTATAATAATTATTGTAATATGTCCTAGTTGATTTAGGAATGAAACAAATATTCAAAATTGAGTATTGACTAAATTTAAGAATTTTTGTTGAATTGTTCCAGTTTTCATTATTTTGAACTTAAATATAATAGCAGAACAATCGTTTTCGATGATTATCAACGGCGGCTAATACCTTCGGCCACTCTAAGCTGAAGTAATTTCACTAAAACCCTAATATCCGATCTTCAAACTCGGGAGAATTTGAAAAATATCAAACAATGAATCCACAACTCAGTATGCACTAACCGATTCCTCGTAAACGTGAAAAACCTTATTTCTTCAGTCAGAAAATCTATATCTTTTCAACTTAACACTATTAGTATGAATGAAATATCTAACATTGTAAGTCTGCCATTCCATTCGATTCATAAATTCAATTTTCTTCTAAAATAACAAACTCGGTTTCTTGTTTTACTAAATGTTGGGCTTGTAACATATACCGCAACGTTTTGGACTAAGCAATTTAAGTACCGTAGGAATCCATTGAAAAGGTGACAGATTTGGATTTTTTTTTAATAAATAGAGAGAATGAATTTATTAGAGGATAAATATGGTGTTGACACACATCCATACTACCATGTAAAATTTTGGTCTACGCAATTTTCAGTGGGACTGGAAATTGATTTTTGGATGACTCACGGTTAAGATAGCTTATAGAAGCATCATCAAATGAAATGTATTAAATAACGAAGGCTATAATTTTGCAAGATCATTGTTTTAAGTTTATGATCTGAGGATTTAATAGGCCTAGTTCATATTATCATTTACATAGTTTTGATGGTGCAGAGGGTCAGTTTCCGGTGGATGCCACGAATGTTGGCTCTTGAGCATAAAACGTTTTGCCAGCCAGACTGATGTCAAGAGAATTTTATAATTTATGGCAAACGTTTCCAGGGACACAGGCGATATTAAATACTTGTAGAATTTTTTATCACAGTAGTATTCATGTTTAAAAGCTTGGACTTTAAAAAACAGTATATAAATCATGAAGTTTATTACCGGGAGCATCATCAAGAGGTGATTTAAAAATGTTAATTCAGAATTAGCTTTTTCTCTTTGTTTAGTATAATTAATTAATATCCGTTCGTCTATTATTTCAGGTTTACGACATCGTAACACTGAAACAAAGTCCTATCATGGCTATCTTTTTATCGTTTTATGCTTTGAATATTCCTCTGTTTTTTATTTTTTTTAAGTTAAATAAAAAAATATTAAATGTAAATCCAAGAATATAACATATGTTATCTTTAGATTTGAAAAATGTACGGACATATGGCGGCAAATTATATGAATAAAGAACCAATTTTGTATAATTATGTACGACATAGCGCAATATTTAAAGAAAAAAATTGGAAAATTTTGGTTCTGGTGACCGAAAGCAAGCATGAAGTATATAAATTTTCATATTACTGACATATATATTTAGTTAGAAGTATGTAGACGTAAAGGACAACCTTTACCGAAAGGATGGCACTAAATGAACATGGTGAAATGGAATCTGATCCAGAAGTAGCAATCAAAGCCCAAAAACTTTTACCTTTAGGGGGAGATGAACAGAGTGGAGGATATAAAGGGTATGGATTATCAATGACAGTTGAACTTCTTTCTGGAATATTGTCAGTAAAATGTACTATAAAATTTTTTTTTAACTATAATAAACGTTGATAATAACCAAAAGACTTTGCATTTCCCTACAAAATTTGCAATTCTTGCTGATGATCTAGCCCGCAGTATCCAACAACTCTTCTATCTCACAGCACACAATCATTAAATTGGTAAGAAGACTAATAACCTAAATAACTTAAAAAGTTTTTTTAGGTTATTTATGTTTAAAAAGGGTAAAGATCAAGACAGGTGACAATAAACAAGCAAAAGTAAACCTTAAGAATTGCAAAAACAGTGTTGTCTTCCAAATATATGTAAAATTAAGTATCAAAGAAGAGTTAAAAAAAACTTCTATTTATCGAGTAAAAAATTCAATTGAGTTTTATAAAAAAAAATTCAACTCTTGCTTGCTTCAGTATACAAAATTAGGTGGTGGTGGATAAATCAGTTTCACAAACAATTGCCAGTACTAAAGCTTTTGAGTTTTGAAGTAGTTATTAAATAAATTATGCCGTTCTGAAATGAATTTGACTAATTGAGAATTAACGCAGTAGTCAGAAGCCATGTTTTTTAGAAATAGAGGCGAAAATTAATAATTATTATCGACAAATCGTTAATGCAAATTTTGCAATTTTCCTATATGCTAGTGTAAATTATGAATAGGGGAGTCTAGCATGATAACCATAGAATTTTTCCAAAACTGATAATTTTCAATTTTTTTTATAGGTAATTCATCAACTTCGGTATTTCGTTGTTTTGATTTATTTATGTATGATGGGTTACTGGTTTAATCGATCAAAGAAATGTATTTTTTTGTTTTAAAACTAATGCAGATACCCTGATGTAACGGAAAGTTAGTAGATTATTGAATATATATATCTAATTGATAATATTTTAATGAAAATCATTTTATTTTTAAGTCTCTTTAGGTTCTGTCAGAGTGATCACCTCCAAATATTTCTTAATAGAGATACAGTGATATAAATTTAATCGTTATCAGACTGTTGTAATATAACAAAAATTAATAAATGATCAATTGGCCTATTTCTGAGTTGATTTTTAATTTATCTAAAATCTTATATAACATTGGTATATAGGTTCCTTCAGTTAATCAATAGATGTAATGGAGTGTCATTTTTTCTTAAGATAATGCTATAGAATTTTAAAATGTTCCCCTTACCAAAGAAAATATTTAATAACTGTCTAGGTAATTCATTTTTTTTTAAAATAGTATTAGGGTACATCTGGCACTTCACAGAAAATATATGAGTAATTAGGTTACTTATATAAGATTTTATATAAACAAAATATGAACTCAAAATCGGACCAAATGCCATAGTCCAATGGATTGGTGATTAAAAAAAGGTCAACCATGCATTTTGGGTAGGATGCGATTTTTTTTTTCATGTGGGGGGTTGAAAGTTAGGTTAAATTTGAGTTTTAGGGGTCGTGGGTGCACCCATTTGGCAGTAATATTGAAAATAGGGATGTAAATAGTTTTTTTCATATATCTCGGTAACCGTAAGTATGTAAAGAACTTTTTTTATAAATGGTATAATAATCTGGGATGTTCCTGTTATATAATAGATGAATAACGTCTTCTATTTGCACATTATCGAAAGCTTTGTTTAACTCTATCAGGCACAAATATGTTGGAATGTTGTATTCTATGGAATTTTCTTTTACCTGTCTCATATTGAATACGGCTTCGGTGCATGAGCGCCCACTTCTGAATTCTTACTGCTCTTCTTCCAGTTGTATTCTCGCGTTTATTTTTGTTTTAATAATCTTTGTTGTTAATTTCAGTATACACTTCCGTAGATTTATGCCTCTATAGTTGGATCTTCTTTTTCTCCCTTCTTGTGCATTAATATAACTGTCGCTGTTCTCCATTCATATGGGATTCTATTCAATCTTATAATGCTCTGTATAAGTGTCTGGAATTGCTTAACCAGGGAGTGTCCCTCATATTTTAGTACTTCATTGGCTATTTGGTCTTCACCGGGAGATTTACGGTTTTTTAATCTTTCCAGTGCTTTTATTACGTCTGCTTCCGTTTATATATGTTTCTTCGTTCATCGCTATCTCTGGTGTTTTGTGGTAGTGTGATACTCTGTTCTCTTTTATATAATTGTGTAAGATATGTTACCCCAGAAATTATAAACAATATTGAAAATTTAAGGGATGAAAAATTATTATTGTTAATAACTTTTTTCTATTAATTTTATAAAAAATGCATCAGAGCTTTTTTTATAGAAAATTTTATAACAGAAAGTTTGACCTGCTATTATTTATAATTTTGATAATTTTAAGGGTTTTTTACCGCTGCAGAGGGAGGAAGGTCAAAAGTAGGTGAGATATATAGGCAGCAAAAAAATTATTGTTCTTTTATATTTACATATTTATTTGCATTTTATGTTTTTTTATTAATTTATTAATATATTTTAGTGTTCTGTACGAAACACTTATATATACCCGATTTCTCTGAAACTATTTGACATAGAAAGTTTAAATTTGGTGTAAATATAGGAATTAGTGGTCCAATCAGAGCTATGTACTTTTAGAAGTTAAGTTTTGACTTGGGGTTAGTTTTTGGGGGGTGAAATCGGAGGTAAAAAAAATTACTAGGTGATCGAGTGGGGTGTCAAATGAAAGCTTGTGAAAACATCAGTTCAAAAATATATCTGATGTATTATCTTTTTAAAAAGTGGCTAAAAAGCCCTGTCCACCTACCCTATCTGGAAAAGTACTAATCAAAACATTTTGAAAAAAATTTTGGAATAGTCTCCATAAAATGTAACTTGAGAGGAAAATTATCACGGGTGCATGACGTTTGATAATTTATCTGGTATAAAAAAAAACTCTTTGACCGCCAATATATAATATATAAATAATTATATATTTTACTGAATTATTAAATATTAGTAGATATTATTATATACTAATATAAATTGTAATAATATAAAATAATAAAAATAAAATATAAGAATGATAAAAAAAAATATAAATTACTAAAAATTTAAATATATGTTAATTAAAAATAAAAAGATATTATTATTGAAAAATATATTAATAAATTAATAAAAAAAAAATAAATATAATAATATAAGTATTATGTACGTAAAAATAAAGGAACAATAATTTTTTTCTACCTATTTACCTCACCCATCTTTGATATTCCTCCCTTAGTAGCACTAAGAAAACGTAAAGGATAGTAAGTCAATTTTTTTTATAAAATTGAAAGATAAAAAGTTATTAAAAATAATACTTTCTCATCCTTATATATATTATAAGTTCTTAATTATTGAAGCAATAATAAGAAGGTATTAAGAAAAGTTGTATATTATTATAGAAACTACAAAAAAGTATTTTAAAAAATTTTTGTCAGGCTTGCGGTTACCGAGATATATGAAAAAAACTATTTACACCCTTATTTTCAATAGGGCGGCCAAATGGATGCACTCCGACCCCGAAAACTCAAATTTAACCTTACGTTGGATTCCCCACATGATAAAAAAATAAATTCGCATTCTATTCAAAATACACGGTAGAATGTCCAATTGATTGGACTACCAAGTTATTTTATATATTGTTTATTTTATAAGTGGTACCAGCTTATCTGCTTAAAGTTAATCTGTACGAAAAAGGTATATTTAGAAATCTTTACATGTTGGTCACTCTGATATAACCCTTAAGTATTTTAAAAATAAAACAGAAGTATATGTAATGGCTTATCGAATGAACACTATGAGAAAGTTTGCCTTGCATTAAAAGTAGGGGAGAGCCAAGAATAATGGATAGCTAAGTAGTAATATCCGTATGTGAAATATAGTTTTGCCAACTGCGGACTTAAATTAAAAGTTTTGCCGATTTCAAACTAGAAGGCGCTCAGGCTTGTTGGTTACTAATATAATTTTGAGCATTTGCTGCTATTATGACTGTTTTTGTGACATGTCAATATTATCGTCTTTATTTAGGATAGTTGACAAGCTCTCAATTGAAACGAAACTTGGGAGGTCATGGTTTGATTGGGGCGCTAAAAGATATATTTTTTGTTCGGTTCTCCGCTCTTGGCTTGCAGCAAATCGCTGAAGTTTCTCATATCTGAAACTGTGTAAACTTTTAACCTTTGGTGTGTATACCGGAAACTTAGTTCATTTGGTACTTCACTGTTTTCTAATAATACTGTTCCTCTAAAATAAAGTGAAGTAAAAGTTATTTCGTGGCTACATTTTTTTTGTGAAATTTCCTATATAGTAACCTAAAAGTAAGGAACAAAAGATTATTTGTTTTAATTTTTCCAATATTTATCTTATAATTGTACGAAACAAACTGTCAGCAGACAATTTGTATTTAGTTTTAGAGAATAACGATTTGAATGATGGTGTGTCACAATTTTTCAAATGACTGGCGTTATCACTATGAACGCCACTGATGAAAACCCACAAATATTAGTTTAGTAGACAGACTAATATTAATAAAGAATATTTTGGTTTTTTAGGACTACTCAGCAATGATGTTATGAATCAGTAATATTAAACGGAGTAGTTTAGATATTTGGATCTGGTTTCTTGTGGAATATGCTTATCATGCTAGGCGCTTTCAGATTATTTAAAAGAACAGATCTTCAAGAATTTAATTTTAATTTATTGATTATTTTATCTTGTGTATTTGTTATAATCTAATAACATGTAAAATTTCACAGAAAAACTCAATATTAAAGTAAAATGCGAAATATTTTCTTAAAAACAAAAAAAAAAATCATTCTTAACTTGCAGCTATTTTAAGAAGTCAGAATGATTTTTGTACATTTCCCCTAGCTGTACGTGTACACAATCGCTGTTAAATTTATTGCCGCTTTAATTTAAAGAGGACATACAATTTTAATTTCCATTATTTCCTGTTCTTAAGGAGGTCTAAATAATTAAGTTTAGTTTAGAGTATAATAAAAGTTTAACACAACAGTATCTTGAACACGATTAGGTTTTCTAAAAAATATGTATTTAGAACATTGATGAAAGTTCAAAGAATGTTTAAATATATTAAAAGATTTATTAAAAAGATAATAGTTGACACATTTGTTGTGATGCTAAAAATTAAATTTTTGTTGTCTTTAATACTTGTAACTCTAACTAGTTAAATGAGTTACTGATAATGTCCATTTTGCCTAAAAAAATTGTATTTTTTAAAGAAGTTATATTTTAGGTGCAAATTGGGGACCAAACATTCCGATATGGAATGGAGGACAAGGATTAGTGGCTAATTTAGGTCAGGCATTTATCGCAATAAATCCTCAAGTTTTTGCTTCTGGTTTTGAGAATAGGCTGTCTGATTTGATGGATCATATCAGACAAATGGAATCGGTAATTATTAGCTAGTATATCAAATTAATTATGTTTAAAAGGGTGCTCAAATACAGGATAGGCTTTTCGATCTATGACATTACATGTATGTGACGGACGGGTTGTGTCTAGCTGTAAGCTGAAATTAAGTATAAATATATTACGGTGTATAAATTAAGGATGCGGCTCAGCTTTGGAAGTGAAAGTCTTAAAATGAATAATAAGGAATAAAGCTCCGATATACTTAAATCTGGAAATAATTAGTTTACGAGATGCTGGATGTTACAGATTTAATATGTTTTGGTTCTACTCGTTTATTTAATGTATTTTTAAATACGATTCACACAAACTAGACCCTGGCAATACTTTTTGCAGAATTTATGAAATATCATGCTTGGGATATATGGAAATGCTTCAATTACAAAAATGCAGGGTGGAAGCGACCTAATGCAACAATTAATCAAGTAATTAACGATCATTTCAGAAGCTCTTTTTATATCGCAAGCGCCCCCATATTAAATCTATTCTACTACCGATCGGGTAAATTGCAATGGATGAGCGTTTTGACTCGTCACCAATTAATATTTCATCGAACCGCCTTGATGTGAGAATAGATCTGTTGTATGTAAAAACGCAGTTGATTTTGTTTGTTGTATTTCCGGTATACTTGCAACATCCAGTAGCATCTTAAGAGAATACTTGACCACTCTTCAATATTTATTTTATTAAAACCTATGCATCCTGGGTCATTTCATTATTCCCAGTTTTGTCGAGTCATTACATGGGGAAAACGCTAAATTAACTCAAATTCTTATTAAGTTTCTGGAGTGTCTTAATTTTGAACAAGGTAATAAGATCAGAAACCGTGATAGTAAGATTATTGACTTGCTAAAAACGAGTTATGCACTGTAGATAAGACATTTGACATACTTGCTAATAAGAACTGTCATCACCCCGCTCTTTCAATATTTCGCAATCCTCGCGTTATAAAAAAACACTCTGACATGCATCTTGAGGTTAAACATAATTATCGATAATTATCGAAAAAGCCGATTTATCCGGATTATATATTCCACGACGAAGCAAAAGAGAGAATAGGACCAAAACAATTCTAGAACTTCAAAAGAATCAAGAAATTAAAAAAATTCCCAAAATTATGACGTTTAACCATGTCACATCTCATTCATCGAAAGATATATTGCGCTCTTTTGCAAATTTCTTTAGTTAGTATTTCTCTTCTCCCAGCTCTATAGTACTTGACGAGGATATCAGTATCATTTCGCTCATAAATATATTCTCTTTTTAGGAATAAGAGGTCGTCAAAGCGATGAAAAATTTAACCTAAATTTACAACTGGTCCAGATTTAATCCCTGCTTTTCTTATCAGAGATTGCAGATTCGCCTTGCAAAGCCATTAAGTATTGTTTTTAACCTCTGATTATAAGTAAAATTTATCCCTATTGTATGGAAAATTTCTAAAGTCTGTCCTAATTATACAAAAGTGATCAAGTGCAAGTTCGACTTGCGCAATTAGTGTTTCGTACCGTGATTGCTTTTAAAATAACATAAAATCCATCCATAGGCTTAAGTTAATTAGGTCCCTAAAATGTATATATCTTAAGATCCAAGATGTATTTTCACGTTTTTAGTGTTCCGTACGGAACATTTATAAGATCACTTCGGTGTCTGTCCGTCTGTCTATCCGTCTGACACACCCGATTTTCTCCGAAACTATTTGTCATAGAAAGTTGAAATTTGGTACTAATCTGAGGAATTTTAACGTGACATGATGATGTCGCTTGGTACTCTATTTTATTAGGGCAGATTGATAAGTTTCTAGCTTAGCATAAGGCAACAAGAAAATTTTACACCAAAAATGTTTATTCAATGCAATTTCCTTTTAACTATGGACACTTGTACAATAGGCAAAAATAATTCTCGTATTTTCAAAAAAAATCTTTGTCTCGGTTTGCAAACTAGTCTTTAGCAACATCTATTATTTCTTCATCTGAATGAGATTTGTGTCCTTTCGAATGTTTTTTTAGGAATAGGTAATAGTCCGAAAGAGCTAAATCAGCGAAATATGGGGAATGATCAATCAATTCAATCTGTGAGTAGGTGCTTTACTCTAGACAGCTATTCTGGGCGTTTTTATAGATTTTTTAAACGTTTTAGCACATTTCGTCGGTTATCCAAAATCATTTTATGCACAACCTCAACATTCTCTCCAAAACGGGTGCTAAACACGCCAACCAACAGATCGTCATATTACCCACCAATCGTTGGGTGGCAACATCTGGCCCAAGACATTCAAGGGACGTAATTGAAGGCCGCTCAAAAAAAACTAACAACTGACGTCATTTGGTGAACAGGGGCCTAGACCAAACTAGTGCTGAGACTGATTTTTTACTAGGTCATCGAGTGTGGTGTCAAATGAAAGCTTGTGAAAACACGAGTAATATATATATATATATATATATATATATATATATATAAATATAATGTAATACTTGAGTACACTTTTCTTTATATCATTGGAATATTCTCTACGGGGTATAGATTGAACGAAAAATATCACACCTTTAATAGTTTTATCTGGAATATAAAAAAAAACAAAATTTCAACGTTATCAGTTTTCAGTAAAGATTGGAAACAAACTTAGTTAAAAAACTCATTTGGGGGTGTGTTTTGTGAAGGCACTGATCATTTTATACCTCCGTAACAAAATTTTTTTATTTTAAAAGCAATTAATTGCGCAAGTTCAATTTTCACTTGACCGGTTATTATTTCCTAATGAATATTGTATAATAGTTATAGCATCTTAGCTACCTAATAGCCAATAAATCAATCCAACTCAATCTAGAATCTAGTGGTAAAAGTTTTAAACAAAAATCTACTGCCTAAATATGTGTTTAATTATAAACAAATAAAATAAAATTATTTTGACTCGATGCCTAATGCTTAAAGCAGTAGCAGCTATTTCTTCCCTGTTAAATTCACAACTTTCGATGAGATAAACTTTTAATAATGTTACTTATAGCTATAGCGTCTTAGCTACCTAATAGCCAATAAATCAATCTAGTTCAATCTAGAATCTAGTAATAAAAAGGTAAAACAAATATTTACTACCTAAATATTAAATTATAAACAAATAAAATAAAATTATATTGCCTCTATAGGAGTGACGCGCGGTAATGTACGGAAAATAATCCACCTCCACCATTTTGTAGGGAAGCATAGTTTTGAGTATTTTCTTCATCTTTATACCAGATAAATTAGCAAACATAACTTTATGAATTTTTTCAAAAATGCTTTGAATTAGTACTTTTCGAGGTAAGGTGAGTGGACAGGGGTGTTTTGCCAAATAATACAGAGAAAAGTCTGCATAAGTATTACATCATATTATATTTTTGAACTAGCGTTTCCACAAGATTTCATTTGACACCCCATTTGATGACCTAGTAATCATTTTTTTCACTTCCGATTTCATCCCTCCCAAAACTAACCCCCTTAAATCCAAATTTAAGTTTCAAAACTACACTACTCTAATTGGGCCATCAATTCCTATATTTGTGCCAAATTTCAATTGTCAAATAGTTTCGGAGAAAACCGTGTGTGACAGACGGACAGAGAACCGGACACCGAAGTGAATCCCATAAGTGTTCCGTACGGAACACTAAAAAGATCACAGAGCATTAATAAATAAATATAGGCCAGTGTATGCAACTTTCGTGCGATTTTTGAATTTGCTGCTGCATGATAGTATATTTACCGTGATCAAGTATTCAATTATACCTCATTATCATGGATTTTATGAGAGAAGATCTGCTTCAACAAATTTAATGCTTATTACGCAGAACATTGCACAAGCTACAGATAAAGGAGCTCGAACAGACGTTATCTACTAAGAATTCACAAACGCTGAATCATCGCCTCTCGCTTCATAAATTGTCAAAACTTGGATTGTTTTATTTACTTCTTATCGTCGTACACAATATATTGAGATATACGGAACACGGAAACGAGGTATAAACCTGCCACGTCTCGTGGTCCCCAAGGTTCTGTTCTGGGACATTTCTTTTTCAACTTCTGACATCTCACTTAACCTTGACGTAGACGTTTTGCTTTATGCAGATGATGTTAAATTGTATAAAGTTATTATATATAAGTTATATCCTTTATTCCATAAAGGACTGCTTATTATTACAAAATAACAAGACTTCAGTTCATGATTGGTGTACAAATAACTGTTTAAATCTTAATGCAAAAAAACCTGTTAAGTGCAAGTTGCCTTTCAAATAAAAATTTTTGTTGCGGAGGTATAAAATGATTAGTGACTTCACAAAACATATCCCAAATGAGTTTTTAATAAGAGAATTAAGAGCTCAGATTACAAACATGTCTAGTTAGATACTGACTCAGTAGCTAATAAGATCGACCAGAATAAGATAAAAAGTTCCAATATATATTTTTACGTTTTTTCTTAGTCAATAATGTATAATAGTTATAGCGTTTTAGCTACCTAATAGCCAATAAATCAATCCAATTCAGTCTAGAATCTAGTGGTAAAAGTTTAAACAAATATTTACTACCTAAATATTTGTTTAATTATAAATAAAATAAAATAAAATTATTTTGTCTGGGTATCTAATGTTTAAAGCAGTAGCTATTACGCCCGGTTAAATTCACAACTTTCGACGAAATAAACCTTCACTATTTTGTCGGTCAAATCAAAAATAATTTATCAAACGTAATGCACTCGTGATAATATACGCGATTTTTTTTTACATAATACAAAGGAAAGATATATTTTTGAAGTCGTATTTTCAGTGAAGAAGTAGTGATAGTAGTAGAATTTAACGCTACCAGGCCGCAGTTTTTTCTAAAAAAGTTAACGTTGCTGAATCCGACATAATTGTGTCGAGGCACTCCATTCCTCTAACGTCATCACTCAACTTGTTGTACCTTAATTGGGGCATATGTCTTGGCATGAACGTGTTGCAAGCATAGCACAGCAAGCTTCTCAAAAGCTAATAATTTTATTTCGAACTAGAAAGTTTTATACTCACTATTAATTCTGTACAAAGCTCAAAATTCGATCAACGATGGAGTACTACTGTCATGTTTGGGGCTCTACTCACAAACATACATTGCATTTGTTGGATTCTATTCAGAAAAGAGCTGTTCGCCTGACCAGCAACCTTGATTCCTTGGAACATCAAAGTACGGTTGGCGACTTACGTCTATACTACAAGTATTTTTTTAGAACGTGTTCGATGGTTGTAGCCAGCTTAATTTCTCCCAAAGCGGTGCATGCTAGGAATACCCGTCGCACTAATACTTTACATCCGTATGAAGTTCAGCTTGTTACTCCTTGTACCACGATTTTCAAGTAATGTGTTATGTGGAAAATCTCATCCCTTTAGAATGATTTGCCCAGGACTACGTTTGTCACCGAGCACAACTTACGGCGATTCAAACCAACGTGTATCACTTTTTCTGCAAGTGCGTCGCTCCTGTAGAACTTTAGGGATTTCTCTAAAGCACCTGTGTTATGTTTATAAAAAAGAAAGTTAAATATATGTAGATATTCTTGCAGATTATTTTGTATATTTTAACTGATTGTTATTCAATTACACAATTTTCTTGACGGATTTAAATGAAATACCACTACCAGAGATTTAATATTATTAGCAATTATATAAAAGACATTATATAGGGTGTCCCAAAAGGTATGATCAAAAATGAAGGATCTAATAGATTGGACCAAAATAAGGTCAGTAGTTCCTATAAAAATGTCTCCTATCTCCCCCTGTTAGGGAGCTACAGCCACCCAAATGGGAAGCCTGAAGATGGGTTTTCATTGAATATTTTAGAAACCGTTAAAGATAAAAACATGAAATTCAGGTTTTTTTTTTTTTTTTAAAGTAAAGTTTATGTACTGAATCAGAATTTTATCTTATAATTGTCGATAATTCAACCGGTGCGTCAAAAGTAGGGGAGGGCGTGGTAAAAATGGACTTAACTTTTTTTACAATAATTTTTATTGCATTTTCGCGTCGGATTAGGGAAACTTAAGATCTTTGGCGAAAAAAAAGGTACTTTTTAGTTTAACTAGACGCACCAATTCCGAGTTAAAATCGATAAAGAATTTCCACGTCAGAAAAAGAGCCTGTTACCTAATATTATTACGGTTATTAGCAATGCTTCAAAATATCCAGATATTTTTAAATGACCACATAACTAAATAATAATTAAAGAAAACACAATCATCAAGTGAAGCAAAAAACTTGTTTTTATTTATTAAATCAAGAAAACAATCACAGAACACCGCATCGGAAATATTAATTTAGAGGAAAAATAAAACCCATGCTTAATTTCAATTAGGGAATATGTTCAGGTTAGTTCAGGTTAGTTCAGGTTAGCACCTTGTACAGTTATGCATTTCTCTAAGTTAGTGAGGAAAGCCCTCTGAACTCTAAATAACAAGCCGGGATTATTCCTTATTTCAGCACAGTGAAAGAAAATTCTTTCTAATAGCTCTTCTCTAGTTTGTACAGGAGTCGAATAAACATAAAAAAGATATTTAAGGTGGCCCCATAGAAAGAAGTCTAAGGAATTTAGATCTGGTGATCGGGGTGGCCACAGGAATGGCCCACCCCTACCTATCCAACGATTGGGAAACTGGTTATCTAAATATTCCCTAGCAATGTTGCTGAAATGTGGTGGTGCACCGTCGTACATTAACCATATATTGTTGCGAATATATATTGGAACTTCTTCTAATAAATTATTTAAATCATCTCGAAGAAATTGCAAATATTTCTCACCATTTAGCCACCCGTCAGTGACATATGGTCCAATCAAATAATTCCCGATAATTCCCATCCAGACATTTATCAAATATTTATGTTGGTTTTTAGTCTGAATTATCGCATGTGGGTTATCCTCATCCCATAAATGAAGATTATGGGAGTTTATTACACCATCCCTAGAAAATCCAGATTCATCTGTAAAAAGCACTTTGCTTACAAATGTATTATCTTCTCGTTGCTTTTGTAGAAACCAATTAGCAAATTCCACTCGTGCTGGATAATCATCGGGTGACATAGAATGAACTTTTTGGAAATGGTAAGGATGGAGTAATGGCTCTTGAAGTATGGTACCCTATGCACCAACGATTTGCAAGTATGAAGTGGTGCTGACAATTTCCTTACACTATTAGTTGGATCGTTTATTATTAGGTCCAACATATTTTCTTCCATTTCAGTGGTACGAGCAGTTTTTGAACGACCTACTTTTCTAGGTTTTGGTATAAGGCGACCTAATATATATATATATCCAATAATAAGCACACAATTTGAAAAAGTAAGACGCAATAAACCTGATTTCCGCAGATTGCGATCAACTCGTTCAATAGTTCTGCGATTAGGTAAGTATCGATCAGGAAATCGTTCTGCGTAAAGGCGAGCCACTTCACTAGCGTTACTAGAAGCTAAGCAATACATTAAATGCATATCCGCATACTCGACAAAAGTAAAATTTGAATGAAATCGACAGCAATTTTTTGAACTTTCAGATTTTACTTGTGTGTTGACATTTGATTAATTATCATTGCACCTGGCAGAAGCCAGGAAATAGTCTCTTTTTCTGACATGAAAATTTTAATCGATTTTATCTCGGAATTCTTGAGTCTAATCGTTTTTAAGCTGAGGGTACTTTTTCTTTGGTCAAAGATCTCAAACTTCCCTAATTCGACGCGAAAATGCAATAAAAGTTATTGCAAAAAAAGTTAAGGCCATTTTTACTACGCCCTCCCCTATTTTTGACGCACCGGTTAAATTGTCTACAATTATAAGGTAAAATTCCGATTCAGCACATATACTTTATTTTAGGTCCTGAATTTCATGTTTTTATCTTTGACGGTTTCTGAAATATTCAATGAAAACCCATCTTCAGGCTCCCCATTTGGGTGGCTGGAGCTCCCTAACGGGGGAGATAGAAAACATTTTTACAGGAACTTCTGACCTTATTTTGATTCAATCTACTAGATCCTTCATTTTTGACCATACCTTTTGGGACACCCTGTATATTGAAAATTTATATCCAAAGTATGCTGCAACAATGTTGTAATATTTTTGAAAGATATCTTTAACAGAAATTTTTAACTCTTAAAATATTACAATATAAATAATTACAATAATAAGCATTAATTCATTTAAAATTACTGATGATGTATTTGGGCAATAAGTCTTTTTATAAAAAATGTAAATATGATGTAAACCAAAAACTGTTGACATTGCATCCCTACAATTGTCAATTCTTTACGGCGCTTCTAACACGACCTTTTTAAACACAAAATGATTTGTGCTAGGGTGGGCTGATATAATTTCTTAATCGCTAATTTGAGTTCTTAGTTCCTATTTTCAAACTAGTTAAATGATTCAAAAAATTTTCCCAAGGTCTCATGAATTAGAAATAAAGAAATAAGGATTATCGGTTGGAAAGTTTTATAAACCCACCGTTGCTGATGCCAAAGTAATTTTTCTAAACTGCTTATTTATCGAACGATTAAATCGATACTCCCTCTTACAAAAGGAATAAGCGGACAAGAAACAAAAATTTTATAACTGACACGGTTTGTGTGTTATAAATAATTGACAGAAAAAGTATCAATTACGTATAACTGATAGGAAAAACTACAATATAAAGCATCACGATATTAAAAGCTTTGTTTAAATTTGAATGATTTACGTCAAATTTTCTAAGAATATACTTTTATGCATTAAAAACACTTTAGAAACCGCCATTAATTACAGAGAGAAAACAACTAAACCTGTACTGGTCCCAGGAGATCCAGAAAAAAATCATATGGAACAAATTAGAAAACAAGGAGGATTTTGTTATGTAAAAAATCAGCATGATACTGTCAAAATGTTGGTAGAAAAACTAAAAGTATTACCAATGAAATCTGTGAAAAAGGATATAGAATTGTAAATAAAATCTTTACATCTTGTGTATAGTTTCATTTGATTTATGGTAACTCTCCGAAAAGATTTGTCATCAAACGTAACAACGTAACTTTTAAAGACGAATTTAATCGAAAATTTCTCTTAGCATCTAAATTGATGTTGTGAATGAGAGCTTTAAACTTTAACATACTCTATGTGTTTTCATGTGAAAGTTGGATTTTAAATAAATCCATACCTCTAATAATTTTATTCTTCTAATTCTTCTACTAAGTAAAATTGTAGTTTTGTCATTATGTCGGCAACCTAATATGAATTTATCTTCAACTTGCAATGATACTTCATTTCTCTAACCAAGAAATGTTTATTAGCTATTTGCTAGATTCACTAAAAACATATAAGGGGTAAAGCCGATCTAGTATTCTTATTATATTATTAGCGACCTACGGCTTTCGTAAACATAGGTCTTCTACCTTATATAACATATGTTTGGAATAACGCAATTGAACACTTTGGAAAATCTCGAGCGGTTGCACTTGATATATCCAAGGCATTCGATCGTGTTTGGCACGATTGTTGGCTAAGCTACGCTCTTATGGTACGTTTGAAAAGTTTTATTTATGGCTGTCATGTTTCCTCAAAGAGCGTTTTTTACGAGTGACACTAGACCGATTTCTTTCTAACACCTTCACTATCAACGCCGGTGTCTCCCAGGGCTCCATACTGTCTCCTCATTAACGATATGTTATATGAAAATACCAGAAATCCAATTTACAGCTTTGCAGATGACACTACGCTTATCTCTTCATTCACCTTGAATGCTCGAACATCCACTACTCATGGCAATATTCGCAGGAGTCAACTTAACAAAGACCTGGAAGAAATTCTATCTTGGGGTTTCAGTAACCAAGTAGAATTTAACGCTATAAATTCCAGGCGGAAGTTTTTTTTTAAAAAGTTAACGTTGCTGAATCCGACATAGTTATGTCAGGGTACTCCATTCCTCTAACATCGTCACTTAATTTACTGGGCGTTGATTTGGGAGGAAACATGTCTTGGCATGAACAGGTTGCAACCATAGCAAGGAAAGTTTCTCAAAAGCTGGGAATAATATTTCTAACTAGAAAGTTTCTACACTCCACAACAACTGTTAATTATGTACAAAGCTCAAATTCGACCAACGATGGAATAATGCTCTCATATTTGGGGCTCTGCTCCCAAACCTACACTGCGTTTGTTGGATTCTATTCAGAGGAGTGTTTTTCGCCGGAACTGGCCAGCAACTTTGATTCATTGGAACATCGAAGAACGCTTGGCGACTTGAGTCTATTCTACAAGTATTTTCATGGAAAGTGTTTGATGAATGTAGCCTGCTTAATTCCTTCCAGAGCGGTGCATGCTAGAAATACACGTCGCGCTAGTACTTCACATCCGTATGAGCTTCAGCTTGTTACTCCTCGTACAACCCTTTTCAAGCAGTCTTTTATATGGAGAACCCGGAATAATTTTCCGAGGTCTGTGTTTCCAACTGAGTACAATTTACAGCGATTCAAAACCAACGCAAATCGCTTTTTCCGCACACGTGTCGGTCCTGTAGCGCTTTAGGGATTTCCCTGCAACACGTGTACTAAGCCAATAAAAAAATATAGTTGCCATAGAATTTAATACTTCTAGAGATCCACTTGACTTTTGTTATTTATAGTGTTATATTTCGTTCTGTTACTGACATCAGTTAAACGTTTATAAAGGGAAAATAAATATAAAAATCCATAGGTAAAGCCAGTTAATTTGTAGGTGATTTTATCAATTTAAACTCCTAGAAGAGAAAACAACTAGAATGCATACATGCAATCTAATTTTTAAACAAAAAATTGTTAAAATGAATTATTCTTGCAAACACGAAGTTCTAAAATAAATACTTGATATAAATGATTAGTATTTTAAGGTAAGATATTAATAACAGAATAAAGTTCAACAGAGTGAAAGCTTCTGAGATATGTGGGACTGAAACCTGACATCTCCCTCCGTCTACCTGCTATTTCTGTTTGAACTGAAAATAATAAAAACATAATCGTGGGACTGCAATACGGACTCCTTGAAAGTAGCCCCGGTCTATTTCTTTGTCTTTTTTTTTCTTATTTTCCCCCGTATTGCGAAATTAGACTAGTAAGTTAAAGCTTTTTTAATAAATGGAGCAGTTGAAGCTGATTGCACTGACAGTTTATTTGAGTTTTGATCAGTGTCATTAGGGCCCCGTTATAAATTATAGATTTTAGAATTTGTTGCCGATAATTTCTTCATAAAATTGGTTCTCGAACAACTCCAGGAACAGCAAAAATGTCTCTATTCTAATTAAGTAATTTCATGAAAAAAAGTATAAATTTGGAAATAAATTGGAAAGATTCCAGTGAAAGTGTAGATTTACATTTTTCAAACTGAAAAATATAGTCCAGAGCTAAAATATAATTAAACTATTTTTAAAGTACTATATAACAGTATATTTTTTTCAAAATTTTAAAATTATCTCGCACGCTAATCTTCGAAATATATTCCCTGAATCTTGAATTCTTCCCTGTATTTTTCTCTATATATTCCTTGAGGATCATATTTTTCTTCCAATTCTTTCCACCAAGCTTTTTTGTTTTTTAACCAAGTGTTTAATGACCTTAGTTACCGCATTCTTTTGAATTTCACTACATTTTTGACAATCCGTTTCTAAAGCATCTGGCAGAATCCCTAAAAATACAAATTTATTTAACTATAACATTTAGCAAAAAATAATGAACGACGTAATAAGTAATTCAGTAAGATCAGACCAGAGAAGACGTCAGACAGTATAGAAAATCGAAAATAGATGAAACTTTGAAAGAGGAGGGAAAAAGTTTGAAACACCTAAACAAACAAACATTAATAAAGGGAGCCATTAAATAATAAAACTTATAAATAGCGATAACCAAGAGATCGCACAAATCAAAGAGATAAAGGAAACTGCAGAGAAATATTATCAAACCCTATATGACACAAAAATACCGCCACCGCCCGGAAAAGAAGAAGGAAATAGAGTTATCGTAAGAAATGTAGGTTCTGAAGAAATTTCCGATGTAACAACGGATGAAATAATGAACGCCCTACAAGATATGCGCAACAACAAAGAACCGGGAAACGATGAAATAACTATAGAAATGATAAAGTATAGAGGGGTATCGATAATATAGTCTATTCAAGCTCTATTTAACAAGTGCCTCATAGAAAGTAAAATACCAACACGTTTGGTAAACGCCTTGATTGTGCTTATATTTAAAAAGGGGAACAAATTTAAATTGGAGAATTACAGACCCATCAGCCTGTTATTGGTAATATACAAAATCCTCACTAGAATCCTAACATATAGATTAACGAACAAATTAGATAGTTATCAACCACGTGAACAAGCGGGATATAGACAGGGATACAGCACTTTGGACCATCTTAGGTCACTAGTGGAAAAAGCAAAAGGTCACCTTGTGGAGAGCAATGGTTGACTACGAAAGAGTATTGATTCGGTAGAGATATGGGAAGTCCTTAACGCCTTAAGTAACAGCACAGTCGATGAAAGGTACACAACTCTTCTTGCATACATATATAAAAATGCCACATCACAAATAATGCTTGAAGAAAAAATAAATAAAACCAAAATTAAAAGAGGAATTAGACAAGGCGATTCGATATCCCCAAAGCTGTTCACTTTGACTCTAGAAGGCATGTTCAAATCGTTAAAGTGGGATAATAAAGGAATACTAATGGGCGATGAACAATTAAATCACTTAAGGTTGGCAGATGATATTACTCTGGTTGCCAACACAAAAGAAAAATTACAAGAAATGCTGATGAAATAAATAACAAGTCTCGAGAAATAGGTCTAAAAATAAACTTTACCAAAACTAAATGTTTGAACAACGAAAGTGAAGATAACAGCCAGGAACTATTAATAGAAGGTGAAAGAATAGAAAAGGTACAGACATTCATATATTTAGGACAAGAAATCGAAATATCAAAACATATTTAAAGGCTGACTTGGATAGAAGAGTCTCGTTAGGTTGGTTTGCGTTCGAAAGGTTACAATCTACATTCAAATTGGTCATCCTAAATCTTAAAAGCCAGAGTATTCGATCAGTATGTACTGCCGGTATTAACATATAGCACTGAAACGTGGGCTTTAAATAAAAGTATAATAAATAAACTTCAGGTAACCCAAAGAGCAATGGAGAGGAGAATATGGGACTCGAAGGTCGTATTCCTAACATCGAGATACGAAGAAGATTAAAAGTGCAAGTGCAAGTGCAATGAATATGTATATTAAGGTGAATTTGGGCGGGACATATCACAAGGCGGAATGATAACAGATGGACACGCCGTATAGTTAAATGGAGGCCTAGAGAACACAAAAGATGCAGAGGTAGACCACAGACAAGATGGACGGACATAAAAAGATTAGTAGGATACGATTGGATGCAAAAAGCAAACAACAAAGCTCATTGGAGACAACTTGGGAAGGTTTACATCCGACTATGGATAGAATAAGCTAATGATAATGATAATGAATAAGTAACTAATAAAGAATTGTATTAATTATATTATATAATTTTCAGTTATAACGAAAATTGACTTAATTGAAAAGTGTCAAAATTATCTTGGTTGGATTTCTTCCGTATATATGAAATGATCTGATGCTATTCAACTGAATTTTAACATGTATGTTATACCTTAAACATATACAGATAGATTCACTAAAGAGGTCTAAAAGTTAGAATGGGTTTAGTTTCTAAAAAATCTAAAACCTCTAGCTGTACAATTGCCTTTTCTTTTTTACAATGTAATACTTTGTATTATATATACTATATCACTAAATAAACGTTTTTATAAGAAAAATTAATATAATAATCGAAAGTGAAGGCTTTGGACCTGGTAAGAAATATAAGAGTTTTAGAATTTTAACTCAATAATTAATTACATTGGTTTAATTATAAATGAAAATGAATTTTCTGCTTTTGTATTGCACAGCATTATAACTTCAGTTTGGGTACTGGTAATTTTGTTATTTTGACAGAATCCTCTCATCTAATCGCGAGTTTATTGAATTGGAACAATAGCTCAAGAATATAAAGTGGGATATAAATGAAGGAGAACATGATTAAGCTAAAATCAGGACACGTTCTGTATTACAAAGGCGACGAACAGCTTAAGATCAGTGGTGTTGGATTCCTTGTGAACAAAAAACTCTCAGAGTGAAACAATTTGTTATTACAGACAGAATAGCTAAAAATGAGATCCTGAAAGTAGTGCAGGTATATGCTCCCAGCTTAGATTACGAAGACGTTGTAATATTCACGAACAACTCTTGGAAACAATCCGTGAAAGTCCTTCTAGTCATACGATGATAATAGGTGACTTCAATGCCAAAATAGGCAAACGTAAAGACGAACGGGTTAATAAGGTTTAAGAGAAAAGAATAAAAGAGGAGGCATACTAGTAAACTTCCTAAAAATGAATAAATTATACGCTATGAACCCTTGCTTAAAAAAACGGCAGAGTCGCAAATGGACGTGGAGGAGCCCTGACTTTAAATATAAAAATGAGATAGACTTTATATTTTCAGACCATCCATTAATATTTCAAGATGTATTTGTCATTAACAAAATTAATACTGGAAGGGATCATTGGTGAGATGCAAAATATTAGTAATCGTGACCAAAGAAAACAAGCCAAAGTAAATAATATTAATCCAGCTAATATAATCCAATACAAAGAAGAATACTAAGAAGAGGTCAGTGGAAAGCTAATTAGCAAAAAAATAGAAAATAACATTACTGATAAAGTAACTGAACTGACCAAGATTATCAAGGAGCTGTTGATGAATTACCCGAACAAAAAAAAATAGTAACGGAGAAAATAAGCGACAGTACTAAACTATTGATTGACAAAAGACAAAAAATGAAAGTAGACAGAAACAATAATATACTAGAATAGTCAGAACTCAACAAATTAATAAGAAAGGAGTTACGCAAAGACATCAGTAAATACAATATTAGAATGATAACGGAAACAATTAAGGAAAACAAGGAATAAAAAAAGAAATGATAAAAACAACAAAAAAAGTAACAAACAGAACAGATATATACACAGAAGTAGAAAAATATTCTACAATGCTCTGCACAAACAAAGTCCATCCAAATGAAAAATACAGTACAGAATGTTGGTTTTGATGATATTCCCGAGATCACCACTGATGAAATCTACAACGCTCCCAACAAAGTCAAGAATAATAGAACTGCTGGACCATTGATGGTATCATGCCCAAAATGTTGAAAAACGGAGGACAGAACTTGATTGAAGAACTTAAAGAGATTTTTGACATCTGCCTAGAGATGGGATAAATCCCAGCATCCCGGACAGAAGCGGAAGTCATCCTCATCCACAAGAAAGGAGACATAACAAAACTTAGTAACTGTAGGGTTGTAAAGTCTGCCGTTTCAAATGTCCAAATTGTTTACGAAAATACTCATTAATAGATTGATGCCAAAAATATATTTTCAATAACCTCGTGAACAAGTAGTATTACTATAAGCAGGCTTTCACTCGGATTATAGTACTACTACTAGTTTAAGTTGGCAAGAATATTAGTAAGCCAAATACGGTTATGAAACTTAGTCGTATAAGATAAAGATTTTTGATATCTTATAATTCTAAAAAACATTAACTTTTCTAGTTTTTCTTTCAAGGATTTATTTTTCGATTTCTACTTTAAATTTCTTTTTAAAAATATTTCTCTGGTAACATTCACCATATGAAAATATAACAGTGTCAAAAGAAGCCAACTGGACAACTAAAAGTTTTAATTTCCGTAACAATTATATTTATACCCGTTTATTGAATCTGGATAAAAATAATACAAACTAACATTAGGCTAGTAATTACAGATAAATGTTAACCAACAAATATCCTTCTATAAGAGTTTCTTCCGACTTAAAAAAATGGTGTAGTTCGATATAAAATAGTGACTCTGTAGTTGATTAAATTGGTCTATTTATTTGGATTTATTTTGTTTCTTTTAATACAGGATTTAATCCCCACAAAGTAATCGGCATCCATTACGTAGTCATAGATCCTTTTAAGAGAGTCTTGTTTTTTATATCGAACCAGAAAGCTTTACACTCCACAACAACAGTTAGTTGTTTACAAAGCTCAAATTCGACCAACTATGGAATACTGCTCCAATGTTTGGGGCTCCGCTCCCAAACATACACTGCATTTGTTGGATTCTGTTCAGAGAAGAGCTGTTCGTGTGATTGGAGACTCGGAACTGACCGGCGGCCTTGATTCGCTGGAACATCGAAGAACGGTTGGCGACTTGAGTCTGTTCTACAAGTGTTTTCATGGAAAGTGTTCGAAGGATGTAGCCCGCTTAATTCCTCCCAAAGCGGTGCATGTTAGAAATACGCGTCGCGCTGGTGCTTCACATCCGTATGAAGTTCAGCTTGTTACTCCGCGTACAACGCTTTTCAAGCAGTCATTTATATGGAAAACATCATCCCTTTGGAATAATTTGCCCAGCGCTGTGTTTCCCACCGAGTACAATTTACAGCGATTCAAGAACAACTAGACGCTTTAGGGACTTCCTTGCAGCACGTGTGCTAGACCCATAATATATATATATATATATATATATATATATATATATATATATATATATATATATATATATATATATATATATATCCAGATTTCCGGGATATGGTTTGTACAGTAAATATCCGGATGGAAATATTGAGGGTTCATTTGTTGAAAATATTCTAAAAAAACTTATTGAATATTTTCCAGATATTGAGTACCTCCTAAGTTATTAGTTTAACTTTGAGACGGTATTGTAAAAGACATACTATATAATTATTATCAAATACATGCCTATTACTTTTAATATGATTGGCTTTAGATGTAATACCATATTTTGCAGATTATTTAAACTCCCAAGCTATTGCAATAAAATAGAACTAAATCTAGTATGTGACTTTGAAACATATTTTAACTTGTACAAATATATCACAAGATCTAAGGAAATATTTTTATTGAAATCTCCTCACTGTGAGTAAGATTTTATGAACTATGAATTAAAATAAAAATGTCCCATGAAATATTTTACATATTCTGACAATCTTTAATTGAGAAAAGGTTACCTGTAGAAAAATATCTATGGTCTTTTAAACTGAGCAAATACCCTAAAAAATATTTTGTAAGCTTAACCGATATATATATATATATATATATATATATATATATATATATATATATATATATATATATATATATATTTATATATATATATATATATATATATATATATATATATATATATATATATATATATATATATATATATATATATATATATATATATTAGATATTTCTGTATTGCCTGTATGGGCACATACCGTCAGCTTTGCTCAAATTTAGGATATAAATCTCACAGAATGCAATACCTAGGAATACTGCCTAGATTCATAGCTAGGATAAACTCGGAACCATATGGAATGAGAAACAAATTGGCTTGGAGATTGAAGATGGTCCACTTTTCCTGCTGAATTAAAAGTACTGTCAAATAAGTGTAACACGCTTCTTATATTATGTTATTATAGTTATTTTTATGTTGTGAATCGCCTGATGGTAAATAATCTTTATTATTAACTTTTTCATTTTGTTTTCCTGCTACAATGAAAGCTTGTCATGTTAATAGAAAAATTAGTGCCTTAGTTTTCACAGGTGGTAAGCTGTTTACAATCTGGTAAATATCAAGGGTTCCAAAACTACGTCAGGATAGTGTCGAAGCCATAAATACTAAATGTCTTAAAAAACTAAGAAAGGATAATCCAATCGTGAGACAGCAACGAAGACATTTCAAAACATTGCAAACTTTTAGTATAATTTCTTACTTCATGTTTGTTTTTTTTTTCTGTTTATTCTGTTTTTATTTAAAATTTCAAGCTATAAAGAGTAAGAAAATGGTAAAATATTTAGCTTTAACAATAGTAGAGAACAAATCTTAACCTACCAGAAACTGTTCTTAGAAGTGTCACACTAGTAAACAAAGCTAAACAAAAGGTTTTCAAAAATTATAACGCCTTGTAGAGTATTGGAATACCAACATTTTAATATTTTTGTATCAATATTGTGTAAAATAACAATTTTTAATATGGTAAGATACAACGAATTGTATTAAGTACGGGGATGGATTTGACAGACAAGAGAACAGCTAGTAAGCTGCTGGAATATGGACTTCTGTCTATTTTCAGTTGCTTTACAATAATTTTTAATATGTTTAAGTGTTGAATTTTAATTTTTCTATTAAGTGTCAACACATTTTTCATAATCGTTTGCTTAATACGACTTGACATTTCTGAGAGATATTCTTTAACTACATCCAAATTAAATATCTTTTGAGATGTTTTCCTAATAACTGAGATATGTTAAGAATTTAACAACAAAACATGGTTCCCAACATAATATAATAAATATTGACAAGCTGCAATCATACTGGATTGCAGTAGGAAAAGGCCGTGAAAATCTTTTTTTTTTTTTTTTTTATGGGTCTAGCACACGTGCTACAGGGAAGTCCCTAAAGCGCTACAGGAGCGACACGTGTGCGGAGAAAGCGATTCACGTTGTTCTTGAATCGCTGTAGATTGTACTCGATGGGAAACACAGTCCTGGGCAAACCATTCCAAAGGTATGATGTTCTCCATATAAAAGACTGCTTGAAAAGCGTTGTACGAGGAGTAACAAGCTGAACCTCATACTTATGTGAAGTATTGAAGTATTAGCGCGACGTGTACTTATAATATGCACCGCTCTGGGAGGAATTAAACGGGCCACATCCTTCGAACACTTTCCATGAAAGTACTTGTAGAATAGGCTCAAGTCGCCAACCGTTCTTCGATGTTCCAGCGAATCAAGGCCGTCGGTCAGTTCCGGGTGTCCAATCAGACGAACAGCTCTTCTCTGGATAGAATCCAACAAATGCAGTGTATGTTTGGGAGCGGAGCTCCAAACATGGGAGCAGTGTTCCATAGTTGGTCGAATTTGAGCTTTGTAAAGAATTAACAGTTGTTGTGGAGTGTAAAGCTTTCTGGTTCGAAACAATATTCCCAACTTTTGAGAAGCTCTTCTTGCTATGCCTGCAACATGTTCATGCCAGGACATATTTGCTCCCAAATTAACGCCTAACAGATTGAGTGACGATGTTAGAGGGATGGAGTGCCCCGACATAACTATGTCGGGTTCTGCAACGTTAACTTTTTTAGAAAAAACTGCCGCCTGGGTTTTTGTAGCGTTAAATTCCACTTGGTTACTGTCACCCCAAGATAGAATTTCTTCCAGGTCTTTGTTAAGTTGAATGACTTCCTGCTGTCTGCGGATATTCGTCTGAGTAGTCGATGTCCGAGCGTTCAAAGTGAATGAAGAGATAAGTGTACTGTCATCTGCAAAGCTGTAGATTGGATTCTCGGTCTTTTCCAGCAGATCGTTAATATAAATGAGGAAGAGAGTAGGAGACAGTATGGAACCTTGGGGCACACCGGCGTTGATAGTGAAAGTGTTAGAAAGAAATCCGTCGACTGCCACTCGTAAAGAACGCTCTCTGAGGAAACATGAGAGCCACAAACAGAACTTTTCAGACATACCATAAGAACGTAGCTTAGCCAACAGCCCATCGTGCCAAACACGGTCAAATGCCTTGGATATGTCAAGAGCAACCGCTCGAGATTCTCCAAAGTGTTCAATTGCGTTGTTCCAAACATGTGTTACATAAGTCAGAAGATCTCCTGTTGATCTATTTTTACGAAAGCCAGATTGGTGATCACTAATAATGTTGAATCCTTCAAGATATTTTAGAAGATGCTGATTGATAGCCTTTTCCATGACTTTCGATATTATTGAGAGTAGTGCGATTGGTCGGTAGTTATTTGGCAAGGTCTTCTTGCCTTTTTTAGGTATCGGCTGAACTGTGGCACATTTCCAGCAGGAAGGATATATTCCCTTTCTGTAGGATAGGTTGAAAAGTCTACAGAAAACTGGTGTTAGTTCCCTCGCACAGTTCTTGAGAACTATGGCAGGTATTCCGTCAGCGCCTGAAGCCTTTTTGGTGTCTAGCTTCATCAAAATACGTTTTATGATACGCTGTCCGAAGACAATATCCGGCATCCGTCACTTCACTACGGGAATAGTAGGTGGTGTTTTTCCTTGGAAATCGACAGTAGAATGTGAAGCAAAGAGTTCAGCCAACAAGTTCGCTTTCTCAACAGGTGTCGTTGCAATAGAATTATCTGGCCGTGTGAGTGGTGGTATAGTGGATTTGGTGAAATTTTGACTAACTGCCTTAGCGACTGACCAAAAGGACCTGGAATTGCCGGGACAAGCGAGAAGTTTGTTTCTAATCCGTTGATTGTGTACCTCCTTGGTTTCGTCGATAATTTCTTTGCATCTGTTCCTGGCACGAACAAAGATGTTACGATTTATGGTGTTAGGATCTTCACGCCACTGTCGGGATGCAAGATGTTTAGAAGCAACAGCTTCTTTGCATTTTAGGTCAAACCAAGGCTTGCCGTTGGAAGGGCATTTCTTCGAAAAAGGGATGTAAGCCTCCATACCGGCCAAAATAACATCGGAAACCTCCCTGGCGCAGTCAGATGGGTCGTCGGATCGAAAACAAACGTCCAACCAAGGGAAAGTTCGAAAATATTCCATGAGATCTTCCCATTTAGCAGATCTGTAGTGCCAAATCTTGCGCGGTTTGGGCGCCTCTCTGTCACTGATTGGTAGAATACTCGATGTCGAAAGTAGTTTATGGTCGGAAGAACCTAACGGCGGATTTACGCTGACCGTGTAAATCTCCGGATTGGTGGTTAAAAACAGATCAAGAAGACTGGCGAACTCTCCGTCTCGATCAGGGATCCGTGTTGGTTCATCAATAAGCTGAGTCAAGCCACAACTGATTGAAAATGATTCGGCTTCACGATCTTGTTCGTCGGTAGTATTTGAATATTTAAGCCAGTTGATGTTGTGGACATTAAAGTCGCCCAGGATGGCAATTTCGGCATTTGGATAGTTAATTTGTAAATGATCTATGGTGTCTGCAAGAGAAGCGAAAAGTGTTCTAAAGTTTGTATCACTTGGTGGTCGATAGAGGATACAGACGAACCTTGTGGTTGGTTGAGTCGTTATTTTTAACCACATAACATCAAAGTTTGGGGGCTCCAGAGCCTCTTCTCGTTGGCAAGAGAGGTCGCTTCTGACATAAAGACAGATTCCAAAGTTACGCCTAAATCGGGAATAGAAATCGTACCCAGGATAAAGATAGTTTACTGTGCTGGTCGATGAACTGACCTTAGTTTCACAGAGAGCGAGTACATGAGGTTTATTTGATTGCAGGTGTTGGTGCACTGAATTTATGTTCGAATTTAAACCTCGTATGTTGCAAAAATCCATTTTGAAATTCTGTTCTCTGCATGTCGACGCCCCTGAACCAGCCCCCACCCGGAGATCCGAACGGGGGGCTATTTTACCTCCGGAATTTTTTGTATCCAGGTGCCTCATCATGCTATTTGGTCCCACAGTCCGGGACATCGGCACAGCCACGAAACGTTAAGCAACTTCACGCAGCCTAAGCCGATGCGATGGTATCACACCGGGCGATGCTGGTGGGATCTGGGCATCTACCATCTAGATTGTTCTTTAAGTCGCCTCCTACGACAGGCAGAACATACCGGGGAAGATATTCTATCCCGCCCCCCCACGGGGTTGCTCGCTCAGCAAATAGATATTCTCTTGCATTTTAATTTATAATTGCATTTTATTTAAATTTTGGATAGTTTTAGGTTCTACTTGATGGAAATTCATTATAAATATGTAATAAAATACTCTTTTTAGTCAATTTCCACTGGTTTATTTATAATTGTGATGACGCGTTTCGCTGTCGATGGAGCTTCTTCGGATCTACATTTTGCACTGTCAAGTTTGGTTTAATGTTTACAATTTTATATTATTTCTTAATTATAATATTACACCTATTTAAATTATATTGATAGTATTGGAAAATCCACACAGAAATAGTATTAGGAGAATAAATTCAATAATGGTGAATTGTTTAAATCTACCTGGTCGTTGAGCAAAGTACCTGTAGTCCTTAACCGATTTATTTGCATTGCCTCTAAAAATTTTAGTTTTAAACCTTTTTGTTGGGTATGTAAAATTTTGAAATTCTTATTTAATGTGTGATTCTCTGTTAAAAGATGATTAGCATATGTTGAATTAGACTTTCTATGGATGAAACTTTTTTCGTGTTCTGTAATTCTTTGTATAAATGTTCGTCCAGTTTGTCCTATGTGTGCGTTAGGACAGGACCCACATGTTAATTGATATACCCCTGATTTATTATCTTTATTGAATTGCGGTTCGTAGTTTTTGAGATGTTTCCGTATAGTATTGCTTGTCTTGTAAGCTATATTGATATTTTTTTAATTTAAAAATTTTCCCAGTTTTTCTGTTGGTTTGCCGAAATAGGTTAAGCATTTAAATGTGGTTTTTCTGTCCTTAAAAAATGGGTATATTTCTAAAATTGCCTTGTTTCTAAGTTCTTTCCTAACGATGTTATTGATTAAGGTAACTGAATAACCGTTGTTAACGGCTACTTGTTTTATGTAGTTTAATTCTTTAGTAAAATTGTATTATGATAAAGGGATATTAGTTTTAGTCTATGTATAAAGCTATGATAGGCCGCGAGTTTATGATGGTTGGGGTGGTGATAACTATTATGAATTGTGGTATCTGTATGCCAGAGTTTGTGATATATTGCAAATTCATGTTTTTTTCCCGGTTTTTACTGATTGTTAAGTCTAGGGAGTTGATTTTCCCTTCAACTTCTTCTTCTACTGTAAAACTCATATTTCTATGTAAAGAACTGATGTACTGTAAAAAGCGAGTTAATTGTCTAACCGTTCCTGTAAAGCAAACAATTATATCTTCTACGTCTCGATACCAGTATAGACATTTATTACTATTGTTATTATGGTTGTTAAATATCATTGTTTCAAAACTGTCCATGAAAATTTCGGCAAGTAAAGGGCTTAATAGACTCCCCATAATAAATCCTTCGTTACCATTGTAGAATTTACTGTTAAAAGAAAAATAATTTTGTGTTAGGCAGGTTCTTAATAAATTAATTATGTCCATTTTTATAACTTCATTTACATTGTTTTTTGTTAATAGGTTCTCTATTAAAATTATTGTTTCGTCGAACACTTGGAAATAAGTTTTTGACATCGAAAGAAACTAATTTAGAATTATCTGGTATTGTTATATTCTTAACTTTATCCACGAGGTCGTATTTGATAATGTATTTAGGTTCAAATTTGCTATGATATTTGATTAAATCTATTAAAGAGGATTACGTCTTATATGCTGGAGCAGACATATAGGATACAACTGGTCTGATAGGGTGGTCAGATTTGTGTAATTTTATGAGTGAATAAAGTTGTGGGATTTGGGAATTCAAATTTATTAATTTAAATTTATCTTTATCGTGAATGATGCCTTTAGCCTGTTAAATTTGATGTTTTATTTCTTTTTGAAAAATATTTGTTGGATCTTTATTTAAAATTTCGTAACTTCCTGTTTTGAAAAGATCTAACGTTTAATTAATATATTCGATTTTATATATTGCTATTACTGTGTTTCTTTATCTGCTTTGGTAAAGATTACATCATTTTGTTTTGCTTTACTCTGAATAGTTTTTATTGTCCTTAAGTCTTGGTTGATGTGGTTGTTATTAGATATGAATTTTTTCGGCTGTTTGAAATTTTGATGATATGTTGTTAGGAATATCTTTCAAGGCTCTCAGTATCAATACTTAATGTCTCTGATTCTTTGATATTAAAGTTAATTTGAATATTCTGTTTAAAACCTTTTGTTAGAAGATTTTTTCCCTGTCCAAAAAAGGTGAATTGAAATAAAAATCGATTAAAAAATAGATGTTAGGTAAAAAATTCTTTTTTATTTCTTATTTTGTGATGTTATACGTTTTTGTTGAATGAGGTACTGTAGTTTATTGTATTGTTTTAAATATTTTTTATGTATTATTGTTTTTACTTATTCACGTGTGTTTGAATCTAAGACCAAAATTTTACATACCCAACAAAAAGGTTTAAAACTAAACCTTTTATAGGTAATGCAAATAATTCGATTAAGGCCTACAGGTACTTTGCTCAACGACCAGGTAGATTTAAACAATTCACCATTATTGAATTTATTCTCCTAATATCATTTCTGTGTGTGAATTTTCCAATACTATCAATACAATTTAAATAGATGTAATATTATAATTAAAAAACAATATAAAATTGTAAACATTAAACCTAACTGCATCGACAGCGAAATGGGTCATCACAATTATAAATAAACCAGTGGAAATTGACTAAAAACAGTCCTTTATTACGCATTTTATTAAGTATAATCTATTCTGGGTGGACCTATATGCAGTAAAAATTAATTGTGTATCGTTTAATTTGATTCTCTATACTATACAAATACCTTACTTTTCAATTCTTTTCCATCAGGTGTACAACTACCTCTATCCATAAGACAATTCACGTAATTTTTTAATAGCCTGTCACTATTAATAATTTCTTCGAAGTTAATATTGTCATATTTAGTGGTATATTTTTCTTCACCGAAAACAAAGACACAGCAGAACAGAAACAATATAGCAACAAGTGTCATATTTGAATCTTACTATTCACATAACAGTTAAAGTTCGAAATGACACATTAACAGCAACTCGCAGAGATATCATGGTAATTTATTAGAATTGCATGTCTTAAATCCGATGCAAACACAAATTTTCCATGGATTTAATAAGTGAGTAGATTTTTTTTAAAACTATATTACTGGTATTAAAGAATACGAACTACATTATCCTGACATCATTACGTAGCTACCATACTTTCATAATAAGTTGCAATAGTATTTCTCTTTTACCATATCCTATGTAGAATTTACAGTTAGACTACAATTTTGAACTCTACATAGCCTTCGTAGACTATTAGAAGGCTTTTGAATTTGTCGAAATGTGGGTAATCATCAACGGCTTGAATAATTGTGGAATTGACTCTAGATACACTACCCTAGTCAATGATATATATGAAAATGCAAAGATATACATAAAACCCAGTACAGAATAAATACGTATATGAAGAGGTGTAAGACAGGGAGATACAGTCTCTCCTAAGCTATTTATTACAGCTCTAGAAGACGTATTTCGTCAACTAGATTGGACAAAGAAGGGTCCAAAGATAGATGGTATGTATCTGAGCCATTTAAGGTTCTCAGACGATATTGTAGTTATCAGTAGTAATCCAGATGAGTTACAAGAAATGATAAATGAGTTAAATTACCACTTAAAGACAATTGGTGTTAAGATGAATAAAACAAAAATATTAACCAACACTAATAACAACATAGTTATAAATTTAGAAGGAACAGCTCTATAGATTGTTAAGAATTGTGTGTATCTGGGGCAAAAAATTACTACGACGAGAGACAGTGTCTCGGATGAAATTTCCAGCAATCCTAAATAAGCTAAAGGTTTTACGACCAGTGCATCCTACCCGTAATTACTTATGGCGCTGAAACTTGGACACTGAATAAAGCCGACATACAAAAACTAGATTGGACCTAGAGAGCACACGAAAGACAGATGATCGGAATAAAACGTAAAGATAGAAAAGGAACCATGTAGCAGAGAGAAAGTGGTAATGGGTTTGACATGTAGCACGCACGATCGATGATCGATGGACCAAGCGAACATTAGAATGGAGACTACGAGAACAGAAAAGGAGCGTAGGATGTCCAAAAATAAGATGGCGAGATGAAATATAGAGGGTTGCGGGCATTGGATGGATGATAACAGCTAGAAATAGATTGAGATGGAAATTCAGGGGGGAAAGCCTACGTCCAGCATTGGATAGAACTAGGCTTATAGTGTAGATGTAGTATTTATAGTGGTTATCCCATAAAAAACATCTAACTAATAAAATGAAACCGTAGAAAACAATACCAAAATCAAAGTTAATTGCGCTTGATTTAAGTTTTGACTTAAAAATTTTAACCAACAAGAAATTTTTTTAACCATTGAAAATGAACTTATTTTAGCTGTCATTTTTGCATATTTAGTTTGATATTGGCATAAAAGGATACTTTAATCATAACCTTAAGGTAGTGTGACATAAACTGAATCAATTGTTAAAGTTTCTTAAATCTTGTACGTTGTCGAATGTACATGCCAAAATAATGTAAAGGAAGAGGCCTTGCCAGTTAAGGCATTTTGAACTATTTTTAGTGATTGATCTACTTCCAGTTAGTTGCTCAATATTCTAAAATTCTGTAATTATCACAGGACTATCGAGATATACCATGTACTTAGTGTATGTGTGAGAATATATAAGCCCATTTTTTTAAATGTCCTACCTAATTCACTATTTTCCTGTTCTATATACCAAGAAAATTCTTTCATTACTAAACTAAGTTTTTTAGTTACTTGCAAAGCCAATTAGCATTTTTTTAAATGGCATTCTCTACATATAAGCACACTATTAAATAGCATTTTCAGTCCATTTACAAACACACTTGATATTTATTTTCTGGCGTTACCGATATATCGGAATATCAAACCACTGAAATGAATTTTAAGTGGCTTACCCGATTTACTATTTTCCTATTTAGCATATCGAAATATATATACGTATATATATATATATATATATATATATATATATATATATATATATATATATATATATATATCATCATTAGCTTATTCCATCCATAGTCGGATATAAGCCTCCTAAAGTTGTCTCCAATGAGCTTTGTTGTTTGCTTTTTGCATCCAGTCGTGTCCTGCCAATCTTTTTATATCGTCCGTCCATCTTATCTGTGGTCTACCTCTGCATCTTTTGTGTTCTTTAGGCCTCCATTCAACTATATGGCGTGTCCATCTGTTATCATTCATCCCCGCGATATTCTCCGCCCCAGTTCCATCTTAATATATATATTCGTTGTATTACATCTGTCACTTTTGATCTTCTTCGTATTTCGATGTTAGGAATACGATCTTGGAGTTTATTTATTATACTTTTATTTAAAGTCCACGTTTCAGCGCCATATGTTAATACCGGCAGTACATATTGATAGAATACTTTGGCTTTTATTGTATTTGAGATGTCTAATTTAAATGTAGATTGTAACCTTCCAAATGCAGACCAGGCTAACGAGACTCTTCTATCCAAGTGGGCCTTTAAATTATTTTTTGATATTTCGATGTTTTGTTCTAAATAAATGAATGTTTATACCTTTCCTATTCTTTCACCTTCTATTAATAATTCCTGGCTGTTATCTTCACTTTCCTTATTCAAATATTTGGTTTCGGTGAAGTTTATTTTTAGACCCGTTTTTAGAGACTTGTTATGTAATTCCATCAGCATATCTTGTAATTCTTCTTTTGTGTTGGTGATTAGAGTGACATCATCTGTGAACCTTAAGTGATTTAATCGTTCACCGTCCATTAGTATTCCTTTATTTTCCCACTTTAACGATTTGAACATGCCTTCTAGAGTCAAAGTGAACAGCTTTGGAGATATTGAGTTTCCTTGTCTAATTCCTCTTTTAATTTTGATTTTATTTATTTTTTCTTCAAGTATTATTTGTAATGTTGCATTTTTATATATGTATTCAAGAAGAGTTGTGTATCTTTCATGGACTCTGCTGTTACTTAAGGCCTTAAGGACTGCCCATATCTCTACTGAATCAAATGCTTTTTCGTAGTCAACTATTGCTATCCACAAGGTGACTCTATATTCATTTGCTTTTTCCACTAGTAATCTAATTATTTGAAAAGGATACAAAGTGCTGTATCCCCGTCTAAATCCCGTTTGTTCACGTGGTTGATAGCTGTCTAATTTGTTCGTTAATCTATATATTATGATTCTAGTAAGGATTTTGTATAATACCGATAACAGATTGATGAGTCTGTAATTCTCCAATTTAAATTTCTTCCCCTCTTTAAAAATAAGCACGATCAAGGCGTTTACCCAAGGTGTTCGTATTTTACTTTCTATTAAGCACCTGTTAAATAGAGCTTGAAAAGATTGTATTATCGATGCCCCTCCATATTTTATCATTTCTATTGTTATTTCATCGTCCACTGGTTCTTTGTTGTTATGCATATGCTGTAAGGCGTTCATTATTTCATCCGGGAATTTCTTCAGATCTCATATTTCATACTATCACTCTATTTTCTTCTTCTTTCCTGGACAGTAGGGATATTTTGGTGTCAGATAGTGTTTAATAATATTTCTCTGTAGCTTCCTTTATCTCTTTGATTTGTGCGATCCCTTAGTTATCGTTATTTATAAGTTTTATTATTTGATGTCCCCCTTCATTCATTTGTTTAGATGGTTCAGACTTTTTTCATCTTTCAAAGTTTCTTCTATTTTCGAGTTTCTGTACTGTCTCTGATCATTTTTTTTAATTTTTTTTTGTCTATTTCTGTCAATTATAATCTGCCATTTGTAGGATTATTTCTTAATACTCTTCTATGTTCCATAAGATTTAGTGTTTCTTTACTTAATTTTTGTGTTTTCTCTTCTCTCGATGTTGCTATTTGTTTTGTAGTCATGAGTAGGTTGTTGGTTATTTGTGCGTTTGGTGGTTTGTGTTCCATCTGATTTTCCAATGCTTGTCGATATTCTGTGTTTTGCTTTATTATCTCTGTTGGTACCTTTATCTTTATATGCGTTATCAATCTGCGTCTCTCCTGCTTAAAATTTATTCTTATTTTTGCTCTGAGCATCCGATGGTCACTGCCAATGTTTATCGTGTTCAGGACTGTCGTGTCGATTACAATATTCTTGTCATTTGATAAAACGTAATCAATTTTATGTATGTTCTACCATCTGGGCTCTGCCATGTCCATCGGCTATATTCTGGCTTTTGGAAAAATGTATTCTAACATTTGCAAAACTTGATAACATTTCTCCTCTGCTGTTCCTCGTACCCAAACCAAACTTCCTGTCACTCTTTTGATTTGTATTCGCTGGTTTCCCTATTTTGGCATTGAAGTCACCGATTATTATGTTATATCTTGTTTTATAGTGTAGTAAAGCTTTGTTTATATCTTCGTAGAATTGGTCAATTTCTTCTTCCTCGCTGTTTGAAGTCGGCTTGATACGTGAATGATCTTATATTTGTATCTTCCGTTCAGCTGTATGTTTACTGAAATCACTTTTTCCGATGTGGCTTAGAACTGAACCACATTTTTTGCTATTCTTTTGTGTATGCAAGTAGACCGACTCCTCCAATTCTCTTACTTTCATTGCCTTTACAGAAGAATTTATGGCCAGTTTTTAGGGTGATACAAGACTCTCCTGTTCTTCTTACTTCCGCTAAGCCCAACAATGTCCATCTTATGTTTTTCAGTTCTTCTTCCAATTCGATAATTTTTTCTTCGGATCTTAAAATTTTTATGCTGTAAGCTGCTACGTACAATTCTATTCGTTTGGGTTGTCTATGTGTTTGTGGGTATACCACTCTATTTTATTTTCGAATTTTTGTCCCCCCCCCAGAATCCATGGGACTGACTGCAAGAGCAGTGCAACAATCTAAGTTTCCTCTACTCGCTTGGGGTACTGCGTTTTGGAAATTCGACAAATTCATTTTTCATATTGGGGTTTTTAGCCATTTCCTTGTCGCGTCGGCCAAACGTGTTGAGAAGGGGTAAGGAGTTAGAAGGATGATATGTGGTGAAGGATTAATGTTTTAGGACCGGATATATAAAAATATATATATATATTTATATATATATATATATATATATATATATATATATATATATATATATGTATGTATACAATATAATTCTTTCACTACTAATCTTAATTGTTTATGAAGAAACCAAACATGACAATAAAAAATTTTTTTCTTCCAAGGCCAAAAAGAGTTTTTTTAAATGACATCCTTTACATATGAGCACACCAGTAAATAGCATTTTAGAAAAATATATAACACCTGATATTTATTTTCAGTTGTTCCCAATATACAGGGCATTAAATTTATTGAACCGGATTTTAACTTTTAAATGGCTCATCCGATTTACTACTTTTCTATTTGGAATAATAAAAAATGTTTTACTAATGAACTTAGTTTTTGTGAGGAACCCAAATATGATAACGTAATATTTGTTATTTGTCAAATTTGATAGTTTACAAAGTCAGCTAGATTTTTTTAAATGGCACCCTCGACATATGAGCACTCCATCAAATAGCATTTCACAAAAGTATGTAATACTTAATATTTATTTTCGTCGTTATCGATATACAGGATATTCAATTTATTAAACCGAATTTGAACTTTTAAGAGGCTCACCTGATGTATTATTTTCCTCTTTGGTGTATCGAAAAATTTTCTTTTACTACTAAACTGAGTTTTTTATGAGAAAGCCAAATAAGATAACAAAAAAATTTATTGATAGTTTATAAAGCCAAATATGATATTTTATAAACAGCAACCTCTACATATGAGCACACCATTAATTAGAATTTTTCAGTTTGTTTACACAAAATATATAATTCTTTATAGTTATTTTCAGTCGTTATCAATGTACAGGGTATTTAAGTTACTGAGCCGATTTTTAACTATGAAGTGGCTTATCCGATTTACTATTTTTCTATTTAGCATACCAAAAAATTTCTTTACGCTATTAAACTTAGTTTTTTCTAAGTAAGCAAAATATGATAATAAAAAGTTTTTCACCTATCAAATTGGACAGACTACAAAGTCAACTAGAATTTGAAAATGGCATCCTCCATGTATGATTGGAAAAGTAATCAATTTTTTGCTTTCATATTTGACTTCCTCACAAAAAACTAAGTTTGCTAGTAAACGAACTTTTGTTGCCAAATAGGAAGACAGGGAAGAGAGAAAGCCTCCTTATTTAAAAAAATCTTGGTTGACTTTGTAAACGGTAAAATTTGACAAGTGACAAATCTTCTTCACAAAAAAATAAGTTTAAGAGTAAATTTTTTTTTTTTTTGATATCACATATAGGAAAATAGTAAATTGAGTGAGGAACTTAAGAGTTAGAATTCAGTTCAATTTTTTTTATCATTGACCTCCCTGAATGAGTACGGATTTTACCCTTTTTTATATCCTAACGATATCGGCGAGGATGTCGTAATACCCGTCAACGTTGTCCAAGTGCCAAAATATACATTTTTGTATTTCACAGCACCTTTTAGACAACGTGGTAGTACTGCCACGGACGTTATTACATTTCTGCAAACAACTACTACCTATGTATGTGGCCAAGTCAAATATACTTAAATAGAATAATAAATAAGTATACCGACCTGCCGTAATTGAAACCCGAGATCTTCTGCACCGCAAGGAAGTACTACGCCACGGAACTACTGGCCGCCACAATAACATGAATGTCTTGTATGTCAATAATGACAGAAAATAAATATCAAGTGTTATCTGTTTTTTACTCATATGTAAAGAGTGTCAAAAAATCTTAGTTGGCTTTATAATCCGTCAAATATGAGAAATTTTTTGTTATATTTGAGTTCCTCATAAAAAGTTTCGTACTAAAATAATTTGTTGCATATAGAATAGGAAAGTAGTAAATTAGATGAGACACTTACAAAAAATGTCCCTGTACATAGTTCCTTTATAGTGCCTAAACTCCTGAACCAACATACGAGATTAATAGATTCGTCTTAGTTAGGCACTAAAGAAAGTAAAAATATGTTGTGGCAAAAATTTTATTACTCGCTGACCATGTTTGATATAGTTGTTTTCGGGGACATAGATTACAAATCTTAAAGAACAAAATGTTCTAAAATTCAAATAACAGATCATGGAGTTAAAAATATTAAATTTTCAAATTTTCAAAAATTCCATGTAACGGACTAAAAATTTTATCACTTCCGATTTGCACCAATATTAATATCAAGGGGTTGTAGAAATTTCGAAATTATTATTCGTTTTTTAAATAATCGGGATTAAGTTTTTTTAAATCCTCATCTGTAATAAGGTAAAATTATTCTACAACTAACTGCATAAATTATAATAGTTATTAATTTATGATTAACCACAAAATTATTAATTGCTTTTCTTCTATTCTGCTCTATTATATTCTATGATTTAATTTTTTAGAGCCAGTTTACTTTGTAAAACAATTTCTGGAAATATCTAAAGTAGGACAATTCATCAAAAAAGACCTTGAGTGATAAAAAAACTACATTATTAAATAAAACTTAGGAATTAGCTTA
>CM032449.1:88732834-88888471 GCA_019049505.1 Pachyrhynchus sulphureomaculatus | reverse complement strand
GTATCTCTTCTAATTCTCTGTTAAAAATTCTTGACATATATGAAGATATAATGAACGGTTGACGGTTGACCCGGATGTGACTATAGTACATTTTATATGTACGGACTAGTCTTTGTTACTGTTGTTATGTAAATGAGAAAAACATATTATAAAAAGAATGACAAGGATAATATATTTTCATGTTTGAATGTGCATCAATACCAAAAGACTGTATACTTTTAAAATTAACTAAGAGTTAACATTTTTTTGCAGAGTCGCACCCAAATATAACGGCTTGTTATAGAACCGAAACTACTAAGACATTAATCACGAAACAATATTTTTTAAATACCAAAGGTAAATCAACAGTCCCCAAAATATCTTGCTGATTAAAAATCTGATATTAAATATTTTAAGACCTAAACGATCATCATTATTAGATTATTCCATCCATAATCGGATTTAAGCCTCCCTAAATTGCCTCCAATGAGCTTTCTTGTTTGTTTTTTGCATACATGTCCCGCTAATCTCTTTATCCTTCCATCTTGTCTGTGGTCTACCTCTGCATCTTTTGTGCTCTCTGGGCGATCATTCAACTATACGGCGTGTACATCTGTTATCATTCATCCTTGCGATATGCCCAGCCCGATCTTAATATACATATTCGTTGTATTACATCTCTCACTTTTTGATCTTCTTCGTATCTCGATGTTAGGAATACGATCTTGGACACTAATATTTAACATTCTTCTCTCCTTTGCTCTTTGGGTTACCTGGAGTTTATTTATTATACTTTTATTTAAAGCCCAAGTTTCAGTGGCATATGTTAATACCGGCAGTACATATAGATCGAATATTCTGGCTTTTATTGTATTTGGGATGGCCAATTTAAATATAGATTGTAACCTTCCGAACGCAGACCAAGCTAACGAGATTCTTCTATCCTTAAATTATTTTTTGATATTTGGATTTTTTATCCTAAATATATGAATATTTGTACCTTTCCTATTCTTTCGCCTTCTATTAATAGTTCCTGGCTGTTATCTTCACGTTCGTTGTTCAAATATTTGGTTTTGGTGAAGTTTATTTTTAGACTTATTTCTCGAGACTTATTATTTAATTCCATCAGCATTTCTTGTAATTCTTCTTTTGTGTTGGCGATCAGAGTGACATCATCTGCGAGCCTTAAGCGATTTAATCGTTCACCGTCCATTAGTATTCCTTTATTTCCCCACTTTAACGACTTGGACATTTTTTCTAGAGGCAACGTGAACAGTTTTGGGGATATCGAGTCGCCTTGTCTAATTCCTTTTTTAATTTTGATTTTATTTGTTTTTTTTTCAAGCATATATAATAATGCAGCAGTTTACTGATACATAAATGAGAAACATGAGTTAAAATCTTTGTTGGGAGTTTTCGTTTTTAAAAAAAACAACTTTTGCTTTTTTAAAATTTTGTTCTTTTTGAAAAAACTTTATTTAGACACTGATCTGACAACACTCTCATTTTGCACTGGTTTGTACCTATATTTATAAACTTTATTCTGTTTATTTTGCAGAACGATATCTTAGATAAAGGAAATCTTAATAAGTACTTTTTATGCAATTATGCACATTGTTAGAATGTTCTCCTCGCGACTCAGTTGGAAAGATAACCTTTTAGTTATGTTTTCATTAAAAATCTAATTCAATATCATTATCGGATTTAATGTTACTTTTCGTTATTTCTTTAGATTTCCTGAATCTTTTTACAAAATATTTATAGCTGATTACAATCAAAATTAATACAAGCAATATATAGGTAATTATCGTCCATATATAACTGTATTTTACAGTTATATTTGAAGACATATTTTCTAAGTTGTTCTTCTGGTCCTTTAGCTTTTGATCATCATTGATTTTTAGATTTATAGCATTTAAATCTAAAACGTGGGGGTTGAAGTAGGGTTGACGTACTTCCTTGTTGTTCCATTTGATTTTTGGTAGTGGGATCTCTTCATATCTTATTTTCTGCTCATTATAGGTTTTCAAAATTATTTTATTTACTTGAATTTGGTATTTTGGCGGAATTTCAACTAGATAGGAACCATTTATTGATTTGGTTTACTCCAATTTTTAATAAGTTATTTTTATAAGGTTTTTGTTTTGAAGTTACTAGCCATTTGTCATGGGAAATTTGCGTTATTTGGTTTCTTTCAACCATGATTTGGAAGGGGTGACATTGCATGATGTTTTCCTTATGTCTCAGAAATTGAACGGTTCAGCGTAGTTCTTCGTCTGTGGCCATCATTTTATTTACAAATATATTTATTAGGTTGGATTTCTTCGCATTTCATATCTTGATACTGGTATTTATTAGTACGTAAAGCAAGGTAGGGTTTAAGGGGTATGTTAATCATGTAGGTATTATTGATTGGGATCGGTATAGGATATAAGTGAAAGTATTGATATACTTCATTATCTACCAGCGGTATTTCGAGTAAAAAATATTATTTTATTTTTGTTATTCTTTATAAAAGTAGAATATTTTGGATATTATTATCAAATGGCAATTTATCAGTTATTAATTGAGTTTTTAGTTTATTTATTTCCATTAGTAGTTCGTTAGAATCTACTAATGAGTTATGCAACATATTTAATTTTGAAAAAGTAATAGCAATCTCTATTTTGTCTAGAACATTGTAAATTAGTTGAAATAACGTAAACAGCTGGTTTAAGCAAATATGTATTCTGTTATATTGCCGATCATTTATTTTTTCTAATGACATATCTCTTAATGTTTGTTCTACTGCATAATTCTTGATCTTAATATTAATTGATTATGCGTCAAGTTTGACATAATTTTTTGAAAATTATCGATCGGTTTATCTAAGATAAATATTCGATTTATTGCGTCTATTTTTAGTTCATTTCCTTGTACCTGTAACGCTTCGATTTTGGTAATACTTTTTCTGAATGTACCGTACGTTATTATTTGGGCTAGTAATTTGGTTATTCGGTTTTCAATAACATTTACGGTAATTAGGGAATTATGATATTCCTTTTAATATTCACTTCGATTTTTTAACGTTGTCAGCATATAATTGGATTGATCCTGAAGATATTCAAATTCTAGTATTAGGGTTTGTATGTCATACTCTTGTACAAATGCCCAGTGGTTTATTATTATTTTGGCTGTTTCTTTCTTGAATGGTAAAATTCATGGATAATTATTAAGTTTTTTATTTTGCTGGACCATTGGTCTGTCTTTTTATAAATTTGTGCTTCAATTTCTGGAGGTTTGGTTTTTCCTTCGTGTTTGTACTATATTAGTAATCTTCTTTCGTCTTCTTTAACATTATTAACGAGTTTCCTGCACTCTACTAATTTGTAATTTTGGAAGTTGTTTATTACGGCTTTGTTACATAAGGGCCTTAACTCTTCTGACTGGAAATAGATATAGGTTGGTTTTTCAGTGAGATATTCTTTGAAAAATTGAATTATTTTTTTCTAAGGACAATGGTAGGGTTGCTTTTATGATTTTGTTGCCGTCGAAAGTTTCTTTTTCAATTTTGCTACAGTTTGCATAAGGAGATTTTTTTACAATCAGTTGGTTTTCCTTATTATTGATTATTTTTGCCAAAATTGTTAATCCGCTGTCGTGATTTTCAGCATTTGTTGTATGAATGGTATCAATTGGTTTTCGGTCTTTGTATGGTGGTAAAATCTGTATGTCCGAAATTATTTTTATTTTTCCTCTTTCTTTTGGTTTTTCAATTTCTGCAATTATTTTCTGTACTTCTTCTTCAGGAATTTTGGTCGGATCATAATTATCTGATAAAATTTCTGAGATTTCCTGGTCTATATTGCCTGGATAATTTCTTAAAGATTCGGTTTCTAAAGCGTTTACTTGAATTATAGATAATGCGTCAGCGGTTTGTTTTCCTTTTTTGTAGATTATCTCATAGTCGTATTCTTCTAATTTCAGTCGCCATCTTATAAGTTTACTGTTGGGCTTTTTAGATTGAATAGCCACACTAGAGGACGATGATCCGTGTAGATTCTGAATTTTCTTCCATATAGTATGGTCTGAAGTACTTGCATGCTCATACTATTCCTAAGAGTTCTTTCTCAATTGTTGAGTATTTCTGTCCGGTATTGTTTAAAGTTTTTGATGCGTATGCTATAGGGTTGTCGTTTGGTGGGTTTCCTTGAGATAGTACAGCACCAAGTGCTATATTTGAAGCGTCTGTAGTCAATACGAAAGGTTTTTCAAAATCTGGATATTTCAGTATTGGGGTATTTATTAGTAACCTCTTTAAGTGTTCAAATGCTTTTACGAATTCGGGTGAATGATTTACTTTGGCTCCTTTTTTAAGACATTTTATGAAAGGGTTTCGTGAACTTTGCGAAATCTTTTATGAACTTCCGGTAATAGCCTGTTAAACCTAGGAAAGATTTTATTGCCTTTTGAGTTTTTGGAAGCGGGAATTTCTTTATAGCTTCTATTTTCTTTGAGTTAGGTTTTATTCCTTCACTTGTGACTTGGTGACCTAGATATGCTATTTCTCTATGCAAAAATTCGCTTTTATCCAATTGTACTTTTAAGTTCTCTCTCAATCTTTCGAAAACTTTTTTTAGTCTATCTATGTGTTCTTATAGTGACGTAGAGAATATTATTATGTCGTCAAGATATACAAAGCATATTTCGTTTTGTAAGCCTCTCAATACGTTATTCATTATTTTCTGGAATGTCGCTGGGGCATTTTTGAGTCCGAATGGCATACGTTTGAATTCGTAGTGCCCTGTTGAGAATGATGTTTTCTGCATATCTTTTGGATCCATCTCGCTTGGGTTTTTCCTAGCTTATCCAATATGTCCGTTATCTGTGGGATAGGAAATTGCTGATCTATCGTTTTTTCATTGAGTTTTTTGTGATCTATCACAATTCTCCATTTGCGATGTCTTGATGCGTCCATCTTTTTCGGTACTATCCATATTGGACTACTCCATGGTGAAGTTGACTCTTTTATGATTCCATTGCTTAGCATATCAGTAATTTGTTTCTTTACTTTATGTATATGAGGGTATCTGTACGTTTTTGTAAGAAGAGGTGTCTCATCCTTTAATTTAATTTGGTGTTTGACTTGATTGATGTTAGGGGTGTGTTTTTGTAGTAAAATATGTCTCTGTACTCATAGTATACTTTTCTCTTTGTGTTATATTCTTCTTGGTTACAGTGATCTAGTCTTAGGTTTTTCAAATTTTGTTTTCTTAAGTTGTCGATGTTTTGGCTTCCCTCGTAATTTTCGTGTTCTACAAAATTTAATTCCGTTTCTTTAAATTTCTCTACTGAAAGGGGTTCAAAAATTGTTGATTTTATCGGATTTTCGCTAGAGTTATTAATGCATGATGGTTTTCTATTCTCACAATTGCTTCTGGCATTTCCGCTTTTTCAAATTTTTCGTAGTTTAAAATTCATATTCCATTTTATTTATTTACTGGAATTTTTACTATTTGCTGCGTTCTTGAAGGGATGATGATTTCACAAGGTTTTTCCTTTTTTAGGTTTTTGTTATAATATAAGGGTAAATTCGCATTTATTGATTCTAATCGAGATTCTTTTAAATTTATTCGCGTATTTATGTGTGTCAAGAAGTCTATACCTAATAATCCGTCATAGTTTGGGGAAAAGTCAAATAAATAGAATTTATGATAAGAAGAACAGGTGAATGAGGGAAATATTGGGATATTTATTATTTCATTGTGCCTCGATATCGCGTGGGCTGTTTTTACAGTGAACATTTCGTTCTCTATAAAATCTGAAAATATTTCATAAGCTAATTCTGGTTCTATAAAACTTTTTCCGCTACCAGTGTCTATCAAAAAGTAAGCGTCTAATTCGGGAAGGTATATTGTGGGTAATTCATTATCCGAATTTGTGTTTAATATTAATAAATTGTCTCATTTGATTCCTGGTCTAGAGAAAAATTTTCATCTGATTGGGTGTTAAAGAGTTCATTTTCATATTGGATTCTCCAATCTATTTCGTCTTGCTAATTTTTGGGGTAATAATCGTCATTATTATATTCTTGGCCAAAATAGGTGGATTCCGTACTATTTTCGATATTCGATTCCGAATTATTCTCACGTTCAATTATTTGATTATATAATTCCTTTGCAGGGATTCGCCTTTGGGGTCTATTTTGGTGTAAGATTGTATTTTCGGACGATGTGTCCATCGGTTGGGGTTGATTTGCCCTTACTATAGAAGATGTAGCTTGTGTTTTAATTCCGCGAATCGGTTTTGAAAAGTTATTATTGAAATTTTGTCTTCGCGGAAAATTATTTATATTTTGTCTCGGTAGGTATAAGGAATAATTTTGTCTATTCATGCGATTTGGGATATCTTGAAAATTTTGAGATCTACTCATATTTAGATTTATATTTCTCTGGGGATTGTATCTAAACTGACCAAATCCTAGAACTTGATAGGGGTTGTTATTCGGTCTAATAACGTGTGGAATATTTGGGTTTCTCGGATTTTGACTTATTCGGGTATTATAGCTTATTTTATTTATTAAGTTTCCACGATTTTTGTAGTGGATGAAATTTTCTTCTTCTTGAGCGAACCTCATCGCTTGTTCTAGAGATACAGGGTTTTTTAGTCTAACTACCATAGGGTAGATTGTCGATATCGGGTTTCGAAGAATTTTCATATTACGTGCTACGTTTTCCATATTTATTTTTGCAAATAACAAACTACGGGCATCTTGTAGCTTGATTCCGAACTGTTGAATCGTTTCGTTTTTTTTTCTAGTTTAAACGTTATGATATCTTGGACTATGCAATCAATCGAACGTTTATCCGCAAAAGTGTCAATTATGACATTTTTAACTAAATCCCATGTATTTAGCTCTACTCGGGAAGCACTTAAATCTGCCGCTCTACCGGTTAATTTTATTAAGATGGTATCAAACAAACATATGTTGATAGGTGCATTAGGATCTTCTCGATTTATATGATTGGTTAGAAAATTATCGCACGCATTGATGAATCTGGTTATTAATTTAGTCTTTCCATCAAATTGAGGAATGTTATCAGCTTGATAACGTATCAGATTGTAATTTGGGTTTGCCATTTTTTGAGAAAAAAAAGCTAAAGTTTCAAAAATTCAAAAAAAATTTCAAAATGGAAAATATGCAAAAATGTTAAATAAAAAATTATACCTTAGAACTAAATTGTCTTAAAACTAACACTGCGTGAATTTTTGAGTTTTCACTGCGTGAATTTCTCAAAATTTCCTGCCTTAGTCTTGAAATTCTATTTTTTTGTTTGAAATTCTCACTGCGTGAGTTTTTTGAAGTTTTCTGCTTTTGTTTGACTCACTGCGTGAGTGCTTTTGAAATTGTTCTTGCTTTTCTCACTGAGTGAGGGAAAAAAAAATTGTTTTCCACTGCTTAAATTTTCTCACTGGTAAACTCTGAAATTGTTTCTGGGGAGTCTTCGTAAGTTTTTTATTTCAAGTTATCCCAAAATAACCGGTGAAGTGCAAGTTGGACTTGCGCAATTAGTTTTCCGTACGTTGATTGCTTTTAAAATATTTTTTTTTGTTACGGAGGTATAAAATGAACAATGACTTCACAAAACACACCCCAAATGAGTTTTTAACCAAGTTTTTTCCGATCTTTACTGAAAACTGATGACTTTGAATTTTTATTTTATATACCAGATAAATTATTAAAGGTAATGCACTCATGATAATTCTCGTTCAATCTACGCCCTATGGAGAATATTTCGAAATTTTTTGGTCAGTACTTTTCGAGATAAGGAGGGGGCGATTTTTTTTTTTAAAAATAATACAAAGAAAATTGTGCGCAAGTATTACATTATATATATTTTTGAACTCGTATTTTTACAGGTTTTCATTTGACACTCCACTAGATGACTTGGTAAAAAAAATGTTTTCACTTCCGATTTCACCCCCAAAACTAACCCCTAAAGTAAAAATGTAACTTTAAAAACTACACAGCTCTGATGAAGCTATCAATTATAATACCAAATTTCAACTTTCTATGTCAAATAGTTTCGGAGAAAATCGGGTGTGACAGACAGACGGACAGACAGACAAACACCGAAGTGATCTTATAAGTGTCCGGAACACTAAAAATAAGAAATTCCAGTCTTAACTCACAATGGAATACTTGATGGTATTGAAGTTAATAAATTGTAAAATTGTATGATGCTCAAACAGCTTCAGTCCAGACACTGATGTTGAAAATATTTTTAATCCTTCTAATAAATTGTCTTCTTTTTAGAATTATTCTATTCCCAACATTTTTCGTCAATATATTCTTGGCGTTTATTAATATAAAATAAAGTAACATAGAGCTATTATTTATAAAGACGATTATAAAATAGAATATTCTTAGAAGCGTCAGAATTTAAAAACATTTAATCGGCTGTCAAATAAGGCACGTATAAAAAACAGGAATCTAATAAATCACGATTATCGCAAACCGGAGTACAGATTTCAATAAAATGTTTCTTCTTAGTGTTCTGTCCGTCCGTCTGTCTATCTGTCACACCTGATTTTCTCCGAAACTATTTGACATAGAAAGTTGAAATTTAGTACTAACATAGGATCTGATGGCATCATCAGAGCCGTGTAGTTTTGAAAATTAAATTTTTAGTTAAGGGCTTAGTTTTGGGTGGGTGAAATCGGAAGTGAAGAAATTTTTTTTACTGGGTCATCGAGTGGGGTGTCAAATGAAAGCTTATAAAAACAATAGCTCAAAAATATAGATACTGTAATACTTGCGCACACTTTTCTTTGTATTATTTTTAAAAAATCGCGAAAAATCGATGTCCCCTCCCCTTTATCTCGAAAAGTACTAAGCAAAAAATTTTGAATAAACTCTGGAATATTCTGCATAGGTTGTAGATTGAACGAAAATTATCACGAGTGCATTACCTTTAATAATCCGTATTTATATATAAAAAAATAAAAATTTCAAGGTCATCAGTTTTCAGTGAAGATCGGAAACAAACTTTGTTGAAAACTCATTTTGGGTGTGTTTTGTGAAGTCACTGATCAACCTCCGTAACAATTTTTTTTTATTTTAAAAGCAATCAACTTACCGAACACTAATTGCCCAAGTTCAATTTGCACTTGACAGTGTTTTTATTATTTTGTTTTTATATAGGCAAATCACATGGCCTGTAAGGAAATCTCTAAAGCGCTAAAGGATCTACGCATGTGCGGAAAAAGCTTCAACCAGACGAAGAGCTCTCTGGCGAATAGAATCTAACAAATGCAGTGTATGTTTGGAAGCAGAGCCCAAATATGGAAGCAGTGTTTCATCGTTAGTCGAATTTGAGCTTTGTACAGAATTAACAGTTGTTGTGGAGTGTAAAGCTTTCTAGTTAAAAATAATATTCCCAGCTTTTGTGCAACTCTCTTTGCTATGTTGGCAACATGATCATGCCAAGGCACATTTGCTCGGAAATTAACACCTAGAAAATTAAGTGACGATGTTAACTATGTCAGGTTCAGCAACGTTAATTTTTTTTTTTAAAAAAACTGCCGCCTGGATTTTTGTGGCGTTAAATTCTACTTAGAACTGCCACCCCAAAATAGACTTCCTTCCAGCTTTTTGTTAAGTTGAACAACTTGCATGAGCAGCCGACGCTCGAGCATTCAATGTGAATGAAGAATTAAGCTTACTGTCATCTGCAAAGCTGCGGATAGGATTCCAGGTCCATTTCAGTAGATCGTTAATACAAATGAAAAAGAGAATAGGACACAGTATGGAGCCTTGGGGCACACCGGCGGTGACCGTGAATGCATGAATGTTGTTAAAACAGTATGTAAAGAGGCAATATGAAAACCTTAAAGTATGTGTATCGAATCTAAGCAATAGTCCCTATTATAAGACAAGCTAGAATTCTTATTGATTGTTTATATATCCTGATTTAGGTATACATCCTAATATTTTGTTTTTAGTTGTCTAAAGTAGAGAAGAAAACAATACAAAACCAGCAGATATTACCAGATTTCACAATTGTACATATCTTTTTACAATTTAAAATACAGTTAAAAATGAAGTTATTGTTTTTCTTGTCGTTTTTGATGTATAATTACACTAAAGCAATTTCAACTAAACCAAAAATATTATCTTTAAAAATACAAACATTAATAATATTTGTTAGGAATGTGGAATCTTTGGCACAATGACACTACTCAGTATATATCACCACTAACATTTCATATTTTGCACTAAACGCGCGTTTCGATAACCAGGTTTGCTTCATCAGGAGAGGCGCAAATATATATACTGTATGTTTGGCTCTGTTTTTCAATGCTTAATTCAGTAGATAGTCACGGGTGTATTCCAAAAACAGTCTAACCAAGTAATGATTTATTTCTGTTTATCCCTTTTTCCTTCTATACAGATATCAAGAAATATATACATTTTGATCGATTACTAATTATTTGAATAATAAAAAGTATATGCATTGTGCCTTTGATCGAAGTTCCTATTCGTATAGGTTAGGAGAGATATAAATTTTTGACACAGTATATTATATCATATGTATTATGTTAAACTTCTTTTAAGTGCAATAAATTATGAAACTAAACGACGGATGGCATAAATAAAATAAATAAGGACCAATTTGGAATTTACAAAAAACTAGCCGTGCCCGCGGCTCCGCTCGAGTGGATTTTATTCACTATTATCGTCACTGCTTATTCCTTATGTTAACTAACGTAATAAAATATATCATATAAGCTGGACAGAGAACAGATGTATTTTATAAAAAAACACGTAAATCGGATAAGTGGTTCTTGAGTGACGGACAGACAGACAGATAGACAGACAAAGAGAGGTTGCATTTTATATATATTATAGATTTTTTTTGATAATTATTAAGTTAAGAATTAAAAAAAAAACACTTAAATCGGATATGTGGTTCTCGAATGATAAGCATACTAACGGACAGACAGATAGATAGAGACACGTTGCGTTTTATATATATTATATAGATTATTATTATTATTATTATATAACCTGGCCAGAGAACATATGAATGAATTAACAAAAAACACGTAAATCGGATATGTGGTTCTCGAATGGTAAGCATACTAACAGACAGACAGATAGATGGAGACACGTTGCGTTTTATATATATTATATAGATTATTATTATTATTATATTATTATATAACCTGGCCAGAGAACATATTAGAGAGAGAGAGAATTTAAAAAAAAGCACGTAAATCCGATAAGTGATTCTCGAGTAATAAGCGCACTAATGGACATACAGACAGAGAGACGTTGCATTTTTTATATATGGTATTCTTTGTTACATGCCATTATTCCATATTTAATGGTTTAGTCAGCGTACTGCAAGAGAGTGCGCTAGCGGCAAACTTTTTTCCGAATTGATTCACTATTATCGTCACTGCTTATTTTGTATATTATCTAACGTCATAAAATACACTGCGCCGCAAAATTAACGCATAATTTTAAAAATCGAAAAATCGACTTTATGAAATTTTTTAAAGCGACGCCAATGGTTCTTAATCAGGTCTTTATGATATATTTAAAATGTAGAAGTATGGAGTAGATAAAAAGCAGTATTTGTTTACAATACAGAACAAATGGTAAATAAACAAAATTCCATAAAATTGCGATTTGGCCTATGTGTGTTAAATTTGCTTCTACGCTTGTATTGGCAACGTTCAACGTTTGTAGTGTTAAAATGGCCCAAAATGCCCGTGAAAATAGGAATCTTTCGCCTGAGGAATGTGCTGTTGCCATAGCGCTTGTAGAAGAAGGCTTGTCCCAAGTTCAAGTGGCACTTCGTCTTGGAGTGACACAATCTACTGTGTCCAGGATACTGAAACGATTTCGGGAGACCAATAGCAATCAAAGAAGACCTGGACAAGGTCGCCATAGGGTGACAACAAATAATCAAGACCGATTTTTGAGATTGCAGGCAATACGAACTCGGTTTGTTACGACCACATCACTGCAGCAAGAATTTTCCCGCAGGTATAATTACCGTATTAGTAGAGATACAGTGCGAAGAAGGTTGGCAGAAGTCGAAGTTACTCCCTATCGAGCCGCAACTGGTCCCCTTCTAACTGCAGATCATCGAAGGCAGCGTCGTCAGTTTGCACAAGAACATCAAAATTGGGGAGACCGCGAATGGGGCAATGTATTGTTCAGCGATGAGTGTAGATTTTGCCGTTTTAGTGATGATCGCCGTAGAAGAGTATACCGACGTCCTGGCGAGCGATATGCCCAATACAACATTGTCGAAACAGTAAGCTATGGTGGGGGATCTGTTATGGTGTGGGGTGGCATTAGTTTGGAGGCCCGTACAGAATTGGTTATAATTCAGGGAGGTCGTTTAACAGCTGATCGATACATAACGGACATTTTAGAACCACATGTGATACCATATGCCCCCTTTATCGGACAAGAATTTTTATTTATGCACGATAATGCACGCCCCACGTCGCTAGAGTGGTACAAGATTACATCCAGGACGTGGAAATTGCAACATTACCTTGGCCAGCAAGAAGTCCTGACCTTAACCCTATCGAACACTTGTGGGACAATCTAAGTCGAAGTGTTAGAGCCTTACTGCCTCCACCTAGGGACCTAAATGAGCTTTCAGTAAGGTTGACGGAAATGTGGGATGATATGGATCAGGATACAATTAGAAACCTGATTTTAAGTATGCCTAGAAGATGTGAAGCAGTAATCAGGGCAAGAGGAGGCAATACACGTTATTGATTTATTTTTTCTATTGTAATATCATTTATTTTTTTAACAATTTCTAAAATAAAATTTTTGTGTAATTGTCATTTTTTCAATATTGTTAGAAAATACTGCTTTTTATCTACTCGATATTTACACCGAGTCTAAAAACATTGAAAAGATATCATAAAGACACAATTTAAATCCATTGGCGTCGTTAAAAAAAATATATAAAATCAATTTTTCAATTTTTAAAATTATGCGTTAATTTTGCGGCGCAGTTTATATCCTATAACCTGATCAGAGAGCATATGTATAAATCTAAAAAAAAAACACGTAAATCGGAGAAATGATTCTCAAGCGATAAGCGCACTAACGGATAGACAGAGAGATCTTGCATTTTATATATATTATAGATTATTATTATAGATTCTGGAAAGAGAATATATATACGAATAAGAAAAAACGCGTAAATCGGATAAGTGGTTTTCGAGTGATAAGCGCACTAACGAACAGACAGACAGACAGAGAAACATTACATTTTATATATATTATATTCTTTGCTACATGTTGTTGTTCCATATTTAATGGTTTAGGCAGTGTATTGCAAGAGAACGCACTGGAGGCAAACCTTTTTCCGACTTGATTCACCATTATCATCACAGCTTATTCCTTGCTTTAAAAAAAAGCACGTAAATCGGATAAGTGGTTCTCGAGTGATAGGCGCACTAACGGACAGACAGACAGACAGAGAGAGACGTTGCATTTTATATATATTAGAGATGATTATAGATAACCTGGCCAGAGAACAAATGTGTGTAAGTAACGGACAGACAGAGAGACGTTGCTTTTTATATATTATATTCTTTGCTAGATGATATTGTTCCATATTTAAGGCAGTGTATTGTAAGAGGACGCGCTAGCACCAAACTTTTTTCCGACTTGATTCACTATTATCGTCACTGCTTATTCCTTATGTTATGTAATAAAATATATCTTATAACCTGGCCAGACAGACCGAGAGACGTTGCATTTTATATATATTATAGATGTTCCCTATTTGAAAATCAGTATTTCTGTTTATAGCCGACACGTAAAAATTTGAAATTGCCCCAAAAAAATTATAACGAAAACTAAAAACATATTTTTCTTTTATTAAAAACCACAGAAATATCACAGATGGCTTAAACATATCCTATTTGTTTCATAAAAATATACTAAGTATCGTGACAATAAAACTTACTTTCATCAAAATTTTCGCTTATTCCCCTTTAGCATTTGAAGTGTCAAAGGGGTCACGCAACATGTTTAATTCCCTTCATTTAAAATGTGTAAAATATGTAATCTCATTTAGGGACATGGCTTAAAATGAGCATTGACGCGTTTAGTAGGTTGGCAGTTCAGTTTCAAGTTTTGCAAGTATACCGAAAAACAATATATACATATATATATATATATATATATATATATATATATATATATATATATATATATATATATATATATATATGTATATACATATATATATATATATATATATATATATATATATATATATATATATATATATATATATATATATATATGTATATGTATATATATATATATATATATATATATATATATATATATATATATATATATATATATATATGTATATATATATATATATATATATATATATATATATATATATATATATATATATATATATATATATATATATATATACATATACATATATACACTTTAAAATATTCTTGAACCATCAATTAATATTTATCTTCAATTCTTAGGATTTGGGATCATTTTATGAACATTTGGTATTCAAAATTGAACTTAAATTGACGTTTCGCCCTTTGGTTTAGGGCATTTTCATTTTTTTCTTTATTTATGCGTGGGTTGAAACGAAGACACACTTAACGTTCTTTAAAAGGTATTACTAGGATGGTCACATTTTTTTTTTTAAATGTGACCATACCTTTAAAGAACGTTAAATGTGTCTTCTTTTCAACCCACACATAAATAAAGAAAAAAAAATGAAAATGCCCTTAACCAAAGGGCGAAATGTCAATTTAAGTTCAATTTTGAATACCAAATATTCATAAAATGAATCCAAATACCAAGAATTGAAAATAAATCTTCTTGAACCATCAATTAATATTTATTTTCAATTCTTGGGCTTTGGGTTTGGTTTATGAATATTTGGTATTTAAAATTAAACTTAAATTGACGTTTCGCCCTTTGGTTTAGGGCATTTTCATTTTTTTTTTTATTTCTATAAAATATCCAAAATATAAAATATAAAAATTACATTTAGGTACACTAGTACAACACAAATTATTTAACACACACAACCATAAACTATTTACATAAATTCTTAGTTCTATATTTAGAAATTAAAATCACATGGAACCTACCTTGAATCTCACATATTTTATTTATTACTGACGAGCCATAGTGGCATTCTTATCGATGTAGATTTTATTTTGTATTATTGATACGTGATTTTTTTTTTTTTTTGAATATTAAGCAGGTAGTCTTTTTGTTAATATTGTTAAAATTGTTATTATTAAAAAACAGACTCAATGGACACAAGTATACAAAAAATGCAACAACGGCACTTCATAAACACACAACGGAACTTGGACATGATTTCAACTTTAATGAAACAAAGATTTTAAACAGGGACATTAATATTGGAAAACTTGCAATAAAAGAAATGATCGAAATTAAAAAAAATGAGAAATTCACAGTCAGTGATAAAAGTAATATAAAAGGAATTAGCCATATTTATACAAATTTAATAAGGTAATATTTTAAAGTGTATACTCATCCTTAATATATTAACAAAAAGACTACCTGCTTAATATTAAAAAAAAAAAAAAAATCACGGATGAATAATACAAAATAAAATCTACATTGATAAGAATGCCACTATGGCTCGTCAGTAATAAATAAAATATGTGAGATTCAAGGTAGGTTCCATGTGATTTTAATTTTTAAATATAGAACTAAGAATTTATGTAAATAGTTTATGGTTGTGTGTGTTAAATAATTTGTGTTGTACTAGTGTACCTAAATGTAATTTTATAGTTTATATTTTGGATATTTTGTAGAAATAAAGAAAAAAAAATAAAAATGCCCTAAACCAAAGGGCGAAACGTCAATTTAAGTTTAATTTTAAATAAATATTAATTGATGGTTCAAGAAAATTTTTAAATATTGTAATTATAGTACGGGTGGAAGCTACTAAAAATGACTTTTTTTCGAAAATATTAGAAGATCACATGGACATGACATGATACTGGTACTCAAAGAAATATCAAAATTATACACCAAATTAGCAATGGAGAAGAACCGGAGAATATTTTTAATTAGATGTAAACATTTAGACATATATCCAAAATTTTTAAATTTTAATACCTCACATCTGAACTTCACAGGTACGTACTTTGAATCAAAACTAAATAATATCATAAACAAAACGAAATTAAGCATTCTCAACTTATCTATTAAACAAACTTAACGAAATAAATAAGCAAATAAACGAACATGAGGCACACATTAAGATACACTTACCAGTAAATATTGCTGAAACATTCATTAATTTCGTAAATAAGAAGTTTCAACAAATTCATAAAAAAATAAAAATAAAGCAACAAAATAAAATTCAATATCTAATTAATAAAACAAATAACGATACAAAAAATGAAAATACAACTTCAATATGGTTAGAAAATATTTCGATACACTGATACCGAATGAAATAGCAGAAGTTTTGTCCTTGGGTCCTAATTTTGCACTAGACATAACCACAGAAAAAGAGTTGCCTGTTGTAGAGTATATTGCGTCCATTGAGTCAGTAATAAATGATAAACCAAGTGAAGAGAAAGACACAATTAGAGCAAATATAACTAATATTATAACCAATCACAAAACTAAAATTAAAAACAACAAACAAAAAATGAACCTAATACAAAAAGAATCAAAAAAAACTTATACCGTATGAAACAATTTATTAAAGACAACCCTCAGATTGTAATAACAAAACCAGATAAAACTAACAAAACTGTCATAATGAACACCAACGATTATGAATCCAAGATGGAAACCATTCTTAACGACCAAAATACATATAAGAAACTTAATAGTGATCCCACGAACGTTTACCAAAAGAAAAACAAAGCCTTCATAAAAAAAAACTATTAAATAAGAATGAAATAAGTAATGAAGAAGCCAAAATTAGTTATAAACAACGCAGTGATACCTAAAATTTATGGTTTACCCAAATTGCATAAACAAAACATACCGCTAAGGCCAATCGTATCATGTTTAAAATCACCTCTTTATAACCTTTCAAAATACCTAGCCAAATGTATATCTAATATTACAGGTAAAAATAACTATTTTATCAAAGATTCATTCACATTTAAAGAATTCATTGACACGATAAACATACCACAAAACTATAAACTTCTTTCACTAGATGTTGTTGTGTCATTATACACAAATATACCTATAGAACTTGCACAGACCGCCATAAACAAAAAATGGGATCTACTGACAGAACACACAACAACTTCAAAAGAAAACTTTATTGAAGCAGTTAACCTCACTTTAAATACTAATTATTTCCAATATCAAGACAAATTCTATCAACAAATAGAAGGGTGTGCCATGGGCTCTCCTATATCCTCAGTAATAGCTCAATTGGTTATGGAACATTTAGAAGAAAGTGTTATAAATAATTTAGAGTAAGACATACTATTTTTCAAAAAGATTTGTGGATTTGTTTATTGGCTGTTACAACAGATAACACTGATAAAGTCCCGCATGATTTCAACAGTTTCCATCAAAAGTTGCAATTTACTTCAGAAATCGAAAATAACAATAAAATACATTTCCTGGATACAACTTTAATTAGAAAACATAACAAAATAATCACTAAATGGTATACTAAACCAACGTGGTCTGGCAGGTATTTGAATTTCTACTCTAATCACACAAAGACACAAAAGGTAAGTGTTATTATCGGTTAAACAGACCGTGCAATAGCGACATCAACCAAACAATAAAAACAAGAACATACAAATTCTGTAATAAAAAAATCAAAAAGATGAAATCAAACAACAAAATCAGAACAAAATTCTCCTACTACCTTATACAATTTATCAGAAAAACTAAAGAACACTCTAAAAAAAATATAACATAACTGTTTGTCACAAAACACAAAACAAACTAAGCTCACTATTTACAAACTTAAAAAGCCAGGTACCAACCATGAACCAATCCAACATAGTTTATTCAGAACCTTGTGCAGATTGCCCAATGCATTATATTGGTATGACGACTTAATTATTAAAAAACAGACTCAATGGACACAAGTATACAAAAAATGCAATAACGGCACTTTCATAAACATACAACGGAACTTGGACATGATTTCAACTTTAATGAAACAAAGATTTCAAACAGGGACATTAATATTGGAAAACTTGCAATAAAATAAATGATCGATATTAAAAAAAATGAGAAATTCACAGTCAATGATAAAAGTGATATAAAAGGAATTAAACCATATTTATACAAATTTAATAAGGTAATATTTTAAAGTGTATACTCATCCTTAATATATTAACAAAAAGACTACCTGCTTAATAATCAAAAAAAAAAAATCACGGATCAATAATACAAAATAAAATCTACATAGATAAGAATGCCACTATGGCTCGTCAGTAATAAATAAAATATGTGAGATTCAAGGTAGGTTCCATGTGATTTTAATTTTTAAATATAGAACTAAGAATTTATGTAAATAGTTTATGGTTGTGTGTGTTAAATAATTTGTGTTGTACTAGTGTCCTTAAATGTAATTTTATATTTTATATTTTTTATATTTTGTAGAAATAAAGAAAAAAAAAATGAAAATGCCCTAAACCAAAGGGCGAAACGTCAATTTAAGTTTAATTTTAAATACCAAATATTCATAAAACGAACCCAAAGTCCAAGAATTGAATATATATATATATATATATATATATATATATATATATATATATATATATATATATATTTATATTATATATATATATATATATATATATATATATATATATATATATATATATATATATATATATATATATATATATATATATATATATATATATATATATATATATATATATATATATATATATATATATATATATATATATATATATATATATATATATAAATATATATATATATATATATATATATATATATATATATATATATATATATATATATATATATATATATATATATATATATATATATATATATATATATATATATATATATATATATATATATATATATATATATATATATATATATATATATATATATATATATATATATATATATATATATATATATATATATATATATATATATATATATATATATATATATATATATATATATATATTATATATATATATATATATATATATATATATATATATATATATATATATATATATATATATATATATATATATATATATATATATATATATATATATATATATATATATATATATATATATATATATATATATATATATATATATATATATATATATATATATATATATATATATATATATATATATATATATATATATATATATATATATATATATATATATATATATATATATATATATATATATATATATATATATATATATATATATATATATATATATATATATATATATATATATATATATATATATATATATATATATATATATATATATATATATATATATATATATATATATACATATATATATATATATATATATATATATATATATATATATATATATATATATATATTAAATTAAGCGATAAACTTATGGGATTTATAAATCGATAAATTGTTTGTATTTATGATACACCATAACATTTTTTTGTTTTAGAAATATTCGAAGAATGCTACTTCCAGCAATAATTTTAATTATTTTTAAAACCACTTATCAGACCAGCATTGGACTTCGGTGTGATATGATACCAGAAGGTGTGACTGCTCCAAAATGTACAGATCACATTGGAAGATACAAAATTGAAATATCTGGAAATCCTGATTCCTATATCCCCGAAGAACAATATACTAGTAAGTAACAAATACGTTTTTTTAAAAGAGGAGGTAAGTTCAAAATACCTCCTATCTTAGCTATAATAAAGAACTTTAATTTAAAAAAAAAAGTTGAAGTTTAAAATAGGTCATGCTATATAAATGTATTGTTCATTTTTACAGAAGATTTTATATAAAATAATTTAAGAAAAATAAATATATGTCTAATTAACTTTTTAAACTGAGTACCGATATTGTAAACACTATGTAGATCAAATATAAGTATTAAAGTAAAATTTATTTTCTCTATTCTAAATATTCTATTCTAAATAGTAGTTAACAAGCTTGCCAATATAAGTTCGAAGTTGACTGTTTGACTTTCCCATACAAAATAATAACTTCCAAGCTCGATATTTTAAATTATAGTGAGATACCAAAAAAAGAAAAACCTAGTGGAGGAAAAGCTTCAGAGATATTTGCAACTGAAAACTGATATTTTTATAATATCCAAAACATACAGTATACCTTCAAGTGTCTTACCAACCTAAATCAGAACTCTAGAGGTATCCGAAAAAACTTCGTTTCTCTTCTATGGTGAGCTGTATTTTTTTCTGCTTCTTATTTCAAAGCTCGAAAAATATACGCCAATCCGTTCAAAGACGCGGTAGACATTTTGTTAGTGGGGAGTACATGTTAGCATAAAGGAAAATATACTAACAAATTTAGAAAGAAGTAACAGCTGTATGTACATAAAAAATAAACTTTAAGCTAATGCGCAAAAAAAAAATAGAATTTTGACGACATTTAAATTAATTAATATAAAAATAATAATGATTAAATTTTAAACTCTCAAATATTATACAATAAAAAATTCTTTACTTAAAATTGTTTCCAAAATAGGTAAACTTACATCATGACAATAATTATTACATGATCTTACCCCCATTATCAAATATAGTACTGGGCTTTTTAAGCAGAAGAAATATAACGACATATTTGTAAATGCTTCAAAAAGTTCTATTTTTAACTAACTAGCGATTACAAGATGCTCGCAAACTTCATATTTCCTCCCCTAATATAAAAATGTCAAGTCCCAACCACCACCAATAACCCTTAGTACGGAACTACTTGAGTGCAAACCAGACTACTTTTAAGTGTTATTTTACCTTGGCCTAGGTTTAACCACTCTCCTTTGCCAGAACTAATAAGTTATATTTTTACAATATCGTTAAAAGTGTTGCTGTCTTCTGTGTTAATTAACCCTACGCACCCAGAACAAGGAAAAACACAAATGAAAATGATATATAATGTCAAGGACGAACTGCGAAACGGAATTTTTAGTTGAAAACTTGGACAATATTTTTTAGATATATTGCTTGATATTCATTTACATAAAATACTATTTTTTCTGAAAACCGTTACACTTGCCGGCCAGTCGCACTGCTTTCAATAATATCGAAAGTTATCGAAAAGGCTATTAATCAGCATCTTTCCAAATATCTAGAATGATTTAATATTATTAGCGATCATCAATATGACTTTCGTAAGCAAAGATCAACAGAATATCTTCTAACTTATGTCACATATGTTTGGAAAAAACTCAATTGAATATTTTGGAGAATCTCGAGTGGTTGCAGTTGATATATCCAAGGCATTCAACCGTGTCTGGCATGACGGATTGTTGGCTAAGTTACGCTCTTATGGTATGTTAAAAAGGTTTTGTTTATGGCTCTCGGGTTTCCTCAGAGATCATTTTTTACGGGTGGTAGTCGACGGATTTCTTTATAATATCTTCACTGTCAACGTAGGTATGCCACAAGGCTCCATACTGTATTCTATTCTATTTCTAAATCTAATCTACAGCTTCCCAGATGACAGTGCGCTTATTTCATCATTTACTTTGAACTTTCGAACATCGGCTACTCATGCAAATATCCGCAGACAGCATTAAGTCGTTCAGCTTAACAAAGCCCTGGAAGAAATTCTGTCTTGGGGTGACAGTAACTAAGTATAATTTAACTCTACAAGAACTCAGGCGACAGTTTTTTTCAAAAAAGTTAACGTTGCGGGACCCAACATAGCTATGTCGGGACCCGACATAGCTATGCCGGGACCCGACATAGCTATGTCCGGGCACTCCATTTCTCTAGCATCGTCACTTAAGTGGCTGGTCGTTCATTTAGGACATATATATCTTGGCATGAACATGTCGTATGCATAGCAAAAAGAGCTTCTCAAAAGCTGGAAATACTATTTCGAAAGCACAACAACTGTTAATCCTATACAAATCTCAAATTGGATCAATGATGGAATACTGCTCCCCTGTTTGGGGCTCTGCTCCCATGTTTGGGGCTCTGCTCCCAAATATACATTGCATTTGTTCGATTTTATTCAGAAGAAAACTGTTCGCCTCATTAGAGAGCCAGAACTCAGCAGAAACCTTGACACTTTTGACTATCGAATAATGTTAGCTACTTGAATATATTCTACAAGTATTTTCATGGAAAGTGTTCGATGTATGTAGCCCGCTTAATTCCTCCTAGAGCGGTACCTACTACTGATACACGTCGCTAATAGATCACATCCATATGAGGTTCAGCTTGTTACTTCTGGTGCAACACTTTTCAGGCAGTCTTTTATATGGAGAAGATCATCCTTTTGGAATGATTTGCCCAGGACTGTGTTTCTGATCAAGTTCAAGACCCACGTGAATTGCTTCTTTCCGCACATACGTTGCTTTTGTAGCGCTTGGGGGGTTTCCCTGCAGCATGTGAGCTACGTTCATAAAAAAAATTGTTCGAAATGTGCGGGATATAAGTACCGATCAGTAAATTTTTACGACGTTCACACGAATCTTGTGTTTAGCTCAAAATTGTTTATCATAACATAAGACCAAAAATTTCATTTAAAATTGTTTGCCTTTTCTCCCAAACACTACAAAATTTATTTAGAAATTAAAGCTAATTATACTAACAATTAGTTTTATTTTTCCAACGCTAGAGGTAAATATTGCTATAATTTAATTTAAGATAACTTTCTCAACTGTATCCTAGTCACCTTTGTACACCACAAAAATACGATTGCCAGATCCTTTAACTCCAAGAACTGTGAAAAGGACCTACAACATGATAATTTGGTAGAAGTATAGAACCAATAGTTTCTGATCTACATTGTTTTACGTACATGGTAAGTCAACGATAGAGTAAAGTTCATTATCTCATTTGTTTCGGGAATGACGAAAAAATGTTAAATGCAATAGTTTTAGGGAATGTTAAGGTGCACACGGAGCTCCTGCTCATTACCACCGGAAAGTCCGGAAAATTTTTAAACTATCGGTAGGGATGAATTCATTCAGTAGCCCCCTCGATAATGTGACTTAACACCTTTAGACTTCTTTTTGTGGGGCTACATTAAAGATCGTGTTTATGTGAATTCCCCTACAACACCAGTAGATACGGAAAATAGGATACGGAATGCGTGCAGGACAATAACGCCCTTTATGCTAAGGAAAGTGAAGGAAAATATAGTAAAACGACTAAACATGTGTATTCAAGTAGACGGGCATATTTTTGAACATTTATTACGTCATAATAACACAGCCCCACAAAAAAAAAGTGGGGTATACTTTTGATGCGATATATCAGATCCGTAGTATTTTTGCTCGCTGATCTTGAATCTGACGTCAGAATATCACCATCACATCTCAATTTTTTTCTAACCTCAAAAAATAGGTAAAAATTAGTAAAAATTAAGAAAAATATACTCCTAAAAAATTGATTCAAGCTTTTTCATGAATCCAAAGATGTATTAATATGTATTCGGACACGCTAAGCTAATATTCATCGGTTGGATTGAGCCGTACAGTTCTGTTTTCTTTCTAACCTCAATAAATCAGACAGATATAGTGCTTCTCGAATGCAAAAACGAATTCAAATTAAAATTCAACCGATTCTTACCAAATTTGGTACACGGGGATTTTTTGGGTCGTTGATCATGAATCTGAGGTTGGATTTGCAAAATTCAAGATGGCAGATGTTTTCGCGCCATTTTAAACGCCGAGAAAATTCATCGGTCGATTTTTATTCTTCTACCTGCATCCAGGGCACCTCCACGTGGTGACGGTGGGCAACGGTGTTACTCCACTAGCCGGCAGAGTCCCTGGTTAACGGCTTAGATGCCGTTATGGCAGGTAGAAGAAAGAGAATTACGATGCAGGGACTCGGAAACCCAGTATCGGCGGTTGGTCAGGGTGGGAAAGCGGGCCCGCAGCCGTCGTCATCCAGCGACCGTAGCTCTTCATGTGTGGGTGACTTGGCTCATGTAGAGTATAATGCTACAAGAAAACGGTCTCACGTACAAGGACTTTTCATAAGTGCGATAAAAACAGTGATTCATTTTGTTATATTTGCTGTCAACACGTATTGAGTAAAATGGAGTCACCAATAACGGATAAGATTAAAACCTTATATAAGGATTGTTTTAACATTGAAATACAGCACCAGGATACAGATTGGGTTTCCCACATCATTTGTAGTTCTTGCAAAATAATGTTGTATATCAATAAGAAGGCGATTAAATATTCCAGACCAGCAATATGGAATAGACCATACAGTGAAAATGATTGCTACTTTTGTATGAATGTTGTATCTAGGCATAACCGAAAAAAATAAAAGCACTATTACTTATAACGATGTTTCGACAGTAACAAGACCAACTAAACTAATTCCGCCTCCTGAACCACTTGATGCTGATGTTATGGAAACAAATGATTTCACCTTATCAGTTCATGCCGAAAACATTGAGACTGTCGAAAAAGATTCAAACACTGTTACTAATGAATGTTCTAGTGACAACCTATCATATACTAGTGGCACAGATAAAGAATTTCTACCATACAACCGTAAACCAGAACCAATACTCGTATCACAGTCAGAACTTAGTGATCTAGTCAGAGATTTAGGCGTATCCAAAGATGGTTCAGAGCATCTTGCTTCCTTTTTAAAGAAAAGACATTTACTTAAGCCAGAAGCTACGATTTCTTATTATAGAAACGGAGATGAAGAATTTCGAAAATATTTCACAATGGACGAGGAATTGTCACTTTCATATTGTACCGATGTAAAAGGTCTAATGGATGAATTTCAAAATAACTCATACGATCCTGAAGAATGGAGACTGTCCATTGATTCTTCTAAACGGAGCATTAAGGCAGTTTTGCTGCATAATATCAACGTTTACGCTCCCATTCCGATTGCTCATTCCACAGTTATGGAAGAGCAATATGAAAAAATGAAGCAGCTTTTGATAAAAATAAAATATGCTGATCATAACTGGAAAATTTGTGGAGATCTGAAAATTGTAACAATATTGCTTGGCCAACAGTCAGGGTTTACACTTTATCCCTGTTATAAATGTCTGTGGAATAGCAGAGACAGGGAACGTCATTATAAGAAAAAAATTTGGCTAACAAGAGAATCGTTCACTCCTGGTGAAAATAATGTATTGTTTCCACCATTGGTAGATCCAGGAAAAGTTCTTATTCCTCCGCTTCACATTAAGCTTGGACTTATGAAGCAATTCACGAGAGCATTAGATACAAACGGCCCATGTTTCAAATATTTGCATAAAAAATTTCCGAAATTTTCTGAAGCTAAAATTAAGGCAGGCAGGCGTATTTGACGGGCCACAAATAAGAAAATTGTTTCAAGATTCATTATTTGTTACTAAAATGAATAAAGTTGAAAAAGCTGCTTGGCTTAGTTTTAAAGAAGTCGCAACAAACTTTTTGGGAAATAATAAAAGTCCTAAGTACAAAGAAATAGTCGAGAAAAATGGTAAAAAATTTTCAAACATTAGGTTGCTTAATGAATCTAAAATTACATTTCCTGGACTCCCACATCGATGATTTCCCAGATAATCTTGGTGACTACAGTGAGGAGCAAGGGGAACCAAGATCTGAAAATCATAGAAAATCGGTATCAAGGACGATGGGATGACCATATGCTAGCGGACTATTGCTGGTCGCTAAAAAGAGAAACAAGTCCTCAAAAGCGTTTGGGCAGAAAGCCTTTTAATAGGTCATTCGCGGAAAAAAGAACAAGATACAGCCAAAAAAAGGAAAGTTAGGCGCGGGTCTAACCTTCGCAATTCTAGGGCTTAGAGTACTATTTGAGAGTATATGGTTTAAAAGTCCTGGTTTTGAGTTTATTGGGTCTCATTTTTAAAGTTACAGGGTTATTGAGGTCTATTTTTTGAGGTTACAGGGTGTAAGAGTCTAAGGTTTCAGGGTTTAGGGTTTAAGAGTATCAGGTTTGAGGATTCCCCAACTGTATACCAAATTTGGTAGGAATCGGTTGGTTTTCAAAAATTTTGTCCGCCATCTTGGATCCGCCATTTTGAATTTTGCAAATCCGACCTCAGATTCATGATCAGCAACCCAAAAAACCCCCGTGTACCAAATTTGGTAAGAATCGGTTGAATTTTAATTTGAATTCGTTTTTTGCATTCGAGAAGCACTATATCTGTCTGATTTATTGAGGTTAGAAAGAAAACAGAACTGTATGGCTTAGTCTAACCGATGAATATTAGCTTAGCTTGTCCGAATACATATTAATACATCTTTGGATTCATGAAAAAGCTTGAATCAATTTTTTAGGAGTATATTTTTCTTAATTTTTACTAATTTTTACCTATTTTTTGAGGTTAGAAAAAAATTGAGATGTGATGGCGATATTCTGACGTCAGATTCGTGATCAGCGGGCAAAAATACTACGGATCTGATATATCGCATCAAAAGTATACCCCACTTTTTTTTTTGTGGGGCTGTGTAATTAATCATTAGATAAGTTAAACTATATTAAAATTATTATTAACTATTTGTTTACGTTTTCACAATAGTGTATTAAAAACAAAGTTAAAAATTGAAAAATTTAAAATATATCGAAAACTGTTAGAAATAGGTACATACTTAATAAAAGTTGCAGGGTTTTGTAAAATCTATCAAAAAAAATAATAATATACAGGGTGTGCCATTTAAAAAAATTGAGATTTTTCAATTTAAAAGAGTCGAAATGTATAAATTTATTTTGAACACTCCGTAGCATCTAACTCAAATTTCTTTACATATATCTTTTTTTTTATCTCTATAGAACGCTCGTTACCAATCATGAATATTCCACCTTTAGAAACAATGGCGCTACTGGCAATTTTTTACAAAACTGAAAACTAGTAACTTTTTTAAAAAAATTGAAATATTAGAAAAACTACTAGGTTTAGGTATATAACATTATTAATAAAAAAGTTATAAGATTTTACGCAGGTTTTAAAAGTAAATTAGAAAATAGGATGTTCCATGTTACCATATATCGGCCACACTTTTTTGAAGTACTCTGTATACTCAAAAATAATTTTAAACTGTGCAACTTAATATTCCCTAAAACTATTGTATTTAACATTTTTTCGTCATTCCCCAAACCAATGAGATAATGAATTTATTCTATCGTTGACTCACCCTTTACAGTTTTAATAATGTGGAATTTTCCTAATTGTTATAGAGTGAATAAATAATTTTTATTTATAATTATTTATATTCAAACATATAAGGATTTAGGGCGGAATGATGAGATTTAGAGAGATTAGCTTCGAATATGACATATTATGTGTCCTTTTTAGAAGAATCTAAAAATAAGGATTTTTTTTTTTAATTTGCCATTTTAACCTAAGTAGTGTGTGGAGGGGACTAAGATGTGAAGAGAGTAACGTAACAAAAAAATACTTTAAGATTAATTTAAATTTTATTTTCCTTTGCAGCAATAACATCATCTAAGTAGCAATAAATATATATATATATATATATATATATATATATATATATATATATATATATATATGTATATATATATATATATATATATATATATATATATATATATATATATATATATATATATATATATATATATATATATATATATATATATATATATATATATATATATATATATATATATATATATATATATATATATATATATATATATATATATATATATATATATATATATATATATATATATATATATATATATATATATATATATATATATATATATATATATATATATATATATATATATATATATATATATATATATATATATATATATATATATATATATATATATATATATATATATATATATATATATATATATATATATATATATATATATATATATATATATATATATATATATATATATATATATATATATATATATATATATATATATATATATATATATATATATATATATATATATATATATATATATATATATATATATATATATATATATATATATATATATATATATATATATATATATATATATATATATATATATATATATATATATATATATATATATATATATATATATATATATATATATATATATATATATATATATATATATATATATATATATATATATATATATATATATATATATATATATATATATATATATATATATATATATATATATATATATATATATATATATATATATATATATATAAATATATATTAATATATATATAATATAATATATAAATATAACCTTAGTGAAAAATCGTTTATATATATATATATATATATACGTATATATTTATATATATGTTGCATGCATATATAACATTATATGACAATTGGCACAGTCTTTAGCTGGCCTTTAAGAAAGCACTGAAATTTTCAGAATTTAATGATTCTTATATTAAAAAATTATTTCAGGCTCTAAATTCAGCCTCACTACAACTGACAAGACTATATTTTAGTAGTAACCACTACCAATCTCAAGTTTTAAGATACCTAGAACCTACAGAGTAGAAAAATGTATTTGTAATTTTTTTACTGTTCTTTACAATGTTCGTTTTTATTACTAATTGTATCAAAATGTTCCGTGTTTCAGCCCAGACCTAATTTTAAGATTTTATTTCAGAATCTATAGGTGACGCTGTAGTCTACTTTCAACTAGAGTTTAGAAAAAATAGTCGCATAACACCTCGAGGAACTAACTATTAATAATTAATAAACATTCAAACCTAACTACATTGTTTTTGGAAAATTACTTGCAGGTACCTTCAAAGGGGTTAAAAATCTTTAATTAACTGTTAGTTAAAAACATAATCAAAAAATATTTAGAATGTTATGGAAAATTCAGACCTATTCTTAAAATAACAAAGATATTGAAAAAATTCTAATAACTATTAAGGAATATACCAAATTTATTAAACGAGAACTTAATAATAATATTGACATTAAATATCTTGTTACTAATTTTTCATTTAGAGCTGCTAATGGAATTTGCGAACTTAATTATTTCTATTTCTTATGAGGGGTATTTTTTGTAAATCATATATAACAGCATCTAAAAAGCTACAATATTTAAATAGCATTGTAAGTTTCACTTGAGAAATTTTACTGTAAAATGCTGTTTGTTGCAAGTTACAGAAACTACAACGCTCCTTTATAGATAATCAAAACTTTTCTCGGGGTCCAAGCTGCATTAGATTTTAACTAATCATTTAGTATTTGTTCAAATATTAGTTATTTTGTCTCTAAGCAACATAGGTGGAATTTATGATTTCTAAAAGTTTGAAAAATTTTGTGTGGCTTATTTAAACGTATTGTTTTATACAAAATATATTTAGTCTGTAAATTTTAAATTTAATTTTATATATTTTACTCAAAAATTTTCATTGGGCTTGTTTTTGGGTCTTACTCATTTTCTATGGACACTAAAACTTTTGTAAATATTAAAAGTGACTAAAATGAACCATAAGCAACTCTCACTCCTTTTATGGAACCAATCTTCTATACTGAGTTGCTTATTCCTGTAATAAAAACGAACCTGAATCACTTGGCTACATACTCCAATACAGCTAAGTATTGTAAGAGTCTGTGCTATTAAGGTGGTACACGCGGTTGTCTATCACAAGTGTGATTCGCTATTATTGCAGATTTACTCTTTATTTAACATCGAGCCTTCAGTGGAATTACAATGTTTTCACTCCTCTTTTTAAATTAAAATCTATTACACATATATTTTCACCAATTGTTTTGTAAATAATATTACACGTCATCTCAGTACTAGCTATTGTAGTTCATTGTACTTCTAATTTTAATACTTTTATTATCCATCGTAAAATGCTTTTAAATTTAATTATATATAAGCTACAAGTATTTTACGATAGGTTTTCACTGAGTACTACCCAGGTATTATGACATGTAGATATCGTTGACAAACATCAAAGTCCATAAGCATGTGACGGGAGGTTGCCAGGTATTTGCAGTGTCCGAGTACTTGGAAGGACACTACAAGGTACTCTACCAAGAATTGACAGAAAAATTAAATCTTTTACAAGTGGCCTTTTTACTAAAGTGCTTCGAAATCAATCGTTAAAAACAACAGCTACAAGCTTTAGTGGTACTGAACTATGTTGACAAATTAGATCATTCTGTGTGGAAGGATCGTGAGCACTTTAGATAGTTTTTCATTGGAATATCCGGGCCTTGTAGAGGCAGTAAGAAACATTCTGTCTCTTAAGACATCTATCCTTGCGTCAACTAGCAATTTAACGTAGCTTTATCGATATTTTTCTGAGTGACCTCATTTGAATGTCTTTCGTAAAGTGACTTAGCTGACGAGGTTTGTGGCTTTTGTTCATCTGTTTAGTAGTGATAGTGCATTTTATGTTCCTTAAGCCGCAATGGTGTTGAATCAGCTGCTTTTCCTATGACCTGGTGTAGTAAGAAAGATTCGGAGTGCCTTTGGAAATATTTGCAGCTCCGTTGTTGGTCTAGCTGCTGCTTACATTAGTTCTCTGTCTTCTCAATATCGAGGGGGCGTTATCTTGCAGTGATAATCCGAGAGTGATGTTTCTGAGCCTTGTTGAGGAGTATTATAATTTTACTGTGCAAACTTTTCATGTCAGTCTTGCTCCAGCTTCTTATGCTGAATGCGGATTCTATACATTTTTGCCTATTCAAACAGCAGAATTTTATTTGAGTATGCGCTGTTCAGGTGTTTGATATGCTGTTACATATATCAATTGTTATTATGACTGCGATGATTTTACACCTAATTTCAAATTATAACCTGTTTTATATGACCTCACTATTCCGTCAGTAAATAATATTACATTATTAAAATAAAGTACAATTTATCTCATCATATAGAGATTACAGTATATTTTCTAATTTTGAATTTGTTATTATTCATTTTACAATGATTTTAGAGCAGAAGATCTTCCGTGAATATATTTCTTAATAAGCACACTTTATCAAAAATACATCTTAATAAGAGATAGTTAGAACAATGAATTTTAGCGAACTTCTTGAACTTATATTGAGTTATATTTTGCTTTTAACATCACTAATGGATCTGTCACTTGATTGAGATTGATGTTTATTTCTCATATGGATCATACTTACTTTATTCAGCAATTATTAATTTTCATAACTTTATCTTTTGCTAAATTGGACTTGATTAAAATTGGTGATGTTGACAACCAATTTGAATTTATGAACGATAATTTGGTTATAATTTTATAATATATTTATCAATTTTAACAAATTGCAACAATAAAAAAAATAAATAAAGGAATATTGACTTCTTAATTATATTTACAAGGTTTATTAGAAAGTGTATATATTAAGTGAAAATATTGTAATTCTAATACGAATGGTTATTTCTGCTAGGAAACTTATAGCTACATAGTGAATTATAATAAACGTAGCAATTATTGAAAAAAAATCATTATTGATTTTATTTCTTTTTTTTTACAAAACATTGAGTTTCTTTCAATAATACTCTCAAGCACCATTAATTAGCTCTTTTTCGTCCAATTTCAAAAATATACAATTATTGGCAATTACTTTCATTCGTTCCTGATATAAGTCGTCAAAGTTTTGACAATAATCACTTGTTTAAAAATTATATACTTAGAGTTTATTTTGGTAGAATTTTATTTAGGAGATTTGAGTGTTTTAAAGAGAAGCTAAATGAGCTCTCAGAAAAATCGCTACTTGTCAAATTTAACAGATTATAGAGCGAACCAGAATTTTTTAATGGCACTACCTCTGTTGCACCGTTAAGAATAATAAGGAGTCAATCAACTGATTGAGTTTTGGCGAATGCACAAGTTGAAATCTCGAATGATGGTAACATTGTGAGTATTAAATAAGTTGCCTAAACTAAGTACCAAGAGTGGCAAAATGTCATTTAAATGCATAAATTATATGATTATTTTAAATTAATTAAAGCTGAATCTTCTGATCTGAATGAAAATGACATCCATTATTTAATGTTTAATGCGTTATTCCAGCCAATTATAAAAATTTTTCTCCATACAGTAGTTTCTTAGTATATTTAAATTTACCAACCTGTATCGTATTAAGATTTCTTCTATAAATTTAATTACTTAGACGTAGATATAATAAGTTAAGTTATATATTTATAGTACAATTTTTACAGAAACTTGTCCATCTTTTATAATGTGTGTTATTTAAAGCTTTAAATACAATATTTAAAAGCAACTGAAAATATTAAACTGTATTAAATTTAAAAAATTTGGAGATAAACAAATTTGTTGTTAAATTCTCAAATAACTGTGCCACCGTATTTACCGCTAATTTATCATTTGAAAACTTATGTAGCCTCTAACGTAGATTGAATGTACTGAACGTATGAATAGAAATTAGTAACTAGTTTCGTCACTTGACCCCAAGAGCTAATAAACTTAATCTTTTTTCTATTTTGTGATGATGTATGGGCTTGAACTTTTGCTTTACCAGGTCATGTGACTAGAAAAGTATTAGTCTAAACAATCAACTTACTTACTTACTTAGTCCAAAGCGTTTCTACCGTTAATGTAAAGCTGGGGGAGTTGAGTTTTGCATTTTTGTCTCCATTGTTGTCTGCCTTGGGTTAAAGTTCATAATTCGCTCCATACCATCCCCCTCCCCTCTATTTCTTCTCTGATTTTGTATATCTATCTTGCACTTGGTTTGCCTCTCCTATTTCTTCCCGGCATTCGCATTTCGAACACTATTTTGATGAGTCTATCGTCTGGCATTCGACACACATGTCCAAACCATCTGAGCTGTCACTTTATAATTTTCTCGTTGATGGGTTCGATTGTAAGTTTCGTCTGAATGTTTCATTTCTTATTTTGTCTCTTCTGCTCTTGTTTTCGATTTTTGTCAGGAATCTCATTTCCACTGCGTTGGTGCGGGATACTTGTCTTTTACTTAGTGTCTATGACTCACTACTGTACATAAGTGTTGGTCTGACCACTTTTTTCACAACCTCCGTTTTCGGTACTTCTCTTTTTCCTAGAAATGTTGTCTTCATTACATTGAATATTCCTCACGCTCCTCCAACTCTTTCGTTTATTTCCCTGTCCATTCCCCAGTTCTCTTCTATAATCGCACCCAGGTACTTAAAGTGATCTACTTGCTTAATTAGTCTTCCGTCCAGCTTTATTTCGTGTGTTTCTCTAGAGTTTGATATTATCATGGTTTTTGTTTTTGTATACTAATTTTCATGTTTATCTTCGCCAACTCTTCTTTTACTACTTCAAGGTTGTATTACAGATTTTTCTCGGTATCTACTATCAAGGCCATATCATCTGCAAATATCAGTTCATTCAGTTGTATGGGTCTCATTCGCCCGTACCATAATATCAACATTTTCATCATTTTCTTGGCTTCCTTCATTACATCATCCAGTACCGTTATATACAGAAGTGGGCTCAATACACACCCTTGTTTAACTCCCTGTCTTGTTTCGAATTCTTTTCATTCTTCATTGTTTGTTCTAACTATGTTTGTATTTCCCTTGTACATATCTTTTAACACTTCTCCCGTCTCTCACACGTCCTTCCTTCGCACTTTAGCGAAGGCTTTCTCCATGTCAATGAAGCATACGTGTGCTTGTCTGTTCTTGATTAATATCTTTTCACTCATTTGTCTGATCGTAAATATAAGATCCTGTGTATTTCTGTTCTTTCTAAATCCGCATTGTGTGTCTTCCAGCGTTGACTCTATTTTATACCTTATTTCCTTTTCTACCATTCTTGCGAATACCTTTCCTGGGGCACTAGAAAGTGTTATTCCTCTATAGTTGCTACAGTCTCTTTTATCACCCTTCTTATACATTGGTAATATAATGTCTGTTTTCCAGACCTTGAGTATTCTTGCTTTCTTCAGAAGGTCATTTATCAAATTCATTAGCCTGTTTATTCATTCTCTTTCCATATATTTTATCATTTCCGGTGTGATATTATCTTTTCCGAGAGCTTTGCCTAGTTTTATTCTTCTTATTGCTTACTCCATTTCCGCCACGCTTATGGTCTCCATTTCCTCTTCGCTCATCGCTACCTCCCCCTCTTCTTCCTGAAGTCCCACTATGTCGATAGCTGTTAGCTCTTCAAAATATTCTCTCCGTCGTTCCATTATTTCATCTTCATTTGTTATTATGTTGCCCTTTTTATCTTTCATATTCGGCATACTATATTCTTTTTTCTGTCTGAGTTGTTTTATTGTACCATAGAATAGTTTTTGGTTCTCTTTATAGTTTTTTGTCATTCTGCTCCCAAATTCCTCTCATGATTTGTCTTTTGCCCATATTGCACCTTTAACCTTTCTTATTTTACCTCTATATACTTTATAATCTTCGGCTCTTCTTGTGCTCAAATATTTTTTCCTCTTTCCACAATCAAACTTGATCGTTAAAGGGTGATACGGCATTTTATATCTTTTCATGAATATAAAAATATTTTTGTTTTTCAAAACAGTACTTCTGAACTGTCATTGGTGTCGTTCCAAAGTGAACATCACCTTACTACCCAACCAAAAATACACATATCATTGTGTGTGTCATTGGACGACATTTTTTATAAAAAATAAAACTATTTCTCTTTCCATGTGCACTATATAAAAAATTATATTTTTAAATCTCCAAAATCCTGGCGAAAATTTTTAGTTTCATAAATTATCATTTGATATCAGTTTCATTAGTTTGTATACACTGTAAAATATGTTTACAATACAGTCAAAGGAGGAAAACAGCATCGTCACTTTCAAGAATAAGAAATACTTTCAATCAAGTTAAAGACAATGTGACAAGGCAGGGCTCTCGAAACAGATTGTATATTGATTTTATTTTGTACCTACCAAAAAAAAAGATAGAAGTAGGGTTTCCTTCAAATTATGTTTGTCGTGTCATGCTGTTGATATTATACTTAACAATAGAGGATAGCTAAAAACCTGAAGAATTTTTTGATGAAATATTTTCTATTTTAAAGAGAAATTAGCAACTATAAATTTTATGAATTTTTTATCGTAATGAGTCATTTAGTATACCTAATAAGAACGTCTTGTTGGCGTTTATATACTGTTGTTAATGTAGTCCTAAAAGTTAACACAATTTAAATAACATATCTCGAAGTTAACCTTAGTACAACTCCGTGTGAATTGCGCGCGCTCTATATTTTCGTCGGAAGCTTTAAAAAGACATTGTTGAGATTGCATGTAGTTTTTTTAAATTGTATATATTATTATATATTTATAAAATAGGTCTTACCATAAAACTACTCAATATTTTTGAATAGTTAGTTTTTTAAAAAACACGTAAAAAAATATCGTAGAATAAGAAAACTCCATTGTGATTGAGGAAAATAATTATTTTTATATATTTTTCTTGTGTTTATTTTTTTACTTATTTATTTTCCTTGAGTTCGGGTTTTTAACAATGGAAAATCAAACAATGGCCCTAAAAATATTTTTATAGGGATAACTATACTCACACTACAAAAATTGCCGAAAAGGCCCTAGATCACATTTTTTATTCCGTTTACAAAAATATACAACCCTCGATATTTCTTATTTTTTTGTGACTTATTTTCAGTAGTTCCAGACATACAGAGTTTTCAAGTTTTAAATGTCTAATGCGATTTACAATTTTCTTATGTGACACATCAAGAAATTTCTTTTTTTATGCTAAAATAAATTGTTATCAAGAAAAAAATGTTACTTATAAAATTTGACAGTATACAAAATCAACTAGGACTTTTCATATCGCACTTCCGCTGTATAGTTACACTAAAATAGCATTTTTCAGTCCACTCACAAAAATATATTACGGGTGATATTTATTTTCAGTCATTTCCGGTATTCAGGGCGGTTAAGTAATTGAAGAAGATTTTAATCTTTATTTGATTTACTCTACAATTTCCTATCAGTCATATCAAAACAATTCTTTCACTACTAAACTTAATTTTTTATGAAGAAGCCAAATAAGATATTAAAAAATTTGATACTTGTCAAATTTGACAGATTACCTAGTGAACTAGGATTTTTTTTTAAATAGCAGTTCCTCTGTATGGTCATACAATTAAATAGCATATTATTTTCGATACTTCCCGTCATACAGGACATTAAAGTTGTTAAACGGAATTTTCATTTTCACTCAATTTACAATTTTTCTATTGGACGAAGAAATGTTTCACTTAATTTTTCACTTGTCCAATCTGACAGATTACAAAGTCAACTAGGGTTCTTTTTAAATAGTTTTACGTCTTCTATGATATATATAAAAATCAACGTCTCTCTGTTTGCCTGTCTGTCCGTTAGTGCGCTTATCACTCGAGAACCACTTATCCGATTTACGTGTTTTTTTTTTTAATTCATACATATGTTCTGTGGCCAGGTTATATAATAATAATCAATATAATATTATATATATATATATATATATATATATATATATATATATATATATATATATATATATATATATATATATATATATATACTATAACTAGACGTGCCCGTGGCTCCGCTAACATGGACTTAATTCATTATTATCGTCACTTTTCCTTCTGTTACCTAACGTAATAAAATATATCCTATAATGTATATATATATATATATATATATATATATATATATATATATATATATATATATATATATATATATATATATATATATATACATTATAGGATATATTTTATTACCTTAGGTAACAGAAGGAAAAGTGACTATAATAATGAATTAAGTCCATGTTAGCGGAGCCACGGGCACGTCTAGTTATGGTTATAATATAATATATATTTAAATAGTATTTTCCACTCCGTTTCCAAAAATTGATATTTATTTGCAGTCGTTTCTGTTATATAGGACATTTAATTTAATATATACGGAGTTTTAGTTCTAATTGACGATCTCAATTAGCAATTTTTCTATTATCCATATCAAGAAAAATTTTTCGCTACTGAATAAAGATGAGAAATATATTGAAGAATTTGTTACTTCTCAAATGAGATAAAAACTATAGGACAATTAATTGGCTCTTTTTAATCTATTTAAAAAATATCCATTGGTTGGTAATTATTTTCTATTAAGAAGGTAAATATGCTCTAAAAAATCGCCATCTATCGAATTTGGCAGATTATAAAGCTAGCTGGGATTTTTTAATAATGCTATCTGTCTGGTTACACCATTAAATACAATTCTTCAGAAAAAGTGCTGCGTCATTCGCATAACATGAAATGTTAATTCCATTGTCTTCCATTTTATATCCTCTCATGGCCCACATTTTACTTTTTATTTCGTCCATGATGATGCTGAAGAGAAGGCGGGTCAGTGAGTCTCCCTGTCGAACACCGTTTCCAGCTGGTAACAGTTTGGTGACTTCTTTATTTATCGTTGCTTGGATTTGGTTCGCTATCTATATATTCTCTATAGTCGTAATTATATTATATGGGATTTGCCTGTTGTAGAGGAGATATATAACATCCTTCAGTTGGACACGGTCAAATGCCTTTTGTAGGTCCATAAAATATATAGGGAGCCTACTGTATTCAATATTCTGCTTCGATATTTGTCTAAGGACAAAAACTGCATATGTACAGGATCTGCCTGACCTAAATCCTTGTTGCTCATTTTCTAAGGAGGTAAGACTATTAATTTTGTTCGTTATGATCTTTGTTACGAGTTTTAGTGTATTGCTCCACGGATGTATTTCTGTATAATTCGAAGGTATTTTCTTATCTCCCTTTTTTAGTGTTCCGTATGGAACACTTATAAGATCACTTCGGTGTCTGTCTGTCTGTCCGTCTGTCACACCCTTTTTTTTTAAACATAAGAATGGTCTTACTAATCTGCCATTTAATTAGGATTCTATAGCTATAAAAGATCTTCTAAATTAAATTTGTTAATTGTTGCACTGAACTTTCTCCCCGTTTCTCAAAAGTTCATTTGAGATAGCGTCTTGTCCGGTACTTTTTCTATTCTTTAACTTCTGTAGTCCCTGTTGCACGTCCATCTGAACTTCGGCATTCTCACCGACCACTATTTCCGTGTCTAACGTCAACTTTATATCCCTTCCTTTATACAAATCCTCTAGATATCTGATCTAATTTTCCCTGGGTATAAAATTGTTCATTTCAACCAACTCGTTGATATCTTTCCTCTGTAATCTTATAAGCCTCCATATTTGTTTTTGAAGGCCGTAAAAGTTATATTCCATTCTTTTTGAAAGGGCTTTCCAATACTGATGTTTGACTTGTCTTACCAGGGTTACTGTTTCATTCCTAGTTTGTGATATTCGGTATTCGATTCCGCCATTCTCGATGCCCGATATGAGAGGTAGGCTTATTTTTTTTTGCACTTTTGCTTAACTTCCGGGCGGAATCATGAAGTTCCCACTTTTGTAACGATATAATATGCACACATTATTCGGATATTCATCTGCTACTTATATATTGGCCAGTTTTACTTATTATTAGTGTTCCGTACGGAACACTTATAAGATGACTTCGGTGTTTGGTCTGTCTGTCTGTCCGTCTGTCTGTCTGTCACACCCCATGTTCTCCGAAACTAATTGTCATAGAAAGTTGAAATTTGGTAATAATATAGGAATTGATGGCCTCATCAGAGCCGTGTAGTTTTGAAAGTTAAATTTTGACTTAAGGGGTTAGTTTTGGGGGGTGAAATCGGAAGTGAAAAAAAATTTGTTTACTATACCGATTTCACCCCCAAAACTAACCCCTTAAGTCAAAATTTAACTTTCAAAACTACACGGCTCTGATGAGTAAACAAATTTTTTTTCACTTCCGATTTCACCCCCAAAATAACCCTAAGTCAAAATTTAACTTTCAAAACTACACGGCTCTGATGAGGCCATCAATTCCTATATTATTACAAATTTCAACTTCTATGACAATTAGTTTCGGAGAACATGGGGTGTGACAGACAGACAGACGGACAGACAGACAGACCAAACACCGAAGTCATCTTATAAGTGTTCCGTACGGAACACTAATAATAAGTAAAACTGGCCCAATATATAAGTAGCAGATGAATATCCGAATAAATGTGTGCATATTATAACGTTACAAAAGTGGGAACTTCATGATTCCGCCCGGAAGTTAAGCAAAAGTGCAAAAAAAAACAAGCCTACCTCTCATTGTTATGCGAATGACGCAGCACTTTTTCTGAAGAATTGTATTAATGGTGTAACCAGACAGATAGCATTATTAAAAAATCCCAGCTAGCTTTATAATCTGCCAAATTTGATAGATGGCGATTTTTTAGAGCATATTTACCTTCTAATAGAAAATAATTACCAACCAATGGATATTTTTTAAATAGATTAAAAAGAGCCAATTAATTGTATATATCATTTTAGAAACGTCCTATTAGTTTTTTCATCTGCTAAATTTGAGAAGTAACAAATTCTTCAATATATTTCTCATCTTTATTCAGTAGCGAAAAATTTTTCTTGATATGGATAATAGAAAAAATTGCTAATTGAGATCGTCAATTAGAACTAAAACTCCGTATATTAAATTAAATGTCCTATATAACAGAAACGACTGCAAATAAATATCAATTTTTGAAACGGAGTGGAAAATACTATTTAAATATATATTATATTATAACCATAACTAGACGTGCCCGTGGCTCCGCTAACATGGACTTAATTCATTATATAGTCACTTTTCCTTCTGTTTACCTAACGTAATAAAATATATCCTATAATGTATATATATATATATATATATTATTATATATATATATTATATATATATATATATATATATATATATACATTATAGGATATATTTTATTACGTTAGGTAACAGAAGGAAAAGTGACGATAATAATGAATTAAGTCCATGTTAGCGGAGCCACGGGCACGTCTAGTTTATAGTATATATATATATATTATATATATATATATATATATATATATATATATATATATATATATATATAAATTAATATATAAAAATATTATTATTATATAACCTGGCCACAGAACAAGTATGAATTAAAAAAAAACACGTAAATCGTCTCGAGTGATAAGCGAGTTGATTTTTATATATATCATAGAAGACGTAAAACTATTTAAAAAGAACCCTAGTTGACTTTGAATCTGTCAGATTGGACATCATCGAGTGTGAAAAATGACGAGTGAAAATATATATATATATATATATATATATATATATATATATATATATATATATATATATATATATATATATATATATATATATATATGTATATATATATATATATATATATATATATATATATATATATATATATATATATATATATGTAATGTAATACGTGCGCACACTTTTCTTTGTATTATTTTTAAAAAATAGCGAAAAATCGCTATCCCCCCACCTTATCTCGAAAAGTACTGATCAAAAAATTTTGAAAAAATTCTGAAATATTCTTCACGGGGTATAGATTGAACGAAAATTATCACGAGTGCATTACCTTTAATAATTTATCTGGTATATAAAAAAAAAACAAAAATTTCGAGATCATCAGTTTTCAGTAAAGATTGGAAACAAACTTTGTTGAAAACTCATTTGGGGTGTGTTTTGTGAAGTCACTGATCATTTTATACCACCGTAACAAAATTTTTTATTGTAAAAACAATCAACGCTCGGAACACTAATTGTGCAAGTTCAACTTGCACTTGACCGGTTATTATATTTATTAATGTTAATATATTGGCACAACTCCATTTACTAATATGAATATGGGAGTCATGTGAATGCTATTCACTTCTCATTTTCTTCTCATAAGCTATTCTGAATTCTAGTATTTAGCAATCTTCTCATTATATTTCTCCCATAGGTGTTTTAGGATAGCGACATCGATCAACTTTGAAGATTTATTCATTAATACAATGTCTGGTTTATTGTAGGTGATCTGTTAACATAGCTCGATCTCAGTATAACTTGTAGCTGTTGTTTTCAAGATTAGTCTCCGAAACGTATTTGTAATAAGGCGTTTTATGCTTGTTCCAACTTCAATTTTTCGGCTAGTTTTCGGTAAAGTATCTTAGCAATTATGTCGTATATTTCCCTAAACCTTAATATGGCAAATACTAGACAAACTGCATTACTTGCTGTATTGTCTCCTATATTTTACATTCGTATCTGCATTGATCAGTCTGGACAACCAGTAATTTTATGCTGCGTTTTTTGCAATTTTCTTGGTAATCAATTTGGTGTGTTTGGCAACGTATTTCATGTTATTATGAAATTCGTAAAGTAACATTACCTTTACATTTCAGGATAATTAAGATATATTTAATTTATTTTTAAATGGGTGTTTTAGACCAGAATCAGTTATGAATGTGAGAATTTAACATAATCTAAATTAACTTAGGAAGGAAAATTCTGCTTGTTTTTTGTTGAAAAAGTATTGCTTTATCATGTCTTGTTAAAGTCGTGTCACAGATGGATCTTCAATGTCTTAACAATATTTTATTAAGACCTCAGAATAAAAAACATCGTTAAACTATATATTTAATCGGTAATAAAATAACCTATTTGAAAAATTTCACAGTTTAAGTATATGTTATAAAACAATTGTATTTATTTTCAGTATTATTACGTGCTGCTGATAATTCTGATGGGCAAAATAAATTTACCTACTTCATTACTTCGGTAGCAAACGAAAGTCCTGAAAAAAATATTGGCTCGGAAAATTCAATTGGATCTTTACAATTATATGGCGATTCTTTAACAAAATTTAGTGACAGATGTCAAAATGCAATCGTAGAGGCTGATCGCCAACCTAAAGCGGAAATTCATGTAAGCTTTTTATAATTTTACCTTTTAATCAAGTTTAGGGTGAAGAATCAGGAAAATTAATTACTTACAAGAAAAGTCACACAATACAAGAAAAGTCACACAACTAGTTATAAATAATAATTAATAAAACTGTTCCAGCCGATGATGTTCACATCAACAGAAGAGAAATTTATCTTGCTCTTGTTATATTTTTCCTCTTTCGTCTATTTGCTATCATAACCAATGTCAGTATCTTGAGAAAAATATTGATAGTTTTACAGATATTGAATAATGCTATCGTTAAGAATATTTGATATATCAAAAACCACAAAAAAAATGAAATATATTATTTAAATATTCTCAAAACTTATATAACCATCCTTTTTATTTTATTATTTTTTAGCATGTTTAGTTTTACTAAAAAAATTAAGTTTATCCTTAATCTGTTTGTACTATCTTCTGTTTTACAAACTAATAGTACAGTGAAAATCGTAGCTCTTTATTTCAGTAAACACCGCAAATATCCTAGAAAAAGTAAAAAAAATTCGACACCCTAAATATTACAAACAAGGTAGGAGGTTAACCCAATGAATTTCTCAACAGAAATTTTAGGGCAATTAGTTTACTACCAATGTAGAAAACGATGTTTTCCAATCATCCAATTTTTCTCGATTTTTATGGCTGTTAAATTGTTTTATTTATGTATTTGTTGATCGTTGCCATTTTTGTACATCCTTTTGGTAATGGAATTGAAGGAAACTCCTAATTTAAATAAAAATAACTGATTGTGCAAGATAGATAAATCAGTTTATCTATTTCTTGTAGGGTCAAGTTAAATACTGTTGCCAAATTTCATATATTTTTAAACATCAAGGATTTGCGGTGACTTTATAAGTCTTCTACGGGGGACAGAATACCACCACCCACGGTACGTTATGCGTATTGTAAAAAGCGTCCGAAAGAACAAATCAAATGGTAGATGTCAAGATATCACAAGGCATCTCCCGGTGTGATACCATCGCATCGGCTTTGGTTGCGTTAAGTTGCTTCACGTTTTGTAGCTATGCCGATGACCACAGATTTCGCTACAGAAAGAGAATATCATGATGAAACTGCCGTGATCATAAAATTCCTAAGATAAAAGAGTTCCTCGTTCGGATCTCCGAGTGGGGGCTGTTTCGGGGACGTTAACATGCGTGGATTGAAATTTTAAAGTAGATTTTTGTAATATGTGAGGTTCAAACTTGAAAATATAAATTCAGTGCATGAATACCTTCAGTCAAATAAGCTTCATTTACTCACTCTCTGCAAAATTAAGGTCATCGACCACCACTTTTTATTATCCTGGGTACGATTTTTATTTTCGGTTTAGGCGTTAGTTTAAAATCTATATGTACTTCGAAAGCTTTCTGCTCCAAAATTTTGATGTTATGTTGTAAAAATTAACGACTTACTCAACTACAAGGTTAATCTCATGCCCCTATCCAGCATCTAGGGGTACTAACTTTAGAAAACTTTTCGCTTCTCTTGCAGACATGATCGATGATTTACAGATTAATTACCCAAGTACAAAAACTGCTATGCTGGGCGACTTTAATGTCTAAAACATCAACTGCTTAGTATTTAAATACGATTGACGGACAGTCAGTTGTGGATTTACTTAGGTTATCGATAACCTAACACGGATTTCTGATCATGGCGAAGAGTTCGCGAATGTTCTTGACCTGTATTTAACCACTAATCCAGAGATTTACACCTTCGTCATAAATCCATCGTTAGGTTCTTCCTATCAGAAAGTTTAGACATCGAGTATTCTACCGATTAGTGATAGAGACGCTCCTAAACTCTATAAGATTTGGCACTACAAATCTGCTAAACAGGACGATATCATGGAATATTTTCCAACATCTATTTCGAAGAAATGCGCTTTCAATGGCAAACCTTGATTCGATCAAAAATGCAAGGAAGCTGTTGATTCTAAACATGTTTGCCTACCGACAACGGAGTGAAAATCCTGACGTCATAAATCGTAACATTTTTGTACCCGGAACAGGTGCAAATAAATAGTTGAAGAAACCAAAGGGCCACACAATCAAAAAATTAAAAACTTCTTGCTTGCCTCAACAATTCCATAACCTTTTGGTAGGTCGTTAAGGCTAAAAATTTCAATAAATTCCCCACCTATTGGGAAAGCAAACTTTTTAGCGGAACTCTACCCACTATTCCCAATGTGTAGTCGAGGATGCCCGATATTATCTTCAGACATCATATCATAAAACCTATTTTAAAGAAGCTACATACCAAAAAAGCTTCTGATGCTGATAGATACTCATCACAGTACTCAAAAAATGTGCTAGTTTTTTTTTAAACTTTTCAACTTAGCCTACAAAAAGGCAAATTCTCATTCAGTCGATACCCAAAAGATGCAAGAAAACCTGGCCAAACTACCACCGACTAGTCACGCTGCTGTCACTAATTAAAAGTTATGGAAAGGGCTATCAATCAGCGTGTTCTAAAGAGCGTTATTTACCTAATTGTAGAACCAGTACTGACCAACAGCCTTGATTTCTCGGAACATCGAAGAACGGTTGGTGAGTCGAGTCTATTCTACAAGTAAAAGAGTTCAATGGATGTCAGCTTAATTCGTCCCAGAGGTACAGCGTGGCACTCCTCGTATAATCCTTTTCAAAAAATCTTTTATGTGGAGAACTCTTTTTAATAATTTGCTCTGAACTGCTGTGGACAAGTAATTTACAGCCATTAAAGACCAATATGAATCGGTTTATTTCACAGACGCGTCACTCTTGTAGCTCTTTAGGAATGTCCTTGCAGCACGTGTGCTATGCCCATAAAATAACTTATTTAAAAAAAAATGTAAATCAACCTTAACTGTTGTAAGAACAAAGATCTCAGTAACTTTTTTTGTAAAGTCTGTTCGAGAACATTTCACTCAAGTGGTATGAAAAGGTATCATCACCATCATCATCAGCTTATACTGTCCACTACTAGACGAGAGCCTACCCTCAAGTCTTGCCACTTTTTTCTGTTCTGGGCCGCATATACCCAATTTGCAGCCAATTTTTTCAAATCATCAGTCCACCGACTTGGTGGTCTACCTCTACTCCGATAGACTTCGGATCTTGATCGCCACTCTATGATTCTCTTTGCCCATCGCCAGTCCTTAAACCTAACAATATGCCCAGCCCAGTTCCATTTAAGATGTAGAATTAATTTGACTGCGTCTTGTACCCCCGTTCTCTTCCAGATAATGAGATTTCGGATGTGATATCTCTAAGGGTAATGCCTAACATTGACTTCTCCATCTTTCGTTGCATGACACATATTTTATTGATGTTTTTCTTCGTCATTGTGAGAGTATCAGCTCCGTATGTAAGAACGGCGAGTATACTTTTCTTTTTTTTTAAACACATAGAAAGGTTAGATTTGAATACGTAGGCTAGTTTGCCATATGCAGCCCATAATAGCCCTATTCGCCACTGAATTTCATGTGTTTTGTTATCTCGTCCTATGCTGATTTCATGTCCCAGGTATTTGTGGTATATTGGTGCACTTGCTTTATCTCTACGTTATTCTGTTTTATAGTGTTGCTTAATACAAAATTTGTCATAAACTGAGTCTTGGATAGATTGATTTTTAAACCAACCTTTCCTGAAGCATCCTGAAGTATATGTAGCATATTTTTTTTGCTTCTTGTATTTTATCTGTTATGTCATCGGCGAAACAGAGGTGATTTAACTTTTCGCCGTCAATATTAAGTCCCATTCTTTCCCAATTTATTGATTTTAGAATACTTTTTAGAAGTGTCACAAAAAGCTTGGATGCGAGCGTATCACTCTGCCACACTTCTCTTTCGATTCGAAATTTGCTGATGGATTGATTAGTTTGTGTTTTAATATGAGCGGTGGCATTTTTATATTTGTATTTAATGACATTATAATATCGATAATCAATACGACACTCAGCAAGCGCGTCCAAAAATATCTGCTGCCTTTTCGAAGTCCACAAATATGAGTACAAGAGGCTTATTATATTCTATACATTTTTCAATGAGGATGTTAACTGCAAGCAGATGGTCGTTTGTTTCATATCCCGAGCGAAAACCTGCCCGTGTTGTTGAAAGAAAAAAACACTGGAATTTGTTTGCTGGACGCTTGGTAAGTATTTTCGGGAATTACTTATATACATGGCTCAGGAGGCTAATAGGTCGATAGTCTGTAAGGTCTAAAGTATCTTCTTCTTTATGCATGATGACAATAGTTGCATTATTCCATTGCGATGGAGTTATTCCTTCCAGGAGGCATTTATCGAATGACATTTTACGTGATTTGATAATTTGTTGTCCTCCTTGTTTAATTGCCTCTACTACAATATTGTCTTCACCTGGAGCTTTGTTATTTTTCATGTCCTTCAAGGCTGATATGATTTCTTCTTCTGTGATGTCTGGGATATCCTCCGACCCCTGATTTAGGACTTTTGGTATGTTGATTTATGTTCTTTTTATCTTGTAAGGTATATAATTGTTGATAAAATAATTCGATGATTTGTAAAATATCTCTTTTGTTTATTACATTACCATGTATGTCCCTAATCTTGCATATGTCTTTCCTTCCCATTGTGTTATTCCTTTTCAAGACTTTTAGGTTTTTATTCTGTTCTACAACATTTTAATTTCCTCTGCATTTTTTGTCTTTTGTCTTTTCGAGTTTCCCTCGATATCTCTCTGTTTATAGTTCTGTATTCATTTGTAGTCTTATCTACCATTTCTCTTCTTTGCTTCATTAGCTGTTTTACTCTTTGATTTAATTTCTGTTCTTTTTGTTGTTTTTAGCAAGTTTTGTCAATGGCATTTTCTATACTATTGTTGATGTTTTCAAATATGTCATCAACTGCTGTATCTTTATTGTGTTTCAAGGAGCTTGAGATCTCTCTTCTATAGGAATTCACATCCTCCGGGGTTGTCCATTTTTTATGGTTTCTTTTAAGAATCATGTTGTTTTTTTCTTATTTAATGTTAATAGGCACTTATGCTCTCACAATGCGATGGTCACTCCCAACTGAACATATAATTAGGATACTTATGTCTTGGATAATGTCTTTCCTGTTACTGATTATGAAATCTACTGTATTTTTTGTTTTACCATCTGGACTAGACCATGTCCATTTTCTATTTTTGTTCTTTTTGAAGAAGGTTCATTACATATAAATTATTTTGATGTAGAAAATCTATTAGTGTCTTCCCTCTTTCGTTTCGATTTCCTAGCCCATGATGACCTATTGCAGTTTCCTCTCTGCTTCCAATTTTGGCATTGAAGTCACCGATCAACATCGTAAAATGCGTTTTTCCGTCTTGTAGAACAGTGGAAATTTCTTCGTCATATGTTTCTACTTCATCCTCTGAGTGGGTGTTCGCTGGTGTATAGGCCTGAACAATTTTTAGAGAGTAAAATCGTCTAGAAAAAATCTGATGATATTTTTGGATGGCCTAAGATTCCTGGATGTGATATTGTTGACTGAGTACTGACTAAAAGAAAAGGTGCCCGTATCTGTGGTTAATTAGATGGTTACTACAAAATTTTGTGGGATGAGTCATATTCACCAGGGACTCTTATTCTCATAAACAATAAACTTGTATCTCAATTGGGTTTAATTGAGGTGATTAAGATGTAGAAGATTGAACTTTTATTTAATATGCATCTATGTATAACGCTAAAATATTTTTGAATAATCTTGAGAAATTATTGGATTAACTACAAAACTAAAATGATATATTTATTATATTAACATAAAATTTTTAAATTTCAGTCAATATGGATTTCAAACTTACTTTCTTCGAAGCTGGTCATCTTCAGCAATGAGGATCAGGTTTCGGGGTAAAAACTAAAATGCAGTGTTTTGTGATCTTACAAAAGTATTTAACCGCGTTGCTCATGGTATTCTCCTTTGCAAACTGGAGACGGAATTAGGGGAAGCATTTTGAAATAGTTTTGCTCATATCAAACTCATTAGATAATCAGTAAACTTAGAGTATGAAATATCTTCTAGTTCAATGTTTACTTGTGAACTAACGCAGAGATCAGTCTGGGGACTATTACTCTGTTTGATCTACATGAATGATATTACAAAGCTTGACACAAACGATCGATTTGCTCTCTTCGCCCATGATATTGACTCCTTTTGGCATAGAAATGCTGACGAAGCATTGAACACTACTATTTTATGCGTCATGAAAGAATGGCGTAATTCAAATTGTTTAGTCTCTTAAATGTAATCTTTCATACATCACTTTAAACTGGCATTAACGAATCAAATTTGTGGTAAGTTCATCAGTTTACTAACTGAAAATAAATTAAAATTTGACTATCAAGTTTTAAGTTTGACGAAGAAACCCTCCTCTGGGTATTCTACGTTAAGGATGTTGGCTGTTTACCTTGATGAGCACACTCCTAGGATTTTTTCACTAACAGAGTTTACTTATGTTATGGCACCTATTTCTGGGGTTGATGCTTACAATAATTATTTAATTCTTTGTTCATCTTGCGAAAGAGAGCGTTAAAAATTATTTTTAGAATTAATAGCAGGAGGACTTGCAAACCTTACTTTAAAAAGCTTAAAATTTTGACTATTTATTCTTTATCTCTCTTAGAAAGTATAAGTATAATACATAAAAAGGTTGGTGTGAGTGGTGAATCAAGTTAGTCTACGTTTAATACTAGGCAGGGAAAACACACACATTCATTTACCTATCCCAATAACCACCCAAATAAAAAACAGTCATTTGTATATAATATTAACAAAGCATTTAAAAAGTTAACAGCTTATTTGGAAGCTATAAAAATAGAAAAACTCCAGAAAAGAGCTAAAAAATGGATGCTTGAAAAAGTATATTATTGTTTAAGTGAGTTCTTTAATGATACGTGATAAGTGTCTAATATTTCTGTGAGACGCTGTGTTATAACTGGTAAACAAATATGAGAACAGCTTAAACTAAAAAACCTTGTGCCATTAGGTTTGAGAGGATTGATATTTATTTGGCTTGCTTCTATTGTGTATATCTATAGATTTAAGTGCATTGATTTTTCCTCTGAACTTCTGGATGGGCTTGGCCAATCAGTAACCATAGTCAAGTGTTTTTCAAAATCTTTGGCGTCGGTATTTCAGAGCATTGGGTATCTGTTATTTCATCACTATTAAGTTGTTACTTGTTATTTATTTCTTCTCTAACATTGGTTAGTGTCTTCTCTAGTTCAATATTTGCTTGTATAAGTCTTTAATTGTTATCTTCTTTAGTTAAAGATAGTATATTTTTTATATTTGGAAAAATTTCTGGGTTTCCTTATAAACTGCTTAACTGCTCTTTCCTCTGCGTTGACCTTTCTCGCATAGAACAAGAACCATATTACTTCTTGGTACTCCTCTCTGATCTCAATTTGTTTAGCTGCTCTCTTAAAATTTGCATAGTTTAATGCAACGACAAGAAATCTGGATTTGGTGATAGACTAAGTTTGCAATGCTATGGGTTTCGGTTCTATTTGTTCCAGATTTCTCAGTAGTGCCCCGCCTGTTCAGCCTCGTGCCACCAGTGGTTCGTCCACTCTCACATTCAGCACCTGGCTCAAACATAACCTGGCAGACTCCAGGTAGCGATTCTTATTCTTGACAACCGTTTTCGTTTTCCTCCCCTTGAAATTCTCTTGACGTTTTATGTCTTCCCCGAGTTTTTTATTTTCAGGTTGTTCTCTAGTTCCGAAGAACCAGTGTAGGTATCCCATTAGCACTGGCGACTCCTGATAGCAGATTCAACAACTGCCATTAGTTATTATTATTGTTATCTGAAAAAACACAAACTCATGTCCAGTAGATTATTGATCATCGATCAGACTTACCTGCCTGAAAGAACCAAGGATAACTACCCTCTGTAACTTCATTGCAAGTTTATCAGCCGAGAAAAAAACAAATAACTTTTTTGTTGTTTTATCGAGAAGTGCTATATCAGGTTTGTAGGCTTGCAAACGCCTTGCGGTCAAAAAGGCAAAATTCCAGTAAATGCAGCACCTGTCATTTTCCAAAATCGACTCGGTTTTTCCCGGACAATATAGCAATCTGAGTCCATCATCAATACCGAATGAAAATCTAAGAAGGTAATATAAGATACATAACGCTTCATTATAACAATAGGTGTGCATACATGCAAATGGTACTGCTCGCCACTTCGGTAAACCGCCACAATACAATCAGGTATTAATCACACCATCTTGATAATGTTATAGCAATCACTTGACCTCTGACTGGGTGATTGTAGAAAAGTTATGCAAGTTTTTTCGACAGCTGCAATCAATAATGTTTCTCTAAATCACTTTATGTTGAGGCTTTTCTGTATGCTGCCTATAAAATGGTTGTTGTTCTACGGCTTTAATAAATATTAGTCGATTTTAAATCTAGCATGTTAATCTTGTCATTTTGTTATTTAATGACGTCGCTAAAGTTTACTGTGAGACCAAGTTGTTCTTCTGCTCCTTTCGTAGCTCTTTTCCCATGACCGCAGACGATTTCTAGGAGTGAATCTGTAATTTGTACAACCTTACAGTCCCACCACAATTCGATTATGCAGACACTATGAGCAGAAAAGCATCTTCTATTTTGATGACATGAAAGGTATATTCGAGGGATCGGGATCGAAAATGAGGACTTAATATTTTGTGTGCTAATATCCAAATCTCACAATTCTTTTATCACCTACTTCACTACTCCAAACGAATAGAGAAGTACCGCACTATCCAGCATAGTAATAGCAGCAACTTTATTGAATTTTGAGCGTTTTGGCGAGCAGACTTTTTTAGTCGTCCCCTATGCTTGCTACAGAGGGCGATTTTAATAGTTGCCGTATTATGTTGTGCAATGTCTAAATATGTATACGTTTCCTTGGTATTTAAATGATGTAGAATGTTTTCATCTAATTACTGCATATTCTCTAGATGTTTACAATTCCGTCGTCTGTTTAGTTTGATACGTCCAAATTCTATACCAATATACGGGGTGTATCCTTTGATTATTTTAAGTGATTGATTTACGTCTCATTCTAGATTAGATTATCACCAAATATCACCAATACGATATTCAAAAAAAAAAATTTCCAGCTACGCCCCATAGTGGGCAATGTCATTCAGGATTAATTGCTTTATTGTATACTGGAAATATATTGGATAACCAAGTTATCATTTTTAAGTAAAAAAAGATATATATATATATATATATATATATATATATATATATATATATATATATATATATATATATATATATACAGTTTCCTATAGACTAATTAGTTTATAAAGATATAGGGTGTGATGTTTGCAATACGTTGAAAATATTACGTAAAATTTAACATCTAACTTCACTAGGATTAAATTTTATTCTCAATTTAGTTGCTGTAGTACCAATATTTCTTATTAAAAATATGTGTTTCATTTACCACGTTGTTCAGTCAGGAATCGCTAAATCTCAAAAAAAATGTTAATATCATAAAACGAAAACTAAAATAAAATTGCAGTTGTATAAATTTGGACACAATATTTCATTTTTGTCGGTTTAATAATAAATTAAAACGTTTTCTTCTTACTATTTCATATAAGAAAATAAATTACCAATATCAAATTAGAATAGTTCTAAAGTTAAACCTTTTTAGGTAATAAAACCTAATATTTTTATTCATGAGCGTTTCATAAAAAAATATGACCCAGTGTACTGTTGTTTTTGACAAATAAGTTAGCAGATCTGATTGTAAATATTTTTTCAACCTGAATTTCAAATATGTTTTTGTAACGTAATGAAAATTTTCATATTAATATTATTTGATTTTATTTGTTTTGTCTATTGTAATTATTCTTTAGTTTTTGTGGTTGGCTCCACCAAAAGGAAGTGGTTGTATAAAATTTAAGGCAACAGTGGTTGAATCTGTAGATATATGGTTTAGCGAAGATGGTGACTTAACTAAAATTTTATGTGAAGAAGCTCCTGATACTGAAGATACACAACCGAAAATTCTGAAATATTGTTGCACTTGTGACGAAGCTAAGTATGAAGTAAGATCAACTTAACATAAGTTGTTATTAGACATGTATCATGTATATTAATTAATTAAGAGAGTTCTAGTTTACCTTGCTGTTACTCAAAAATTTATGTTGAGCCATTTATATCAATTTTATTTCATATAAAATATATTAGTTCCCTGAAGATACCGTCGATACTACAACATTATTGATCATTTAATAAAATTATAAAATTATGAATCCTTTGCATAGTTTCTAAGGATCAATATTTACATTTTCTTGTCTTCAGATATATCTTTCATATGTTTAGAATACAGCATTTTTTAGATCTCCAACTAGAGTTTTCTATGAACAAACAAATCGCTCTTAAATCGTGTACACTTTGGGAGTGAATTTTTCAATTTAATTTAGGACAGTATTACACAACTAAGATTATCTAAACAAATATAACAACACGGTTGCGAAAAAAGAGATTCACGTTGGTCCTGAATCACTTAACAACTCGGCGGGAAACACGATCCTGGGTAATTCTACCTAAAGCGATGATATTCCCATAAAAAAAATTTTTGAAAACGGTAATATGAGTGGTAGCAAGTTAAACCATATATGGATGTGATACATTAGCGTGCTGTATATTTCTAGTATATGTCCATCGAATCCCTTCCTTGAGGTTTTCCTAAACTTTTGACGTTTTTATTCGTTGCTTTAAATGCTTCTCTGTTTCTCATTTATCATAAATTAACATGATTATTTACACGTTTATACGCAAAAGTTTTTTACTAATTCATTTTCATTAAAATTTCCTTTAGTTCGTTAAGTGACAGGAGATATCATATGTACAGGTTGCTCTGCTTATTTTAAACATATATATACTTTTGTTGGAACTATAGTTCTTTAAACAGATTCATAAGAGGAGATTAAGAAAAGGGGAGTATTTAGACAAAATTTCTTTTAGTACATACCTTTTTACTTTTTTGCTACATGAAAATATTGTATATATGAAAAAATCACACTTAAGATATTTACATTTCTTTACATTTTAAGGTTTCTAGATTACGAAAAACACATTTTCCGCAGTCTAACGGTTCGTCTGTCTGCTTGTCTGTTTATCGGCATGATAACTCTCGAATAAACTGGACTATCAACTTTAAAATTGGTATACCTATATTGCTTAAAGGAAAAGGGGTGAAAAATGTGGGAGTCGAAAATTTGTATATGTTCAACAGAACTATTAGAGTTTTTCCTGGTTTTTGATTACCATAATGAACAAATGTTAGGTTGGTGGTATGCTGAAACATTTAAAGGGTTAAAGGGGTGAATAAGTCGGTTAGAGGGCTTGCCTTGTAACTGTCGTGTTATATATCCTTAGTGAATTTCTTGGAGTTGAGGAATCTGAAATTTGCATTATTTTTTCATTATGGTCAAACTCGTGAGGGGTTACACAGAATGGAGAAGATTAGAAGGGTTCCATAGTATGTATTATTTTTAGGGTTCTTGGAGTCAAGTAACCTGAAAATCGTGGTTAATTATAAAGGGCTAAAGGAGCTGGGAGAGTCACTTCATATATATATATATATATATATATATATATATATATATATATATATATATATATATATATATATATATACATATATATATATATATATATATATATATGACATATAACACCATCCGAGTTCCGGATTAACCGAGCCAATCTAAGAACCTGTTTATCCGAGGTACGCGCGTCTATGCTGCGTATTAACCGAGCTTCTAAAATATGTATGTACATATTTCCATTTAAAATCGTCGGGGTCTTCGGGGAATCCCCCTGGCCCGTGTGAGGGGTTCCCCTATTTATGTTTTTGGACTCTTCCAGCATGTAAATTTGCGTGAATGCAGTGCGTTATAGCGTTTACTACGGAGAAGTACGAGTATACTCACATAATTTATTTGGTTGGAGTTCTGGTAGTTAAGTGTAATTAATACGAACTGCTTTGTTTGAATTTCTATTTGTCGTATTATAATGGAGCAAAACAAGCGTAAAAGAATCGTCGTTCCCATTGAAGGAAAATTAAAAGCCATCAGAAGAATTGAAGCAGGAGAGACAATTAACGTTATTGCACGTGATTATGGAGTAGGTGAGGTAACAGTTGGAGATTGGAAAAAAAATCGCACAAAAATAGAAGAGTGGTGTATAAATCAAGTCTCCTCGTCCTCAGGAAGAAAATCAATGAAAATCGGCGACTATGAAAAGGATAATGAAACTTTATTCATGTGGTTTAACCAACAGAGATCAAAAGGTGTGCCTCTGCCAGGTCCAATTTTACAACAGAAAGCAATAATGACTAGTAGGCAATTCCCAGAGATAGATCAGTTTACCGCCAGTTCTGGATGGCTTGACCGCTGGAAAAAACGGTTCGGTCTACGACAACTGACTGTATGTGGTGAAAAACTTTCTGCTGATGTGTCATCAATTGAGAAGTTTAAGCAGAACTTTAAAAAGCAAATCGAAGATTGTGGATACACATGTGATCAAATTTACAACTGTGACGAAACTGGTCTGAATTATAAAAATGCTTCCATTAAAAACATTGGCATCTCGACAGGAAAAATCAGCTCCTGGGCACAAACGAAGTAAGGAGAGATTAACTATAATGGTATATTCCAATGCATCTGGCAAGCACAAAGTCCCACTGATGGTGATTGGCAAGTCTGCACGTCCAAGAGCTTTAAAAGACATCTCACCCAAAGCCCTACTAGTCTATTACAAAAGTCAGAAGAGCGCATGGATGAATGCGACCTTATTTACTAACTGGTTTGAAGAAGAGTTCGTGCCATCTGTGACTAAATTTTTGAACAGAAACCGTCTTCCTATTAAAGCAATTTTGTTAATGGATAATGCTCCCTCTCACCCTGGAGAAGGACTTCATGTGGGCGAAATTGTTGTGAAATTTTTTCCTCCAAATGTAACCAGCATAATTCAACCAATGGATCAAGGCATCCTCGAAAAGATTTTAAAAAATTATAGGCGTTTATATCTTGAACATCTGTTAGAATACACAGAAAAGGAGGATATTATCAATGGGATGAGAAAGGTTATACTGAAAAATGTTATTTACTGGGTAAGTCAAGTTTGGGATTCTGTGCGTACTACCACTATTCAAAAATCTTGGTCAAAAGTTATTGATTTTAAGGACTATAATGACGGTGAAAATGATACTCCATTAAATGAATTAGCTTTGAAATTGAGAAGCCATGGAGAAATGTCCTGTTCAAATTTTGACAGCGAGATAGAAAAAAAAGAAACAAGTTTATTTGAATTAATGCAAAAATTAAAAGGTTGCAAAAATGTGACAAGAGAAGATGTTGTTGAATGGATTACAGCAGATGATTTAGAAGAAGAAATGAGTATTGAAGAAATAACGAATGCCTTTCAGGAAACCGAAAAATCAGATGACGATGACGATGACGAAGCGGCGGTGGATGAACAGTCTCCCACTAAGATCTCTCATCAAGAAGGTTTTGCTTCTTTGGAAAAAGTTTTGAGGAATATCGAACAACAACCAGAGGCAACCCCAGCGGATTTGCTTCTTCTTAATAGATGGAGAAACATTGCAGCGAGAAAAAGAAGATAATGTATGTACCTATTATATGTTAAAAACGTTAATACATCCGTTTAAAGTATTGGTGTTTATTTTTTGAATGAATAAAAAACAAATCCGGATTATCCGAGTTTTCGGTTATCCGAGGAGGGTGCCCCCCCACGTTACCTCGGATAACCGGGGTTCTACTGTATATATATATATATATATATATATATATATATATATATATATATATATATATATATATATATATATATATATACAGTGTTATATTTCATTTTTAGGGTGCTTGAAGTTGAGACATCTAAGAATTGTTTTTTTTTTAGAGAAAGGTGGTAAAACGAGGTTAATTTGATCAACTTTTAAAAATTCTCAATATAATAATAGGAACTTTGAACATAAATGTTTATAATAAAATATGTAAGAATCTAAGAGAGCTATCTTAAATATATTAAGCTATATATCCTTGTCAGAGTTTTTAAATGCTAATTTTGTATGTAACTTATTTTAATCGCACGTATAAATAATATGAAAGGTTTGGAATATGGGGGTAGTTAATTATTTGGTAGTAATGTCTTACCGTAAGATATGATATCATTTCCGTTTTCAAAATATTAGTTAGTAATTATAATTGTTCAGGGTAAGAAAGACAAATTCCGTATTTATTTTACGATTTATTTTATATATAATATTTTTGATTATTTAAATTATCGAGTTTTAATAGATTAATTAAGTGATTTTTTAGTGTGAAAAACGAATGTGTTTATTTTAGTTTTTTAAATATAGTCATCGAGTATTTGCTTTAATTTGTTTGTTGAAAAGAATTATTAAAAAATGGCAAATTATTTATTCGTAATCAGTAATCGTAGACAATGAGGAATTTCCAATACTATTAATAATTTACGTTTCAAATATTACATTACAATAAGTATCAATGAAAAGATTGATTTACAAAGATACTTATAGTACACTTGTTAATTTGATATTCGAATGTGTGATTTGAGAGAAAAAAATATGTTGTATCAGTTGGGTCGGGTGGGCTAAATAGCAGGAGGTTGGGTATTTTTTATTTAACATTGATAAAAATACATAGAAGGTATGAATTAAAAGATTTTTATGCAATTATTAAATATATTTCTAAAAATTTGGTAAGTATTAAGAATTACAGTGCATTGTGATTAGAGGAAGATTAATAGGGAATGAAAATAAAAAATATGTTCTCTAAATAGTTTCGTTAACCAAGTCATAATGTTATATGGCTGTAGATATAAAGGGATACATATATGCTCTAGTTAAAAGAATGTGAGAGAATCAAGTTGTAATTTGCTAAGTAAATGACTATAAAATTCTACATTTCCTCACTTTTCAGGGTTCCTTGACCAAGAAAAACATAATCCTCAATCTCTGTTAGTTTGTTTGTCTGTCGCTTGTCTATTAGTAGGATAAACTTTTAAATTAGATGTCGATTTGAAATTTGATACCCATATAATGTTTGAAGTAGGAATGGGAACAATAGTTTCATGGCTATATCGTTTAAGGGGCCGATGGTGAATTTTCAACAATATGAGAGTTTTTCCTGGTCTTTTGATTGGATATTAAACACATTTTAAGTATCTATACTTATGGTCAAACATATAAAGGGTTAGAAGTGTATATCGCATAATATTTTCTTTTCAGGGTTTTTAGCGTTATTTCACGTTGCTTTCTATTATTTGTAGTCTAACATTAAAGAGGTTTACTTGCATAAGTCCGTTTTAGAATCTTTCGAGTTAAGATATTTGAAGATTGTTGTTTGTTTGTTTGTTTCTGTTGGGCAGGGCGCATCGACAGCTAAGATCATTTAGCGCCCACTAGAGTTAGTTTGGTATAAATAGATTAGAGTATGAAGTTGAATTCTTTTAAGTAATTATATTTTCTTTAAGTGGGACAAAAGATTTTATGAGGATGGTGATGTTGGATGGGATGCCGTGGGTGTCTCTCAAGTTTTGATGTTGAATGGATTCGATTAGATGTAACACTGATAAGGGGGAGTCACATTTAGGACAGAGTGTAGGGGGATCTCTCTTTAATAGATGTACATGCGTGGAATAGGTGTGTCTCAATGCCAGTCTTCTCATTATTACATTATGTCTTCGGTTCAATTCTGTGGAGTTAAAGGGAGGAAATACATTGGTTTTGATGGACCATAATTTGTTTTTAATTGAAGATTGTTGTATTTTGTTTTTAATATTTTTAATTTTAACCGAAATTGTATACAAAGGAAAATGTCAGGTTTCAATTGTTCATGTCAATTTTTTTTTGTAATTAATACCTTACCTTGAAAAATATTAACCTGTGGTGTTTGGAGTTATTCTTTCATGTGAGAAAGTCAAATTCAGTAGTGGTTTTAGAACTGCCTGGAAAGGTGATGCTGGGTAAATTATTTTACAGATTTTTTAAAACTAGTTCTCTAAATAGTTACCATAATATAAGATTAAGGAAGAGATAGTATGCATACACATAATACAAAATTAAAATAAAATGAGCATCTCAATTTTGAACAAATTTTATCTCTTATTAAAAATATTATTTCTTCAATTATATTTCTGTTACGTAACATGTTATACTAAAACTGAAAAATATTGCCTAATGTAATCATTTATTTTTACTGGCATATCTTTAGGTAACTTTTGAAGGTCTATGGTCAAGAAACACACACCCGAAAGATTTTCCTTCCAATGGTAAAGTAACACGATTTAGCGATATCATAGGTGCTTCACATACTGTTAACTATAGCTTTTGGAGCTATGGGGATTATGCTAGTGAAGGTTTGCAGCAACTCGCTGAATTTGGAAATACACGGTTGCTAGAAAGTGAACTCAAGGCAAAGGTAAATGTTTACAAGAGTTAATAGTAAATAAGTATTTATATCAATAAAACAAAATAAAATTTAAAATGTTTGACTTAAGTTCAACCAAAATTTCATTTCGGAAAAGATGAAGATATAAAAAAGACTGGTATCAAATTTTTATTTCAATATATTTCCGGTAATATGGAATAAGACTTATTTTAAAAAGATGTTTTGATATTATACATCGCACATATTTCTCTCAGTTTTTGATACTTTATCCAAACGTCAACTGCCGGTTATCACTAAATCTCACAAGATTTCCAGGACACCCTATATCGATAAAATAGTAATAATAAAACAGTCAAGTATTTGCTTTTTCTTCTTTCTTTAGTTTCTTTAGTAAAGTCCAAATGTTATTTATAAGCACTAAGTATTTTTTTTCATCAGAATATTTTCGTTTTTCAGTTATGGTAGAAAGTCATTGTCACTTTCATGCAACTGAAACATGCTTATATTACTTGCTTTTTGCAGGTGACAAATTTACGAAGTCATTTTTAGACCCTAAATAAAGAAAATCTAAAACTGAAGCCGGTTGTACTAAAATTGTAGTTAACCTTGTTAATTCTAAAGGAAAACCATATGTGTTTTAAGTTTTTTAATTCATTGTAAAAGTCTATATAATTTATTTTATTACTAGGTTTTTAAAGAATTCCTTTTTAAGAAGAATATTACGAATTTTATTTTGTTTGTTAATATGTCAAAAACTATTAGTTAAAAATACGTTAAATTAGAATATTGTCGGAAAAATTTGATGTAGCATATAGCATTATTTTAAGTATTAGATAGTCCTATAAAACACGGTGATGGCACAAAAGTGTAATATATTTTAACATTGTTTCCATATCACAAAATAATCTAAAAATATTTCTTAATATTAATTTCATATTCAATATTTATTATATTAAAATGTCTTATATGCTTTTCTTGGTGCTTTAAGGGTCCTAGTACCTCTCGTAGTGGAATCAATCAGAAGAACTTTAACATTTTTTTATATGAAGATTTTTGTTTAAAAAGCTTTTCCGGTCCACCTATGGCTTAGTTTTATTGAAAAAAAAGTAAAATATGAAGTTTTTTCAAGAATATAAAAAAGCAGTTTTTGTCCTAACTAACTAATTTTAAAATATTGTTTTTTTGAAAAATGGCGGAATATACTTTGTTCAAAAAGTATTGGATAATTATAAAAAAAAACCCGACGCAAATTTTTAATTCATTTATTGTCATAGTTATTGTCAACATGAAATACAATAACGTCTATAAGAAGAACCGTTAAAAATATTTTTAACTGTACTCACACAGCAATGTATACTTTTTAGGAGATCTTTTTTTGTGAAAAAAAGAGAGTTTATATTTTTACCTCTGGGTATGTAGCACCCTAGATATTAAATATCCGTAATTACTAGTAATTCTTTTCAGTATATGCCATTTTACCTAGTGAGAAGTTATAATGACGTTATTATGACGACGACTCGATTCTTGTGCCGACAAACCAACGAAATTTGTATTAGGTCCTAGGTACGTGACATTTGGTAACATAAATCTGATATATATATATATATATATATATATATATATATATATATATATATATATATATATATATATATATATATATATATATATATATATATATATATATATATATATATATATATATATATGAATATTATATATATATATACGGCGTCTCGCCAAAAGCTCATTTGGCATTTTCAAGATCTCTTGCTGCTGCTGCTACTCGATACTGTGTTCATGCGGATGCTGCCGTTGGAAGCTTTAGCAAAATTTCATGCCATTTCAACGATTAGTTTACAAGTTTAAGTGGTTTTAGTGACGCTACTTTTGATATTTTCAAAACAATGAAAAAAATCGAATTTCGTGTGTGGATTAAACACTGTTTTTTGATGGGAAAAAATACCATTCAAGCAAAGCAATGGCTTGATAAGTGTTAGGGGAAGTCCGCCCCTGGAAAATCACTCATCATTTACTTGTATGCTAAATTTAGACAGCGGTCGTACAGATACAAATGATGCTAAACGCTCTGGACGCCCAAATGAGGCGGTTACACCGGAAAACATAAAAAAATCCACAAAATTGTTTTAGATGACTGTAAAGTGAAATTGTGTGAGATAGCTAACACCCTAAAGATAATAAAAGAACGTGTTGGTCATATTTTGCATGAACATTTGGGCATGAGAGAGCTCTATTCGAAATGGGTACCGCGTTTGCTCACAGTGGACCAAAAACAACAACGTGTTGATGATTCTGAGCGTTGTTTGGACCTGTGCAATAAAAAGGATCTTTTCATGCGATGTGACAATGGCTGAAACACGGATCCACCACTACACACTGGAATCAAATCGGCAGTAAACTAAGTAGATAGCAGCCGGTGAAAGCTGCCTGAAGCGATCAAAGACACAACTGTCGGCAGGGAAGTTTTTGGCCTCTGTATTTTGGGATGCGTATGGAATAAATTTCAGCGACTATGTTGAGAAGGGAAATTATATAAAGCTATTATCTATTCGCAGAGCTCAAAAAAATGCTGCCGGGAAAGAGATTTGGCTTCAATGAAGAAGTTATCGCCGAAACTGAGGCCTATTTTGAAGACAAAGACAAATCCTTCTACAAGAAAGTTTAAAGGAGACGATCTTGATGAATAAAGTCAAAGCAAAAAAAACATGTGTTTTAAGTATCCTAGACTAAAAAACTTTTCAGCCTATATATATACATATATATATATATATATATATATATATATATATATATATATATATATATATATATATATATATATATATATATATATATATATATATATATATATATATATATATATATATATATATATATATATATATATATATATATATATATATATACTAGCCGGGCCCGCGGCTCCGCTCGCGTGGACTTGATGCACTGCTATCGTCACTACTTATTCCTTATGTTACCCAACGTAATAAAATATCTCCCATTATTTCCCCTTATCTCCCAATATTTCTCCTTATATCCCATTATCTCTACATAATTTCCATTATCTAGACTTATCTCTGCTCATCTCCCATTATTTCTCCTTATCTCCCATTATTTCTCCTTATCTCCCATTATCTCACCTTATTTTCCATTATGTAGGCTTATCTCGCAATATTTCACAATATCTCCCATTATTTCTCCTTATCTCCCATTATCTTACCATAACTCCCATTATCTAGACTTATCTCTCATTATGTCTCCTTATCTAGGCTTATCTCGACTTATCTCGCAATATTTCTCCTTATCTCCTATTATTTCTCCTTACCTCCCATTATCTCACCATAACTCCCATTATCTAGACTTATCTCTGCTTATCTCTCATTATTTCTCCTTATCTCCCATTTTTTATACTTATTTCCCATTATCTCACCTTATCTCCCATTATCGAGGCTTATCTCGACTTATCTCCCATTATTTCTCCTTATCTCCCATTATCTCACCTTATCTCCCAGGCTTATATCGAATTATATAGAACATATGTATAAATTTATAAAAAACACGTAAATCGGATAAAGGGTTCTCGAGTAATAAGCGCACTAACGGACAGACAGAGAGACGTTACATTTTATATATATTATATTCTTTTCTACATGATATTGTTTCATATTTAATGCTTTAGGCAGTGTATTGCAAGAGAACGCGCTAGCGGCAAACTTTTCTCCGACTTGATTCACTATTATCGTCACTGCTTATTCCTTATGTCACCTAACGTAATAAAATATATCCTATAACATACGTTTGTTGAAAAAAAAAAGCACGTAAATCGGATAAGTGGTTCTCCAGTGATAAGCGCACTAACGGACAAACAGACAGGCAGACAGACAGAGAGACGTTGCATTTTATATATTACAGATATTCTTTGCTCCATGATCGGACAGACAGAGAGACGTTGCATTTTATATACTCGTATATTATAGTTATATTTTGCTATATGATATTGTTCCATATTTAGTGGTTTAGGCAGTGTATTGCAAGAGAACGCGGTAGCGGCAAACTTTTTTCCTATTTGATTCACTGTTATCGTCACTGCTTATTCCTCATGGTACCTAATGTAATAAAATATAGTCTATAACCTGGCCAGAGAACATATGTATGTTTTAAAAAAAAAGCACGTAAATCAGATAAGTGGTTCTCCAGTGATAAGCGCACTAACGGACGGACAGACAGACAGATGGACAGAGAGACGTTGCATTTTATATATATTATAGATATAGATTATTATTATTATATAACCTGGCCAAAGAATTGGTATGAATTTAAAAAAAGACACGTAAATCGGATAAGTGGTTCTCGCGTGATAAATGCATTAATGGACAGACTGATAGACAGAGAGACATTGCATTTTATATTTATTATAGATTATAGATATTCTCTGCTACATAATATTGTTCCATATTTAATGGTTTTTCACTGTGTATTGCAAGAGAACGCGCTAGCGGCAAATTTTTTTCCGATTTGATTCACTATTATCGTGACTGCTTATCCTCATGTTACCTAACATAATAAAATATAGCCTATAACCTGGCCAGAGAACATATGTACGTTTAAAAAAAAAGCACGTAAATCGGATAAGTGGTTTTCCAGTGATAAGCGCACTAACGGACAGACAGACAGAGATATGTTGCATTTTATATATATTATAGATATAATAAAATATATATCTATAACCTGGTCAGAGAACATATGTATGAATTTAAAAAATCACGTAAATCGGATAAGTGTTTCTCGAGGAATAAGCACACTAACGGACAGACAGACAGACAGAGAGACGTTGCATTTTATATATAGATTATTATTATTATTATTATATAAACCTGGACAAAGAATGTATGTATGAATTTAAAAAAAGACAGGTAAATCGGATAAGTGGTTCTCGCGTGATAAACGCACTAATGGACAGACAGACAGAGAGACATTGCATTTTATATATATTTATCGATTATATATATTCTCTGCTACATAATATTGTTCCATATTTAATGGTTTAGGCTGTGTACTGCAAAGGAACGCCCTAGCGGCAAACTTTTTTTCGACTTCATTCACTATTTTACGTCACTGCTCATTCCTTATGCTACCTATCGTAATAAAATATAGCCTATAACCGGGCCAGAGAACATATGTATGTTTAAAAAAAAAAGTACGTAAATCGGATAAGTAGTTCTCCAGTGATAAGCGCACTAACGGACAGACGGACAGACAGACAGACAGACAGAGAGACGTTGCATTTTATATATATTATATATATATATATATATATATATATATATATATATATATATATATATATATATATATATATACATATATATATATATATATATATATATATATATATATATATATATATATATATATATATACATATATATATATATATATATATATATATATATATATATATATATATATATATATATATATATATATATATATATATATATATACAGTAGAATCCGAAATAATACGGACCAAAGTAATTTCAGATAATCGAAATTTCGGTTAATCCGAATTTTTTATAAACTAGAAGTTTAGAATGAATACAACATTGCAGATTCACTTAAAAGCATTTATACGATATGCTATTACGTACATAGATATTTATTAAAACAAAGAATAAAACAATTAGTTTACTTATTTTTTCTATATGTATGGAAAATCGAAAATAAAACAGTTTCATTCTTAACTCTAATGTCTTAAAAATGAGGTAATTTTTAACTGCACTCGTTTTGCGTTAGTTGTGTTTTTGGCTGCAATGTCTCTCTAACGTTTGATGAGCAAAACGTCCGCGGCGGTTGCATTTTCTTGTTGTTTTACCTAAGTTAACGCTTTTTCTAGGGCCTCTTGTCCTTCTGAATGTGACATTTTTACTGGAATATTGTCAGTGGCTTCTACTTCGTATCATCATCGTCATCACTGTCTATTTTATTAGCATTTTTGCATACACTTTTAATTAATTCTTGGTCAGTCATTCCATCTTCCACACTATCACTGTTTAACCATTCACAAACATCGGTTTCCGTAACACTTTCTCATTCTAATATTCTTGTAATAATTTGATGTAAACTTTCAATATCTTTTGACTCTGCCTCTCAGTAATGTCTCTCCTCTTGTGGAATCAGTTTTGACCAAGATTTTTCCAGAATACTACTCTTTACTTGATTCCACGCTGAAGCTATCCAATATATAACATTTTTTAAATTTATCTTTTTTAGACAATCAGTAAGATTGCCACCTTCATCTACTTCTTCTAAAATATGCTCCAATAACAAACGCCTGTAATTGCGTTTTAAATTTTCCAGTACACCCTGATTCATAAGGTGAATGAGAAAAGTTACAGAAGGAGGCAAAACATTGCTTTCAAGTTGCTCCGCACTTGGGTGAGTGGGGGCGTTATCTAGTAACAGAATACATTTTCTGGGATATCCAAATTCTTTTAAAAAAAGTTCCACTTTGAGAACAAAATCTCCAAAAAACCAGTCTTTAAATAGAGTCGCGTTTATCTAAGCATTGTTTTGATTTTTATACAAAACAGGAAAAGCATTGCGAGGAATATTCTTAAGGGTTCGTGGATTTGCTGACTTACCAGTTCATAATAATGGGAGCTTGTGTCTTCCAGAAGCATTACTGCATGCAAGAATAGTAATACGTTCTTTGCTACGTTTCTAACCAGGTGCTCCAGCTTCCGTTTTTGAAGCTAAGGTATTTGACGGCAACATTTTGTAACTCAAACCTGTTTCATCACACATTATAGATTTGGTTTGGTCGTAAACCATGTTCTTTCATAAGCTGCTCAAAATTCTCTGCAAATTTTTTTGCAGCATATACATCAGCCGACAATCTTTCTCCACAAACTTTTAGTTAACGTACACCATGTCTTTTTTTCCACCTGTCTAGCCATCCATCACTTGCAGAAAAATTTACAGGCGCTTCAATAACCGGCAACTCTTCGCTTAAACTCACTGCCTTATGTTTTAAAATTGTTCCTGAAATTGGTATTCTACGTTTTCGATTCTGTGTAAACCATAAAAATAAAGAATCATCCACTTTTTGGTATTCACCGCTTTTCATACTTTTTCGTACCTGTGTGGGCGATGACAAAACACTACACCATTTTTCAAGTTTTTCGCGATTTTTTCTCCACTCTGAAACAATACTCACGGCTACACCTAAATCCTTCGCTATATTTTTAAGAAGTTCACCATTTTCTAAACGTTGAATTGCTTCAAGTTTCTCTTTTAAGGTAATAACAACGCGTTTACGCTTATTATTATGACGCTTTTGTAAAATATCTATTAAAATGAAACTATTACCTCTGCGATAATAATAGACGTAATAAGTAACACTCGTCGACTAACCAAAACATAGACAGCAGTGAAATTCTAGACGTCGGGGAGTCCTTGTCGCGTTGAGGAAACCACTCATCGTCTGTTTCGAATAATGGGGATTTTTTCGTTTAATGGGAATACAATTTGCTTTTTAACAGTTTGTTTCGGATAAGCCGGATTTTAGATAATCGCGATTCGGATAATCGGGATTATACTGTATAATTGTATATATATATATATATATATATATATATATATATATATATATATATATATATATATATATATATATATATATATAAACAGGTTTATTATATTTATTTAAAAAAAGTCAAATCAAATTTGTAACAATACCATTTTTTTTATAATCTTAGTAATGACACAGTAAACATAAAACATAGTAGCGACGCTCAAGAAAATTTTTAGGTCCTGTTTTTTATCATACATGCGTCCCCTATTACACCAGCCAGCGCGGTCGCGGGTTGTGTTTACATCTAGATTTCAAGGAGAATCTTTTTATAACGTGCTCCGAAATTCATTAATTACTAATAATTTTCCACTAAGTAAATGACTCGTTTGACTTTATAATTAATAATAATTATAAAAAAGATGTCAAGAGAAAGTTTTTGTTGTGAGTTTAACGCTTGTAAAAATATATGTGGTATCTCCAAAGGAGTTAGAGTTTTTTAAAAATTTCCCAAAGATCCTAAAAGGTAATTTAATCATAATTCTTTATTTCTATTATGCAACATATTATATAAAGATTATGATAATTGTGTTTTCCTATTTGAGGGCAAAATTATGAATATCAGCAGGTGACCGACCAGGTGTCAATTTGGGTATTGAAAAACTATATAACACATATAGAGTATGTAGAGCTTAATAAAAAAATGTTTCTAAAAACTTTTCTGGTTTATTTCTTCCTTTTAACCAGCTAAATGCATTTTTATTTTATAGAATAGGATTTTTCTTGAAAGAAGGAATTTGAATATTTTAAAAACTCACGGGCATCATACCAGCAATATGGTGACAGCTCCTGTAATCATTACAAACTCGAATCCCTTGAGATCAAAGGTGCCGAGTCGGACTGTGTTTATGTTTACTGTGGTAATGATTTAAATTATAAATTCACTTTACGAAAAGTAATAGCATTTCAAGCTTCCAGGATTAGAACATATCTGAAGATAAATAGCTGCATTAGGATCCTGGTAAGAGCTGGTTCAGGAGTAATCGACACTATTAGGTAGATTTTTGCATAATGAAAAGTTGAAACTCGAAGATTATTATTTCAGTATATTAGCACTTGCAATTAAATAATAATCGCGAATATAATGTCGGTTCATCGGCAAGCACAGTCAATTTTATCTATCTTGGATACTACTTTTCATTCCCGGCTTAGATCTAACCTTGGAATCTATCTTTATGTTAGACGCGAAATTAACTTTAAAGCACTTGTCACTTTTCTTGCAAACACCATCGACTCTAAGACACTTTAATGTCCATCAGCTGGCTTAAGCATTTACATAGCACTGGTTCGGTAATAATCTTACTCAGCTTGTTGCTGAACCAACCCGAATTCCTGAATGTGATGAAGACTTGGTTAGCCTTTTTTACCTCTTTTTAGCATTAATCTGGAGATTACCGTAAATCTGCTAGTCTACCAACTGGTCAGAGAAACGCCTAAATTTCACAAAACTTTACAATAGTAATTACTAAAGGAATATTTTCGAACATTTTCTTGACCCTATATTACACATCTTTGTAACAAGACAATTGAACATTATAGAGAGTCTCAGGCGATTGTTTTCAATGTACCCAAGGCATTTGGCAGCGTCTGACAAGACGGGCTAAGATGCATTCTTATGATTTGTCTGAAAGGTCTTGCTTATGGTTCTCTCAATTCATCAGAGATCAGTCTGCCACCTTCATAATCAACATCGATGTTTTCTAGGGCGCAATGTTTCCTCATTTATCTTGATTACTCGGATACCACACATGAAAGTGCCTGTAGGGAGCAGGAAACAATACATTTTAATAAATTTTATATAATTCTAAAAGAAATTAGGTCCTGAAGTAAAATTATACAAATAGAATTGGATGCAAGAAAAACGAAAGTGTTTTTAATTAAATTTTATATAAAATTTTTATTGAATATAAATTTAGTAAATATGCAAATTTTTTCTATCAGTTTTTTCACCAATTTGACAAGTGTTATAGTGGCTTCTAGTACATATTATTCGAATTATAATTACTAAATGTTTCAAAGCTTGATTGTTATTTACGTTTTATTGCTTGAAAATACAAAGTGATGCCTAAATAAATGCCACGTGTTATTTTTAAGTTATTTGGTTTTTAAGTTATATTCAATTATAAAAATAAGTCTTAGAAAAACAAATAAATAAGGAAAAAGGTTCCATTTGTTTTTATCACTTATATTAAGAATGGTAAATTTCATTTGAATCCAGCATGATATAAAATGAAAACATTCGATGATGAATGCATTAGGTATTCGTGAATTGCTTATTTGGATCTCCTTTTTAAAAAAAAATCTGGACAACAGGGCCTGTTCATATAGTCTGATGAAATGAAAGTATTTCGAAAATGATAGATATTTATTAAAAATACATGAGAACTTTACTATATTTATTTGAATATTTGTTAAACTATTTACATACCGACCCAAGAGAGCTGAATTATTTTTCCATTTTTTAATGGGGCACTCTTAAGCTAATAAAACTTTTTAATAGAATTTGATTCATATTGGTTTTGGTCGATCTAACATTCACAATTATTCATAAATTGAAAATGTACAATAGGCGCAATATTACAGAAGTTATGACTTTAATGATTATATGTAATTCACTCTACGTTATACATTTATATTATAGAAGGCTAGAATAATCAAACCCTATATTGTTGAATCCTTGTTGAAAGGGAAACATATTGAGTGTCAAATTTAAAAAATTAAGGTCGATTCTATATCTATATTTTTCTTGTATGTCCGTGGTGATGAGTCTACTTGTTTTTCATAAAATACAATCTTCGGAATATTTTTTTAAAATAAAACAACTGTTGTTTATTTATTTGTACAAATTAAATAATAATCTTTTTAGAGTGACCATATTAGAACTATTATCAAGGCTAGAGGTATCAGCTTTCCAAACATAACTGGCAAAACATTTGCAGTATTTCGAGTAGATAACAAACATCACTTAATGTCAATTGTTTCTATGATTGACCCTTCTCCAGACTGGATAGTAGGTGTTTCCGGATTAGAGCTTTGTTTAAGAAATTGTTCTTGGATTGAATCTAAAGTCCTCAATCTGTATCCGTGGGATGTTGGAACCGACGATGGTATAACATATTTGGTAAGTCTGTGGAGTAATTCAAATTTAAATAGGGTAAATTGCAAAAAGATTTTTTTTAAATTTACTAATTTATATTAGAAAAAGTGATTCTTTTATGTGTATTTGAGCTGTATCTTAAGAAACTACTGATATTAGTAATTCGCCCTGCCGTTCTTTATAACTCAGTAAATTCGATTTAAGCTTATATCTTTTTCTAATTTCCTTGACATCTGAAATCTATATATTCTTATTTGCTTCTTACTTGCCAACGTCGTTGATAACAAATATTTACAGTTACTTTTCTTGGCATAGATCTCCGCAAAAATCAGTCAACACATATATATTTTAGGCCATGAAAACTCTAAAAGGAAATATATTGGACCTTTCTTCTTTTTTAAAAATCTGTTAGTTAGGTAAAAATTTGTCGTTCGATTTAGCTATCTGATGTTTGACTTCTTTCATGTCTTTCACTTATTCAAAGTATTGTATTGATTCCTCATTATCTTCATGCTTTCCTATTTTGACATTGATGTCCTACATTATGATGTAACGATGTGTTTTGTTGGATTGCCATTGTTATTATATCTTCATGGAACTGATCAACATCTTCCTCTCCATGTTTTAATATTGATGCATACCTATACTTAATTTATTTTGAATTTATCTTATATCTCTTTGCGATTGTAATATTAGATATCGAGAACATGAAAAAAGGACAACATAACAGCAACCGTACTTTCTGGTCCCTCCTAAAATTATTTCGGATTTAAGTTTCCCTTTGTTAATAGAGTAATTTATTGAGAATAATCACACATATTGTGAAAACATTTTACACGAAATATCCTGATAATATTCATCATTAAGTATTCAGATCATCATCAGTTCAGATTTAGCTGCCAATATTATTGGTCGTTCCTTTTCATTGTATCATTTTAAATGTTTCAGTTATTTTGGTTAGTTATCTACCAACATTCATCGATATCTATAATGAAGTTGAATGGTTATATAAGGGAGAATCCAACTTATCAGCTAACTTATCATAAGACGGTTATATGAGGGAGGCAAATAAGCAAACCATCCATTTCTTGATTTCGTTGTGTTTCTCTGCGATTAGATGAGAAACTGAAACATTTTTTTCGCATTATTCTTTGTTTCTGCAGGTACTTTTCTGTTTATGTTATTTTCTTGATTTGTTACAGTCATTTTAAATTAGCAGTTTTAAAATTTAATTTTGCTATTAACATAAACTTAAGAATTATGTTATATAGGCTATTCTTTCAAATAGCGGCTGCTCAACAGGACGTAAAAATCCAGAGAATACGGAAGACCTTCAAATACACCTACATTCTATATATTATATCCCGTCTCTGTCACCACTGATGTTGGTGTTTACCTGCTCATAGTTCCGCTGCTCCCAGTTGCAGGTTGTCTAAAATTTACATTGAGTTACATGGTTCTATAGAAAATAATTACGTTTTTATGCATTAAAATTTCAACTAAATATAACGCTACGCAGCCAAAGATATATTCATTCTATGATTTTTTAGTCTGTCACGAAAATTTCGCCATTTTGTTGGGAATAACAGAAATTTTCTAAAGGTGAGTTACTGGGATACCAATTTTTTAGTTGTAACGCGATTTTTGAGCTATCTGACACAGTGGTCGTATTTACATCATGATGTCTTGATGCAAGTTCACCGAAGTAACTAGGATATAGGAACAGTTGACCATTACGCTAAGTGAACCTGATTTTTCGTTTAATTTGATTTTTTCTTCTACAATGATAAATAATAAATTTAGAGATTAATTTCTTATCAATAATTTATAAGATAATTTTAACAAAAAATACAGCTTACCATAGTTAAATATGCATACTCTCTGAGGTATTGACGATTACTCACTCTAGCTTATAAACCTAGCCTCAAATGCCTTGGTATACCAAAGAATTTTATAATATTGAATAATTGTATGTTGAGTTTTTAGGCAACACCTTGAGCGAATTTTGCTATTCATGAGCACAATTATAGTTTTTTGACGTCATATATTGTTATGACTGACTTTGTTTCAAAAGAAGAATTTTCCAGTTAAAATACACATTATTTTTTTAGTGTGTAGTTTTCCGTGGTTGCTAACCTTGGCATATCATTAGTAAAATAATTTTGTGGACTTGATATTCTTATTAACTATTTATTATAGCATTTTAGATAATTTTTTTTAATACGTACGAAATACTCAATATTTAAGCCAACATAAAAAAGAATGTTAAAACTTAGTAGATAGTATAAGTGTTTGACAATGTTGTTGATTAAATCGACTCAAAGTTTATTTTCCTGATGTCCACAATATTTGGAATATCAATTTTTTTCTCAAAGTTTAAGTTAATCTTTTCTACTCTAAGATATTATTTTTTTTTGTTTTATATCTATTCTAGTCTGTTAACCAGCCTTCTTCTACCAGACAATCCGTACGAAGACTAAAATATGATTATCCGGATGATCCCAGGTCTCCTTTTTATGACCCAACGGGTACACCACTAAAACCCTTTGCTAGATTAAAACTTACGCGTCAGAGGTTATATGAAAAAAGCTGTGATTACCAACCCAATGAAGAAAATGATGATGGTAACACAAATTGTGAAACTACTGGTATGTAAACACGTAATTTAAGATATGTAATAGTAATTGGGTACTTTGTTATATCTGATCCAGAATAGTTTAACTTGTACTTTATGTTCGAACATTATTATGTTTTAGAATATAGATATATATATATATATATATATATATATATATATATATATATATATATATATATATATATATATACATATATATATATATATATATATATATATATATATATATATATATAAATATATATATATATATATATATATATATATATATATATATATATATATATATATATATATATATATATATATATATATATATATATATATATATATATATATATATATATATATATATACAAATATATATATATATATATATATATATATATATATATATATATATATAAATATATATATATTATAGATTTGGAGTTGATTGACGCAACGAAAAAAAAGAAAGTATATATACAAACTTTGTTTAGCGTCTCATTAAGAAAAAGAAAAATGCAAGTTTTACAAATATTTCCAACCCAAAAAAAAATTATTTTGTTTTTACTTATAGTAACTTCAATTCTGTTCTTCCGAAAATATCAAATCAAATATTATTGATTTTTTCGGATCACTTTTCTGCAATCTTGTCTAATTTTTTCAAGATTTATTTTAAAGCAAAAAAGGTTTCCCTCTATATAATACCTGTTAACCTCTTAAGCTCACCACTACACCAAACACTTTATTTTTGCACTCGACGCGCGTTTGGCTAACCATGTTACCTTCATCAGGGAGGATGATTGACTCTTATCAGTCAATCATCGCTTCTGATGAAGCTAACATGGTGAGCAACACTCGCGTCGAGCGCAAAAATAAAGTGTTTGGTGTAGTGGTTATATATACTGAGTAGTATCATTGTGCCAAAAATTCTACATTCCCAACATAGTCTGTGTATATATATTTATATATATATATATATATATATATATATATATATATATATATATATATATATATATATATATTCTCAATTTAATGGGACTGCAGTCTATATTTAAATATTTATGGCCTTGAGTAGTGAAACAACCTTTTTTGTTAGTCGAGCTTTCAAAGTTATATTTATTTCTTCTTCAGGACATCTGGAAAGACAAAATTTTCCTTTTTCTTTATATTGTTAAGTGAAAAATTACTTTTTTAAGTACATTCATATGATTGAAAAAACAAAAATAAAGAAAGAAGGCTTGAGAAAGAAAAATGATTGACTCACCAAAGTGGTTTTTTATAACAAAACAAACAGTCATTAGCACAAAGGGACATTCCCCAATATACTGTTGTTAACTACATAATATTATAATTAAAAGGAAAAAATACAAAACGGCCAAAATGGCTGGCTTTGGTACTCTCTGCTAATCCCGTAAACCAGTAAATTAACAAAAAATTATCAATTTTTGGCGGTAAAGATACAGTATGATAGACCGATATAACTTTTATGTGGTAGAGAAAGATCGAAGATATTGATTCGTTTCGATCTGAGATAATTCCGAAAATAAAATATAAAATAATAGAATAAATGGATGGAAAAAACATTTTGTCCATGTGTTACTCGTCTGGTGCAGGGCGATCTGTTAGTGATTGGTATTTTTCTAATTCTAATTTGAGAATGTAACTGTATATGGAACTGAGTCCCTGGGTGTCACTCTTTTTATTCATGGCGTAGGGTTCCCGGTTAATATGGGCCATTTCTAAGAAAATTCGTTTGTAGTAAGAATCAGAGTGATCCAGGACCTCAGTTTCATCCTTCATCTTATTATATCTAATTTGTTGTCTTCTATCAAATTCTTCAAGAATATGTGAAGGAATGGTGAATGAGAGTTGACTTGTAATTTGTGTAAATTTATCTTTTAATGACTTAAGTTCGCCATAAGTTGCCTCAATTTCCAAATTAAGAATATTTCTTCCTAATATCCCTTCCCTCTCAATGAGACCCATTGTGTCTTCGATTAATGCCCCTAACGGTGCACTATCAGCGTTCATTACCAAAATCCTTACTGAGGCATACAATGCTGACAATGATTTTATTGTAAAAGACTCTTTGTCATTTAGCACTTTTATTAATAATTTTTAACTACCGAATAATTATGTGACTGTAAGTTTTGATGTAGTCTCACTTTTCACCAATCTACCCCTACAAGTAATTTTAACCACAATAAATGAAAAATGGGACACAATCTCCCAATACTGCAACTTGGATCTAGACCTATTCAAATCCAGAGTACAGTTTATTTTTGGCTCCAACATATTAGTTTTGAATGATCAATATTATAAACAAATTTTTGGAACCCCTATGGGATCTAAAATTTCGCCTATTCCTGTCAATTTTGTTCTTGATGACTTGGTTAGTGATTATCTGGAATTTATGCCTTTTCATATACCTTTTATTAAACGGTATGTTGATGACCTCATCCTGGCAGTACCGAAAGGTAGAATTGATGTAGCACTGGATATTTTTAACTCCTACAACCAGCATATTCAATTCACTAAAGAAGAAGAATCAAAAGGTGGCATTCCTTTCTTAGATATTTTGGAAATCCGTACGGATGACAACGTTCTAAGAACTAAATGGTACAGGAAACCATACTGCTCAAACAGATTTATAAGTTTTTCCTCATACCACCCAATGAGATCCAAAATAAACCTCATACTAGGTATGAAAACTAGAGCAGTCAACTTAACCCACCCAGATTACAGAGATGAGTCGCTCAAAAAACTTAAGGGCTTTCTACTTGACAATTTCTACCCAGTTCATTTAATTAATAAATTTCTTTTTAGTACATCTTATAACATCCCAGATAATATAATAACATATCAATCACAACCTCAAACACTTACTTCACAACGCTCAATACAAAGTAACAACCAAGAAATTCATATTAATCAGTCCTCTACTCAATTAAACAATCAAAATTTTTATTTCTCTCTTCCTTATATTGACAATTTTACTGATAGACTTATTAATATTTTCAAACCGTTTGATTTCAAAATTGCTAAAAGATAAATTAAAACTATTTTTAAACTGTATACCAAAACCAAGACGCCTCTCCTAAAAAATGAAAATTGGAACGTAATTTACAAAATATCTTGTTCAAATTGTAATAAGGTGTACATAGGTCAAACCTCCAGAAATTTGAAGGGTAGGATTACATCACACAAAAGTGACTGCAGACGTAATGTACAATCTTGTGCTTTAGCACAACATGTCATTAACAATGACCATCAGATGAGCTGGGATGAAACTGAGGTCCTGGATCGCTCTGATTCTTACTACAAACGAATGTTCTTAGAAATGGCCCATATTAACCGGGAATCCTACGCCATGAATAAAAAAAGTGACACCCAGGGACTCAATTCCATATACAGTTACATCCTCAAATTAGAATTAGAAAAATACCAATCACTAATTGATCGTCCTGCACCAGACGAATAACACATGGACAAAATGTTTTTTCCATCCAACTATTCTATTATTTTATATTTTATTTTCCGAAAACTGTAATGCATTGTTTCTTTCTGTTATCCCCCCCCGTATGCAGGTTGACACATGCGCTATTGAAATAAAAAATCTAAAGTCTCAACGATTATTTCTATCTTTATTCATTACACTATTTGCCCTTTAAATAATTTTTTCAACTGCAAGCATATCTCAGATCGAAACGAATCAATATATTCGATCTTTCTCTACCACATAAAAGTTATATCGGTCTATCACACTCGATCTTTACCGCCAAAAATTGATAATCTTTTGTTAATTTACTGGTTTACGGGATTAGCAGAGAGTACCAAAGCCAGCCACTTTGGCCGTTTTGTATTTTTTCCTTTTAATTATATTATGTAGTTAACAACAGTATATTGGGGAATGTCCCTTTGTGCTAATGACTGCTTGTTTTGTTATAAAAAACCACTTTGGTGAGTCAATCATTTTTCTTTTTTCTCAAACCTTCTTTCTTTATTTTTGTTTTTTCAATCATATGAATGTACTTAAAAAAGTAATTTTTCACTTAATAGTATAAAGAAAAAGGAAAATTTTGTCTTTCCAGATGTCCTGAAGAAGAAATAAATATAACTTCGAAAGCTCGACTAACAAAACAGGTTGTTTCACTACCCAAATTCTACATTCCCAACATAGTCTGTGTATATATATTTATATATATATATATATATATATATATATATATATATATATATATATATATATATATATATTCTCAATTTAATGGGACTGCAGTCTATATTTAAATATTTATGGCCTTGGGTAGTGAAACAACCTTTTTTGTTAGTCGAGCTTTCGAAGTTATATTTATTTCTTCTTCAGGACATCTGGAAAGACAAAATTTTCCTTTTTCTTTATACTATTAAGTAAAAAATTACTTTTTTAAGTACATTCATATGATTGAAAAAACAAAAATAAAGAAAGAAGGCTTGAGATAAAAGAAAAATGATTGACTCACCAAAGTGGTTTTTTATAACAAAACAAGCAGTCATTAGCACAAAGGGACATTCCCCAATATACTGTTGTTAACTACATAATATTATAATTAAAAGGAAAAAATACAAAACGGTCAAAACGGCTGGCTTTGGTACTCGCTGCTAATCCCGTAAACCAGTAAATTAACAAAAGATTATCAATTTTTGGCGGTAAAGATGGAGTGTGATAGACCGATATAACTTTTATGTGGTAGAGAAAGATCGAATATATTGATTCGTTTCGATCTGAGATATGCTTGCAGTTGAAAAATTATTTAAAGGGCAAATAGTGTAATGAATAAAGATAGAAATAATCGTTGAGACTTTAGATTTTTTATTTCAATAGCGCATGTGTCAACCTGCATACGGGGGATAACAGAAAGAAACAATGCATTACAGTTTTCGGAAAATAAAATATAAAATAATAGAATAATTGGATGGAAAAAACATTTTGTCTATGTGTTATTCCTCTGGTGCAGGACGATCAATTAGTGATTGGTATTTTTCTAATTCTAATTTGAGGATGTAACTGTATATGGAATTGAGTCCCTGGGTGTCACTTTTTTTATTCATGGCGTAGGATTCCCGGTTAATATGGGCCATTTCTAAGAACATTCGTTTGTAGTAAGAATCAGAGCGATCCAGGACCTCAGTTTCATCCCAGCTCATCCGATGGTCATTGTTAATGACATGTTGTGCTAAAGCACAAGATTGTACATTACGTCTGCAGTCACTTTTGTGTGATGTAATCCTACCCTTCAGATTTCTGGAGGTTTGACCTATGTACACCTTATTACAATTTGAACAAGATATTTTGTAAATTACGTTCCAATTTTCATTTTTTAGGAGAGGCGTCTTGGTTTTGGTATACAGTTTAAAAATAGTTTTAATTTGTCTTTTAGCAATTTTGAAATCAAACGGTTTGAAAATATTAATAAGTCTATCAGTAAAATTGTCAATATAAGGAAGAGAGAAATAAAAATTTTGATTGTTTAATTGAGTAGAGGACTGATTAATATGAACTTCTTGGTTGTTACTTTGTATTGAGCGTTGTGAAGTAAGTGTTTGAGGTTGTGATTGATATGTTATTATATTATCTGGGATGGTAAAAGATGTACTAAAAAGAAATTTATTAATTAAATGAACTGGGTAGAAATTGTCAAGTAGAAAGCCCTTAAGTTTTTTTGAGCGACTCATCTCTGTAATCTGGGTGGGTTAATTTGACTGCTCTAGTTTTCATACCTAGTATGAGGTTTATTTTGGATCTCATTGGGTGGTATGAGGAAAAACTTATAAATCTGTTTGAGCAGTATGGTTTTCTGTACCATTTAGTTCTTAGAACGTTGTCATCCGTACGGATTTCCAACATATCTAAGAAAGGAATGCCACCTTTTGATTCTTCTTCTTTAGTGAATTGAATATGCTGGTTGTAGGAGTTAAAAATATCCAGTGCTACATCAATTCTACCTTTCGGTACTGCCAGGATGAGGTCATCAACATACCGTTTAATAAAAGGTATATGAAAAGGCATAAATTCCAGATAATCACTAACCAAGTCATCAAGAACAAAATTGACAAGAATAGGCGAAATTTTAGATCCCATAGGGGTTCCAAAAATTTGTTTATAATATTGATCATTGAAAACTAATATGTTGGAGCCAAAAATAAACTGTACTCTGGATTTGAATAGGTCTAGATCCAAGTTGCAGTATTGGGAGATTGTGTCCCATTTTTCATTTATTGTGGTTAAAATTACTTGTAGGGGTAGATTGGTGAAAAGTGAGACTACATCAAAACTTACAGTCACATAATTATTCGGTAGTTAAAAATTATTAATAAAAGTGCTAAATGACAAAGAGTCTTTTACAATAAAATCATTGTCAGCATTGTATGCCTCAGTAAGGATTTTGGTAATGAACGCTGATAGTGCACCGTTAGGGGCATTAATCGAAGACACAATGGGTCTCATTGAGTGGGAAGGGATATTAGGAAGAAATATTCTTAATTTGGTAATTGAGGCAACTTATGGCGAACTTAAGTCATTAAGAGATAAATTTACACAAATTACAAGTCAACTCTCATTCACCATTCCTTCACATATTCTTGAAGAATTTGATAGAAGACAACAAATTAGATATAATAAGATGAAGGATGAAACTGAGGTCCTGGATCACTCTGATTCTTACTACAAACGAATTTTCTTAGAAATGGCCCATATTAACCGGGAACCCTACGCCATGAATAAAAAGAGTGACACCCAGGGGCTCAGTTCCATATACAATTACATTCTCAAATTAGAATTAGAAAAATACCAATCACTAACAGATCGCCCTGCACCAGACGAGTAACACATGGACAAAATGTTTTTTCCATCCATTTATTCTATTATTTTATATTTTATTTTCGGAAAACTGTAATGCATTGTTTCTTTCTGTTATCCCCCGTATGCAGGTTGACATATGCGCTATTGAAATAAAAAATATACATTCTCAACGATTATTTCTATCTTTATTCATTGCACTAATTGCCCTTTAACTAATTTTTCAACTGCAAGCATATCTCAAATCGAAACGAATCAATATCTTCGATCTTTCTCTACCACATAAAAGTTATATCGGTCTATCACACTCTATCTTTACCGCCAAAAATTGATAATTTTTTGTTAATTTACTGGTTTACGGGATTAGCAGAGAGTACCAAAGCCAGCCATTTTGGGCCGTTTTGTATTTTTTCCTTTTAATTATAATATTATGTAGTTAACAACAGTATATTGGGGAATGTCCCTTTGTGCTAATGACTGCTTGTTTTGTTATAAAAAACCACTTTGGTGAGTTAATCATTTTTCTTTCTCAAGCCTTCTTTCTTTATTTTTGTTTTTTCAATCATATGAATGTACTTAGAAAAGTAATTTTTCACTTAACAGTATAAAGAAAAAGGAAAATTTTGTCTTTCCAGATGTCCTGAAGAAGAAATAAATATAATTTCGAAAACCCGACTAACAAAAAAGGTTGTTTCACTACCCAAGGCCATAAATATTTTAAATATAGACTGCATTTCCACTAAATTGAGAATATATTTTTCTTAACTAGTCAGTCGCGACTACTCCTGTCACACCCGATTTTCTCCGAAATTATTTGACATAGCAAGTTGAAATTTGGTACTAAGATAGGAAATAATGGCCTCATCAGAGCCGTGTAGTTTTGAAAGTTAAATTTTGACTTAATGGGTTAGTTTTGGGGGGTGAAATCTGAAGTGAAAAAAAATTACTAGCTCATCGAGTGGGGCGTCAAATGAAAGCTTGTAAAAACACAAGTTCAAAAATATATATAATGTAATACTTGCACACACTTTTCTTTGTATTATTTTTTAAAAATACCGAAAAATCGCTGCCCGCCCCTCTATCTCGAAAAGTACTAATCGAAAAATTTTGAAAAAATTCTGAAATGTTCTTCACGAGATGTAGATTGAACAAAAATTATCACGAGTGCATTACCTTTAATAATTTATTTGGTATATAGGTAAAAAAAAAACAAAAATTTCAAGGTCATCAATTTTCAGTAAAGATCGGAAACAAACTTTGTTGAAAACTTATTTGCGGTGAGTTTTGTGAAGTCACTGATCATTTTATACCTCCATAACAAAAATTTTTATTTCAAAAGCAATGAACGTAGGGAACACTAATTGCGCAAGTTTTCGCTTCTCTTGCAGACACCATCGATCATTTACAAATTAACTATCCAAATGCCGAAATTGCCATCCTGGGCGACTTCAATGTCCACAACGTCAACGGGCTTAAATATTCAAATACTACCGACGAACAAGGTCGTGAAGCCGAAGCATTTTCAATCAGTTGTGGCTTAACTCAGCTTATTGACGAACCAACATGGATCCGTGATCGAGACGGAGAGTTTGCCAGTCTTCTTGATCTGTTTTTAACCACCAATCCGGAGATTTACACGGTCAGCGTAAATCCGCCGTTAGGTTCTTCCGACCATAAACTACTTTTGACATCGAGTATTCTACCAATCAGTGACAGAGAGGCGCCTAAACCGCGCAAGATTTGGCACTACAAGTCTGCTAAATGGGAAGATCTCATGGAATATTTTAGAACTTTCCCCTGGTTAGATGTTTGTTTTCGATCCGACGACCCATCCGATTGCGCCAGGGAAGTTTCCGATGTTATTTTGGCCAGTATGGAGGCTTACATCCCTTTTTCGAAGAAATGCCCTTCCAACGGCAAGCCTTGGTTTGACCGAAAATGCAAAGAAGCTGTTGCTTCTAAACATCTTGCATACCGACAATGGCCTGAAAATCCTAACACCATAAATCACAGATGCAAAGAAATTATTCACGAAACCAAGGAGGTACACAATCAACGGATCAGAAACAAACTTCTCGCTTGTCCCGAAAATTCCAGGTCCTTTTGGTCGGTCGCTAAGGCAGTTAGTCAAAATTTCACCAAATCCACCATACCACCACTCACACGGCCAGATAATTCTATTGCAACGACACCTGTTGAGAAAGCGAACTTGTTGGCTGAACTCTTTGCTTCACATTCTACTGTCGATTTTCAAGGAAAAACACCACCTACTATTCCCATAGTGCAGTCAAGGATGCCCGATGTTGTCTTCAGACAGCGTATCATAAAGCGTATTCTGATGAAGCTAGACACCAAAAAGGCTTCTGGCGCTGACGAAATACCTGCCATAGTTCTCAAAAAACTGTGCGACGGAACTAACACCAGTTTTCTGTAGACTTTTCAACCTATCCTACAGAAAGGGAATATTTCCTTCCTGCTGGAAATGTGCCACAGTTTAGCCGATACCTTAAAAAGGCAAGAAGACCTTGCCAAATAACTACCGACTAACATTGCTTTCAATAATATCGAAAGTCATGGAAAAGGCTATCAATCGGCATCTTCTAAAATATCTTGAAAGATTCAACATTATTAGCGATCACCAATATGGCTTTCGTAAAAATACATCAACAGGAGATCTTCTGACTTATGCAACACATGTTTGAAACAACGCAACTGAACACTTTGGAGAATCTCGAGCGGTTGCTCTTGACATATCCAAGGCATTCGACCGTGTTTGGCACGATGGGCTGTTGGCTAAGCTACATTCTTATGGTGTGTCAGAAAAGTTCTGTTTGTGGCTCTCATGTTTCCTCAGAGAGCGTTCTTTACGAGTGGCAGTCGACGGATTGCTAACACCTTCACTTTCAATGCCGGTGTACCCTCTCCTACTCTCTTTCTCATTTACATTAACGATCTGCTGGAAAAGACCGGGAATCTAATCTACAGCTTTGCAGATGACAGTACACTTATCTCTTCATTCACTTTGAACGCTCGGACATCGGCTACTCAGATGAATATTCGCAGACAGCAGGAAGTCATTCAACTTAACAAAGACCTGGAAGAAATTCTGTCTTGGGGTGACAGAAAACCAAGTGGAATTTAACGCTACAAAAACCCAGGCGGCAGTTTTTTCTAAAAAAGTTAACGTTGCTGAACCCGACATAGTTATGCCGGGGCACTCCATTCCTCTAACGTCGTCACTCAATTTGTTGGGCGTTAATTTGGGAGCAATTATGTCCTGGCATGAACATGTTGCAGGCATAGCAAGGAGAGCTTCTCAAAAGTTGGGAATATTGTTTCGAACCAAAAAGCTTTACACTCCACAACAACTGTTAATTTTTTACAAAGGTCAAATTCGACCAACTTTGGAATTTTGCTCCCATGTTTGGAGCTGCATTTGTTGGATTCTATTCAGAGAAGAGCTGTTCGTCTGATTGGACACCCGGAACTGACCGGCGGCCTTGATTCGCTGGAACATCGAAGAAAGGTTGGCTACTTGAGCCTATTCTACAAGTACTTTCATGGAAAGTGTTCGGAGGATGTGGCCCGCTTAATTCCTCCCAAAGTGGTGCATGTTAGAAGTACACGTCGCGCTAACACTTCACATTCGTATGAGGTTCAGCTTGTTACTCCTCGTACAACGCTTTTCAAGCAGTCTTTTAAATGGAGAACATCATACCTTTGGAATAGTTTGCCCAGGACTGTGTTTCCCACCGAGTACAATCTACAGCGATTCAAGAACAACGTGAGCATACGTGTCGCTCCTGTAGGGACTTCCCTGTAGCACGTGTGCTGGACCCATAAAAAAAAAACTTGCACTTGACCAGTTATTTTTAAATATAAATTTAATTCAAAAGGATCACAGTTTTAGATGTTTATTAGTCACAAATAAATTTATTTTAAATATTTGAAATTGTAACATTCAAACTTCTAGTTAAGTATCAACAATGCCAACACGTAAAGTCACAGATTGGAAACAAATAAGTTGGTTGTTTAATTGGTTTTCTCGGTGATTTTTATTGAAGTTATAGGTTTGTACTTTGTGTTACTAGAAATTTTGCACTGGAATATTGATTTATTAATATTGTGTGTTCACGTGGAAGCTGCAAACATCAATGACTGCTACTGGAAGAAGTCGCGGCTGACCAAAATCGGTACTACATTAAAATTTATCAAAACAAATGAATTTTCAAAAGGTAATATTTAAAATTCTTTGCTGTTACCTTCCGGAGTCCTGTCAAAATGTAAAAGCAACAAAAGGAATCCTTTATGCTGGTAGTTGATGAAATACCAAACTGACTATGTAACCAAAGAAGTGGAAATGCTATCAGTGCCTCAACTGGCCCTATAAAACAATTAAAAATGCTTTGGAAGGTTTTTACAGAAAATTAATTTAAATTGTATGAAAAATCTTTTACAAAAAATTGAAGAGGAAGTAAGAAACCAATATCAAAGGTGTCGGTAGTATGACTTGAAGTATGGGAGGATCAGTGCATATAAAGCATATGAAGCTAGTAAATGCAAAACTCCTTATGGAACATTAATTGCAGTTATTAGAATAGAAAATTAGTCTTGGAAAATAAAAGTATATGATTGATTGAATTTGCATTTAGTGATAGTCTATAAATAACGAAATGTTTATAAAAACAGTTAAAATAAAAACAATTCATATATCAACAAATAATAGTACGTTTTGGTTTTGTGCCAAATTTACTTGACTTTGTGCTATACGAAATAATAGTTTTATGCAACTCAAAAATACTATCATAAGTTTTAAATGGTGTATTGACCATTTATTATTAGTTATTAGTTCGGGAAAATCAAGGCTCTAGAACGCCATCAAAGTACGTAGTTAATAATAAGTTACCTACACCATATGGGTTAATGTTATCGGAGATATCGCTGTTTCTACAGAATAGCCTCTTATTCGTTTAAATAAACACACATCAGACATAGAAGAAAAAGAAAAATATTATCATAATAATGTAATCGACTTCTACAAGACTCATTATAATTCACATGTAAAGCAACACAATTTAGTCTTTCCTGAGCTTATGCTCTGGACACTTGTAAATTAGAATAATTTGATTGTAGCTAAATTAACTTGATCTTTTAAATACCTGACGACATTAGATTGTCGACTAGAAGTCCTAAAAATTTAATGTTTCTTCCATAATTTTACCATTCGCACTTACATATAGAGTATACGTGATGGTATTTTTAAATTTGAGTTAACTGTACACCTAGTTAGAGAATACTAATACCTAATCAAATGAATAAGAACAAGACCATTATAAACAGTTGTTAATTTTAGACTAAAATATTAAGGAATTTTATTTCACTGTTTGATATTAATAGTGAATAAAATATATTTTAACTAAGATCTTAAGTCAAAAGTTCACAAATATGGCAAACGTCCACATATTATTTTTTCTATATTTGCATGAAATTATTTTAGTATTTTGAAGTAAAATAATAGACGAAATTAGACACAACAGTTTTAAACAAGCAAACAAAAAATCAAAAAAGTTTTACTTATGTATTATATTTAATAGTTTTTGCAATCCTGTAATTACAAATTAAAATAATAATTAGTAACTAATTAACCTTTCAATATCAGGTCAGTGTGAAAACTTTTATATACATCTTTCCTTCTACTATTTATGGTCCGGGGCTATTCTGGTACTAAAACCCCTCTTTTGTTTAGAAAAAACTGCATATGTTTTTTGAGCTATAGTGTTTTGTAAATAAATATGTGTATAAATTCAAATGGACATTAAAAAGAATGATTTTATTTTGTAGTAAAACATTTCTATGTGTATACAAACAAACAATAGTCACTATGATATAATATGTCATATTTTAGGTAAACATTTGCCAAAAAATGGTAAAACTAAAAAACATTTCTATACATGTTATTTAAATTTCTATGATTTAAAGTCTCTAGACGCAATTTAATATATACTAAGAAATTCCAGATTGATGTAAAATAAAAAATAAAATATTATAAACCTACTTTGTCATTAAAATAATATATAAGAAGTCTTCTTTATTACGAGATTAAAATGTGTTCCTCGCAAAGCATGCTGAGGATTCCATAGACAGCTCGACGAAGAAATACTTCAGTACTTAATGAGATCAAATCAAAACAAAGACTTTCCACCAATCTATGCAAACAGCCGAAACTATTTTGATCACATTACAGATGCCGACAATACGGAGTAACTTGTGATACAAGGTAAACCAAATGGAAGTAGTCGACGAGGACGAACCCTAGCCTCTGAATGGATACGATCGAGATTCTGTTGGATACCAACATGGAGCAAGCTAACAGAGAACGTTGCCGTACCACTATCAGGAGCATCGCCGAAAGACTGGATTGCCAGTAGACTAGTGGAGGAGGAAGAAATAAAAAATGCAACATCCATCTTAAAAAGAGCTAACCAGAAATACGAAGACTGCCATCACAGAAAAAAAACCTTCTACTTACCTCTACAACTGAGTAACCTTATATACCCTCTACTCTGGCGGGCAGAATCCGATACTAATCTTAAACTTAAAAATTAAAAATGAAGCTATAAAACATCAGAGGAATAGTTACACGACATACTGCTCCACAACTAGAAGTAAAAAAGTAGTGCATAACCTCTCAACATACCATCTTAAAGACCACGAAGAATCAGTACTATTTAATTACGCTGTAACACCAAAATCAATCCCAGTTGAAGATATAATCTGAAATGTATACGTTGCCCTAGATAACAGGCCCGAAGAAAATGCTGAAAGAATAAAACAAGATATCACTTAACTCTTGAGAATAAGCAGATCTTCTAAGCCAAACTTCAAATTTGAAGAATGGAAAGCTCTTCAAGTGCTCAAGAAAAACAAAAACATCATCATATTAACAGCAAACAAGGACAATGCCACAGTGGTCCTAAATACGAAGACTACATGACAAAAACGGAAACCTTCTACAAGATGACACCTACAAGCCAGTTATCAGGGACCCTACAACACATCTGGAAAAAACTCCAAAGGCCAAAATAAAAGCTGCAAACTTGGGAGCAGAAGTTGAAAGACTTATAATTCCAAGAGAGAAATCAAGACCATGCCCAAAGTTGTATGACCTACCAAAGATGCACAAGCCCTTAGACCCATTGTTAGCTCGGTAGCCTCACCAACACAAACAAAATGTCAAAGATCATGCAATCAACCGTTAAAAATGCTGATTCATACATCAAAAACTCCGAACACTTCACGAACATAATCAAAGACATTCCATATTTCAGTTCATGTTGTAGAATATCGGAACACTGTCTAAAAAATACCTATTTTGTCTTCAACAGTCAGATATATAAACAAACAGATGGAGCGCCCATGGGCTCTTTCCTTTCACCAGTACTTCATAGCCAACCTCTATATGATCAAAACTAACCACTTAAACAGAAACTTTAGAAATGATATGTTGATGACATATACCATATATATATATATATATATATATATATATATATATATATATATATATATATATATATATATATATATATCACAAACAACCTCGATTTCACATTATAAGACACACATAGGCAAAGAAGCCTTGGAAATCGAAAAGAATGGACAGCTAAATAAGCGAGATGATGCGCTGAATATCTCCACTACATGGAAGGGTCTACTAACTAAAGCAAGGAATAACCAAAACATCGAGAGGGCAACAGTCAGCGTAGCGCCGCAACCCGTAATTATCACCCAGCCGGCAAACACCGATGCTCGGACGAATACTTCCGACCTTCCCAATCTACGTAGACGCCGACCTATAAAAGACGGCGATCGCACGTCGGTTTCTCAGTTAGCTTCGGCAGCAGCAGTAAGGTCACATTATCGAGTAACAGCCGCAGCGGGAGAACTTGAAACGCCAAATGAGATTTTAGCGAAACGTCGTGCAAATTCATTGTTAGACGAACGGATTGAAACCCGGAATTTTAATGTATTATATATATATATATATATATATATATATATATATATATATATATATATATATATATATATATATATATATCTATATATAGATTATTTACTGTTTTCTCATCCTCCTGATAATGTCTGTTTTAGTTTTGAAGTCTAAAGCTAAAGAACGATTCGGTTCCACCGACCTTATTATTATTATTATCACTATTCTTTTTTTTTTCTCACATTTGGTCAATGTGGTTCCATGTTTGGCTGACAGCCTTAAGCCAAATCAATACAAACGCTATTACCATTGTGTATTAAGGAATGACCTGACAATGTTACATGTTTTCAAAATCACTGAATGTTTTTGTGTATGTTTGTGTTGAGTCCTAATTTTTACTAAGTGTGGTATGAATGTTGTTTGTGTAAGGTCTGTGGCTGATATGACGAGGGGGACAACGATGAATTTTTCTTGTTTCCATAACCTTTTTATTTCTGTTGCAAGGTCTGTGAATTTGGACATTTTTTCTGTGTAGTTCTTTGGATGCTTGTGTCGTTGGGGACAGCTATGTCAATCAGATAGGTGACTTTTCCTTTTTTTGTATTGCAAAGTAATATCGGGTCTATTGACGGGGACTGTTTTATATATATGGATACTGATGTCCCAGTAGAGCTTGTAATCTTTATTTTCAAGTATGTATGTTGGTGTGTATTTGTAGTAGGGATCTGTGTTTTCTATGAGTTTGCATGTTGCGGTTAGTGCTTGATAAACTACTTTTGCGGCTGAGTCATGTCTGGCTGTGTATTCCGTTCCGGCTAATATTTACATCCGCTTGTTATATGTTCGATTGTTTTTTTATGCTGGTGGCATTTCTTGCATCTGTCGTCTGTAATAGTTGGGTCTGTGATGATGTGCTTTTGGTTAGTTCTGGTTAATATGACTTTAACCTGGATGGCAAGTAAGAAGTCTTCTGCCCATCCTGTAACCAGGTGTATGATTGTTTTTATTTACGTGGTCCTGTTCTATGTGGTATATGGTGTTTTTCGTGGAGTGTTTCTTTTGACCACGTTTTCATCTTTTCCTGTTCTAATTCGGTGTGACTGTGTTAAGTCAAGAGATGTAAAGTTTTTACCTGCTTTCACTGTTGCTGTATGAAGGCTGGTTTGCTTGGTGTGAAAGAATTTCCTAAGTGCTTGTATTTGCTTTGTGTGTAGTGATCTTATATGTACGATTCCTCTTCCTCCTGCCTTCCTCTCGATGGCAAGTCTTTCTTTGCACGCGTTAGGGTGTAATTTCCTGTAATGATTTCTATATCTGTGTGTGACCATTTGATGATACCAAATAAATATGTGAGTATAGGTATAGCGACCGTGTTGATTGCTTTAGTGAGATTTCTGGAGTTGAGTTGAGTTTGTAAGTTTCGTGAGTCTGTTTTTGAATTCGGTTCTGAGCTCTGCTTTGATGTGAAAGTGGTTGAGTTTTGTGCCTTGATGGAAGCCTAGATATTTATATGTTTCTTTGTCGAGCATGTTATCGAGTGTTTCATTATTGATGGTTTCTGTCTCATGGTGGCCTTTCCATGGGCCTTTGTTGATGTGGGGCACTTTACATTTACTTACACCAAACTCCATATTGATATCTAAGGTGAATGTTTCTGTGATTTTGAGGAGTTCTTTCAGCTGTGTTTCTGTGACAACCTAGAGTCTTATATCATTCATATATGGTTAATTTTATGTTAGTTTACTTTTTGGTGTCTAATGCAGAAACCATGGTCTGTTCTGTTTAGTGTATTTGAGAGTGGATTGAGACAGAGGCAAAATCATATAGCGCTGAGCGAGTCTCCCTGAAATATACCCCGTTTGACATACAGCTCTTCTATTTGGATGCGTTTAGTTTGTGTTTTTAGGTGGATTTTGGTTTTCCATGTTTTCATAATTTGCGCGAGACATTGCCTAAGGCTTTGGTTGATTTTGTAGATTTCTGTGGCAGCTGTGGGGTATGGAGTCGAAGGCTTTTTTTATGGTCTATTTAACTGGTGTAAAGGTTTCTGTGTTCTTTTCTGGTTTGTCACATGATCACGCTATCTATGATCAGCTGCTCTTTACATCTTCGGCTATTTTTCCTGCATCCTTTCTGCATATTATTGTCTATTAGGTGTTGTTTTATTTTCTTGGAAATTGTGGCTGTGATGATCTTGTATAGGATTGGAAGATAGGTCGGTAGTTTGACCGGTTTGTGGTGTTTGAGCTTTTGGGTCTGACATATGTTATTCCTTGTGTAAGGAAAGTGGGGAATGTGTGTGGTTGTAGAATGGCTTTGTTGATTTGGTGTGTGAGTGTTTCGTCTGTGGTACTAAACTGTTTTTACCAGAAGTTTTGTATATTGTCTATTCCAGATCATTTCCAGTTGTATGTGTGTTTGATTTTTTCTGTAATTTCTTGTGTAGTTGATGTGAAATTTTCTTGTTCTGTCACATGATTTCTGGCAGTGTTCGGTTGGGAGATTTGGATTTGATCTTGTCTACACCCTGCGTGATACGTTTGGACGCGTTCCCGTTTATAAACTGGGTAATGTGTCCTAGATCTTTTCTGATGTTGCTGGTTTTGTTTTCTATTCTTATTTGCCATTTGAATTTTGGTTTTGTGCTGTTGGAGTTTCTTTGTCGTTGCGGGAGTTTTTGACTATGTTGTGTTAGGGTGTTGATTGCTGCTGCGTATATTATTGTGTGAATGTCTTAGACTGTGCTTAAATCTCTTATATATTGCGGTATTATGTGTGTATTATTGTGTTGAGGATTGGTTGCGTACTCTATTTAAAGATTAAACAAGGGATGGGATTTCTTATTGTGGGGTCGGTGCCTGTCCATCGAGCTAGATGTGACTCCATTTCTGCTTTGAGTGTTGGTATGAGAGGTGATGTTGTGTAGATGTTGTTGAGGATGATGATTGATTGATTTTGTTGTTTGTGATATGGTGTTGTGCGGTGCTTGCTATTTGCCTTGTAATATTATTTTGAGTTATGCTCTTGCTGGGTGGTGGGTCTTGTTGTGTGTATTTTTGTGTTCGGCTGGGTGGTTGTGTGTGAGGTTGGCTCGGTATCTGCTCAATTGTTTTTATTATTTGGTTGGTCTGTGTTCAGTTTAGAAGCTACTGTATCTTTGATGGTTTGCAATTTGAAAGGTCTGAGGCGATTGTTCTTGGTAATAACTCTTTTTTGGTCTATTACTCTCTGTTCTGTAACAAGTAATTGCATATGTAGATATTGGAACAAGGAAAGTCTGTGCAGTTCCAGTCTGTAGCCCGATGTTATTGTTTCGTGTTTGGTGACGGTGTAGTAACAGCGCATCACTGTTCTGTTCAATTCGTCTATTCACTTTAACTGCTCTGTCTTGGTTTGCCAGCCTTAGTAGTTGCATGTTATCCTTACAAAACATATATGGCTTGGTTTGGCTTTGGTGGTGTTTGTCCCGCATCTGTGTCGGTTATGTTTGGGATTGATTTCGGTGGGTCCAGGCGGCGAGTGATTTTTCTTTTAGTGATTTCTTTGACAGGTTTTATGGTTTTATTATAGCAACGCACGACATGTTCGTTAATTTCTATGGTGCAACTGATGCGTTGCCTTGATTTTCCCGCCTTGGTGGGTGTCGGCTTACTCCCCGACACAACACTTTTGGCAGGTCCATTTTCTTTTACCCGGTCTTCATCGTTTTACGTTGTTCGCCTGGTGTTTCTTTTATTGGTCTACTGTTATTTGAGGGGTTCTCAATATTCTGTGGTGTCAGAAGCTCAAAGTATCCCGACATTGGGTTGCCTGTTAGTAGAAGATAAATAGTTTCGGTGTGTTTTCCTGTGCTTATTATTGTTGGGCTGTCCCTAAAAGTTATTTTTGTATCTCTTTTTCTTCGTTGTTTTCAGACTATATAAAAGTTACTATTTTTCCTCATATAATTATAATAGTTATTGAAGTCTTTCATATCGTCATTTTCAATTAATGAAAACGTGTGAAATTTCTACCAGTTTTGTTGTATATATCTTAAAACAACCTCTCGGAGTTTCTCATGATGGTTTTGGTGGCTACATGAGTGTAATCTAACTGTTCGGAAAAGGCAATTTCTATCACTTACAATGTCGAATCTGGTAAAACTATCGGGGATAGTTTCGGCTGAGGCAGTTGTTTGGTTCGTCTGTGGTTGTTGTTGTTGTGGTGAAGCTGTAGCTGTTTGTACGACAGGGATCCGCCTTCCGAACACTCTGCCATTATCATTATTATTATTATTGGACATGGTATTCCCACGAGTATCCTAGGAAAAGGGGGTCGACTGTGACTGGATGCCACAGCAAGGCTATTTACTCCTGGAGGGCGCCTGTTATCCGGGGAAAATGATCATTATTATTATTGTTATATTTATTGTTATTATGTATATTTCTGTATTGTTCAGATTGGCAAATAAGACACTATTATTATTAAATATTTTTAATTAATATTTTAAAAAAAAAGTATTGAATGTATAGGATTTCACTGGTCACTTGTTTCAATATATTAAACGATTATATATATATATATATATATATATATATATATATATATATATATATATATATATCTATATATATATATATATATATATATATATATTTAAATATGTATATATATTTATAAAGTGTAATAAAAATCGTTTAATATACTGAAACTGGTGAATCCTTATAGAAAAAAGGGTTTCATAACAAATTTTATTACGAAAAATTAAAAATGATTACCTTTGTAATATAAAAAATTAACTTTTCAGGAATCAATAACACTTGAAGTTTTTCGTTTAAAAGCAGTTGATCTCTAAAATTCTGTTTAGAGATCAACTGTTGCCAAAACTCATTGAACTAAACTAAAATTTTTCACATATTAAAAATGATAAACAGTCGAAAATAAGTCATGAAAAAATGCATTATCTAAACGGGTAGTATAAAAAATATTTATTCAAATACTGGCCAAAACATGCCAATCCATTTATTTTATTTGTTTATTGTAAAACTAGCCTTGCCCGCGGCTCCGCTCCAGTGAACTTGATTCACTATTATCGTCATTGCTTATTTCTTATGTTACTTAACGTAATAAAATATATCCTACAACCTGGCCAGAGAACATATGTATTTTATAAAAAAAACACGTAAATGGGATAAGTGTTTCTTGAGTGCTAAGTGCACTAACGGACAGACAGATAGAGAGACGTTACGTTTTATATATATTATAGATTTTTTTTGATAAATATTTGGTTAAGAATTAAAGCATATTGCAAGAGAGAGTGAGCTAGCGGCAAACTTTTTTCCGACTTGATTCACTCGTATCATTACTGCTTATTTCTTATATTACCTAACGTAATAAAATATATCCTGTAACCTGGCTAGAGAACATATGTATAAATATATATTCTGAGATCGACAGCGACTTTTTAAAAAAATATTTCTGGTATCGTACTTGCCCCGTAATAAATTAATACTACGTTTTAATAATTCACCTTTTAATTCAAATTAATTCAAAAAAACTGTCAAAACCAGCTGATTTAATGATTAAAACTGGATAGATGGTAGTGACATGTTGAAGTTAGCAACGAAATGACTTGAACATTTTCCATTTTAGAGAGGCTGCACATACTTGATTCAAATTTTAAACGGAGAAGCGTTTTTATTTGGAAAATTTAGTTATGAATTTTTGTGGACCCTTGGTAAGATATGTGTATTGTTTTTGATTTTTTAATGATTTTAAAATAAGGTTGGTCGATACCCTCATCCAGGGTTTAAGACGCTAACGTGTACAAGTACTAGCTAATGTATACAATGTATTAAGATCTGGGACGGAGAAATTCTTGTGCATATCTTTTAATTTTTTATTTCATATTTAACCTTTGCTTTAGGAGTGCCTTACACCCCTAACCAGGGTCAACGAAAATTCTTAACTAAATTTTCCGAATCAAAACCAATCTGCATTTGAAATTTTAATCAAATAGTGACTCAATAGTGAGAAAACTAAAACGTATAGTGAATAAATATCAACCAGTGAATTTCTTATGTGTAGCCTCTATAAAATGGAAACTTGTTTTGACTTTGTTGATAGTTTCATGTTTGCATAGATTTGGGAATTCCAAATTAGTCTTGGAAACGTAGACGTAAAAAAAAATTTAAAATTAATTGAATTTGCATTTATTGACAGTATATTAATAATAAAATGTCTAAAAAAAAAATAAAATAAAAAAAACAAATAATTGTATGTGCATACCAATAAATAATAATTTAGATAAATAATTTTTTGTTATTTTATACGAAATACTAGTTTCAAATAACTAAATAATAACCGGTCAAATGCAAGTTAGACTTGCTCAATTAGTGTTCGTCGATTGCTTTTGAAATAAAAATTTTTTGTTACGGAAATATAAAATGATCAGATTACACACCTCAAATGAGTTTTCAACAAAGTTTTTTTCCGATCTTTACTAAAAACTGATGACCTTGCGATTTTTGTTTTTTTATATACCAGATAACTTATTGAAGATAATATCCTCGTGATAATTTTCATTCAATCTACAGCCTGTGAAGAATCTTCCAAAATTTTTTTATAAGTACTTTTCGAGATAAGGGTGGAGAGCGGTTGTTTAAAAGTAATACAAAGAAAAGTGTGCGCAAGTATTACATTATATATATTTTTAAACTCGTGTTTTTAATAGCTTTCATTTGACACTCCACTCGATGACCTGGTAATTTTTTTTTCACTTCTGATTTCACCCTCCAAAACTAACCCCCAAAATTTAACTTTTAAAACTACACGGCTCTAATGAGTTCATCAATTCCTATATTAGTACCTAACCTGAACTCTCTATGTCAAATAATTTCGGAGAAAATCGGGTGTGACAGACAGACAGATAGACAGACGGACGGACAGACACCGAAAAGTGATAAGTGTTCCGTACGAAACACTAAAAATAAAAACAGAGGTTTTAAATGATGTGTTGTTTATACCTGATCATTGAATTATTACGAATAGCTCGAGAACACAATAAATAAATAATTAGTAACAAATTATCTCCACCCCTGAAGTTAATGTTTTTTTCTATTAGTAAAAAACCTACTCAGTATTTTAACAAAAATTTGTTATGCTACCTCTATTGACAAGGCAACGTCGCAGCAATTACGACAACTTTTAAATTTCTTTTCTTTAGGGATTTAAAAATAGTCTGTAAATCAATGAGATTTTTTGTTGTTCAATATGTTATTTAATAAACCTAATTCTAAAACCAAAACCGACTTTGAACTTGACATTAGACTTAGTCATGAATTACCTTAATATCAACAACTTATTACCTTTTTAGAAAAACGGTGCTCAGCTTTAGTGTGTTCAATTTTACAACTTATTAATTTCTGAGAAATCCAAAAATAAAATTCTATATAGTCAACATGATAAAAACAGAAAACCAAATGCGTTATGTTCTGATTCTCATTTTCTGTTTAAAAGTCAATTATTTTTTGCTAAACCGCCTCCTGATTTTCCTTTCTTAAATAGTTCAAGTTGTATGTCAATTTTTAATAGAGCATAGGGACTCTATTAAAAATAGTGCGTCATGTACCAGATGTAGAGAGGTTCAACTTTACATTTTAATAAGAATTCAACTAATTTAAATAGTCATCCTTTTGACCATATTTCTTCTACCATTAACTACAATTCCACTGCTGAGCCTCAGGTCCCTGATAAAGCTCAATCCTGTTCTACCGTCACAAATACTCACTGTATTACAAATACTGGATACTGGAGAAAACTTTCAGAATATTCTTTATTTCTAGGTACTCGTTTAATGGCAAAATTTTCTGAATCTTGTGATAAGCGATTGGGGACTTTTCTCTATTCCGGTTGGAGGTTTAAGTAGAATGACAACTTCTGCCAACAATGACATGGTTTATTCTGTTATTAAACTTCATGGTCAGCGAGATCCAATTTTTTCCTTTCCAAAGTTTGTACAAACCACAATAAAACGCAAATTAATGTTTCTGAAATGTTCACCAATTACAGTTGGTGACAACCCAGTAGATATGCTTATTGATGCTGAATTAATACTCTTATTTTTAAAATCTGGTCGCATCGATATATTTTGCAGGGCATCTACGTCAAATATTTGTGATACTGTTTTAACTTCTAACGCTTTCTTAGACAATAATTTTAAATTTTAACTCAGCAAATCCTGGGAGGTCGAACAGTTCACAAAACTCTCTTCTTTGTCGCCTGAAGACAAAAAGTGTGAAGAAATATACCAGACTTTGACCTTCAGAGAACCTTCAGGAAGATTTTCGGTACCTATACCATTCCGGTCATCTAAAACATGTTTCATTAATACCTACTCTCTGCCATTAGATGCTTTTGAATACTTGGAAATCATCTTTCAAAAAATTCCACATTGTTTAAAAAATTCAGTGATTTTAATGTTAACAATTGATTACAGGTGTTCTTCCGCTTATCACATAGCATATCATGCTGTCTTTAAATATCATAGGACCAACTCCAAAATTAAAGTTATTTTTTATGCCAGTCTACGTGGCATTCAAATATTTCTCTTCACGACACCCTTTTTGTGGGTCCAAAGCTCCAACATGATAAGTATTTCTATTGTGCTCTTACATTTTCGCTTATACTTATATGTTATTATTTACGAAATAAAAAAAAAGTACAGACACATTAATATTTTATGACGTTTCACACCTTTTGATCCTCTTCAGGAGTATTTTCTCTGTACTCTTACTAATGGGATTCTTCATCTCTTCTCTCTTCACCATATTTGGCTCCACGAACGTTGCAAGAGCTTGCTGCACAAGAGGATGTTTCTTTTCCCAAAGCCGTTCGAGTCATTTGTCGTCAATTTTGTATCGACAATGGATTAATCGGAAGCCAAGAATTAGAATCTGCCTTATCGCTTCAGCCTGAACTTACTCAGATTAGGAAGAAGGAAAAATTTAGATTAAGTAAATGGGTAAGCAATATTCCTGCCTTGTTGTACTTCTTCCTCAGATACTCGAGAATATTGTACGTCTGATAAAGATCAACTACTATTTATAAAGGTGCTGAGTTTAAAGTGGATTCTAAATTCGTATACCTCTTCTTATATTCTCATGGAACGTAAACGAAACATTTTGTCGAAGATTAGCCTAATTTTTTTACCCTGTTGGCTTTGTTTCTGCTTGTATTTTACTCGCAAAATGTTTCCTAAAACTTTTGCAGGAATCCAAAATATTGTGGGATGACGACCACCTATAATTTTTTATTTTGGCCATTTGGACTAAATTAAAGACAGAAATACTTTGGCTTGCTGATACAAAGGTACCTCAACATAAAGTCTAATTTAATCTCTCGAATTAAACTACACCGATTTTGTGATGCTTTGCAAGTTGGATACGCTAGAGTTGTTTACTTTCGCATAGAAGATACTTCCAATATCGCCTAGACTTTTTGGCATGAACATATTGCAAGCAAAATAAAGAGAGCTTCTCAAAGGCTAGGAATATTTTTTCGAACGAAAAAGCTTTACACTCTACAACAACTGTTTCTGAAATTCTGAACAAAGCTCAAATTCGATCCGTGACGGAATACTGCTTCCATATTTGGGACTCTGAATTATATTCAGACGAGAGCTGTTCGCCTGATTGGAAACCCGGAACTAGCCAGCAACCTTGATTCATTGGAACATCGAAGAACGGTTGGCGACTTGAGTCTCTTCCACAAATATTTTCATGGAAAGTGTTCAATGGATTTGCTCGCTTAATTCCTCCCAGAGCGGTAATTGCTAGAAATATACGTCACGCTAATACTTCACAGAAATATGAGGTTCAGCTTGTTATTCCTGGTACAACCTTTTTCAAGCACTCTTTTATATGGAGAACCTCATCCCTTTGGAATAATTTGCCCAGGACTGTGTTTCCGACCGAGTACAATTTACAGCGGTTCAAAACAAACGTGAACTGCTTTTTTAGTACACGTGTCACTCTTGTAGCACTTTAGGGACTCTCCTGCAGCATGTGTGCTAGACCTATATAAAAAAAAAGATTTTTCTCGTTTATGCTAAATGTTGAATGTCGTTATTACAAATTCTTCTACCTATCGCCAGATTCGAACTTTTGGCAGTTGTTTTATTGGCAGATTTGCTAAAGAACATTTTGCAGATGTAGTCGTGTTCGATGCTATTTAGATTCCATGGTGATACTGGCTTAGTATTATCTTCTCCCCATAGGTAGACAATCTTTATCACCAATAGAGCCATATCCACAAGATTTTCCGTCTTGATTCTTGGAGTTACATCCCGTCCACGCGAAATCAAGCTAACTATATCGGTCAAGATCAAACTCCAAAGCGATTTTTGGATATGTCTACTTGGTCGTCAAGTTCAGAATTTTTGTTTTAGTCTAGAAATCTCTGACCTACTCTACCTGATCAAATTTTATATATCGATTCCGAGATCTCCATATAGAAAAAACAAACAGTTTTAAATATCTTAATCCGAATGGGTAATGTAATTTCATCATTACTCAAAATTCAAAGAAATTTGGCTTATATTTTCCGTACCTTTGACTCTCAATGAAGCAGAGAAGTTGGACAGAATTATTATTAAACCTATTCCAAGAGATGTGTTTTCTGACATATTTGTTAAAATGAAGCAAAATAGTCCACTACCGAAACCTTTTCGGAAACTGACTTACCCGTCGTTCCTTCTTATGGGAAGACGACACAGTTTTCGTATGATGTTAAACAACCTAGTCTTTAAGACTTATCATATAAATCTTTAACCAGGTTTAAAAACATTGCACCTGCTGTTGTTACTTCAATAATACTAGATTTTATCACCCAGAAGTACAATGTGTAAATGTCTTTCTACGTGTATTCGATTCAACAAAACTGTACCATCTTTATACGGCTGACCTAGTGCTCTCCGACGTTCTCAGGTTAGAGCATTTTCTTCCATCTGTATTGATTTTGCGGGGCCTTTTTCGGTTTTAGTAAGCTAACATCGAAGTGGAAAAAGCTTAAACGTTATGCTTTCTGTTTTTGTATATACTGCCACAAAGACATTTGAAAATTACCTCAGACTTCAGAGCAGACATTTGTGGCTGCCTTTCGTAATTTCGTCGCTCGATGCGGTAAGTGTATCACTATAATCCGTGACCAACGCACCAATTTCAATAGTGCTAATAATCAACTTATTGATTTAGCACAACGTGCGGCCGAGAAACTCTCCATTTCTTGGAAATTCAATATCCCCGCCTGTTCTTATTTCAAGGGGCGTACTGAAGTCTGTGTGTCTTTCAAGAGTCATTTTTATTGAGATCTAACGCAGGTATTATTTTCAACTCAAATGGAAGCCCTACTAAATTAACTTTATATGCAATAAATAGTGACCTCAATGACCTGCAACCTGTTACTTTGTTTTTTTTTTATTTTATTTTAGAGCTTTTAAATAAACTTAGGGTCTTTAAACTTAAACAGATTAAATCGCTGGGAATTAATCAAGCATCTTCACAGTGATTTTTAGAAGCGATGGTTACAGGAATATATGTATTCACTTTACGAGAAGCATAAAGGAACCGAACCATCACCTTTAATAACTAAAGACCCTTGTACTTAAAAATAAACAGAAATCACCACTTCATCGAGTTTGAAAATTGCATCCGGGATAAGACGGTGTGGTTCGCATGGTTACGTTTATAACGACTAATGATGTTTCACCAGGTAAACAAATCACATCGTTTGGTTTATGTCGATTTGTATTTTTCTTTTTTTTCTCTCTCTTTATTTTCCGTAGGTTCAACAAAAGTCGTTTTGGTAGCTTCAATGTTTGAGAACTCCTTATTTTGTCCAACGATAACTTTTTATTTCCTTAATCAAATCAGTACCATTCCATATTCAGCACGGACAGTAGGGTGTTTAAATAAATATATTTAGGTTTGATTTTTCGTTGATTTCTCCATATATAAGAGACCGCGTGCCGAAATAAATTAACTGGTTCTGTTATAAGAAATAATCATAAACACAAGTCACATTCCTCAAGAGCTACAGTACGAAAAGACAAGATACTCGCTCCAGTATTCTAACAGAAAAATAGTGACTACCCTCAACAGCGACTGTCTCACCGTCCGTTTCCGACTGCTAGATACTCCTAGGTTAAATTAGGAAAGTATGTGCTTGAAAGTCGTTACAATAAAAAGCCATCCAAAGACAGCTGTTGGATTTAAAGTCATGTACAAAAAAAAATATTTAAAGGCTTATAAAATGGGAAATACTGATAAAATAAACGCATGTAAAAATTAATTGTTTTAATGTAGTCTCAGTAACCTAGGCGAAACAATAAAATTAACAAAAATAATTGCTTAGTGTCGAAATTAGTTATGTCATTGTACTTAAAATCTTATTTTTAATCGAAATAACCACAAAAATATAGACTATCCTGTTTAACTTCGTAAGCTCTGGTAATTATGGGAGTGTAATACGTCTCAAAATAACCTGGTATGTGCAAAATTTGAGGAGGATACACCTATTCTTAATAAAGTTATTCTTTTGGGCCAACGATCAATGTGTGGCGTTCTTTTAAACAACATTTATTTTAAGTGATCATGAGTAATCAACAATACGATCAAACTAAAAATGATTATAGTTATCATACGTCAAAATAATATACCTGGGCTCATTCTCTGAAATAATTGGTTTATTTGATGAAACGTGACATTTTTTTTAAATTTAAAGGATACTGGGCGAAAATAGTTATAAGTAGGTCAGAATGAATACTTTTATTAAAACTAGAGTCCTGGTGGAGGATTTAGTAGTTTTTCGAATATTAACAATTTTTTTTACAGTTACAGCAAACCAAATAACTGATTTTAATAACTTCTAGTAGAACCAAAAATGCTGAAACATATCAAAATTTCGTAGATATATCATAGCTTGAACTATTATGTCGTAGGAATATGACATTTATTTGTTTTATGTATTTGCAGCAAAATTCAAAATGTAATAATGTATCGGACTTTTAAATTAAACAATTGTTTTTTAAATGTCTATTTCAGTTCCGGTTGACTAATATTTGTAACTTCGAAAAAATATCCGGAAACAATTTAAGTATTATGAAGATTTAATTATAATTGCACATAGGACAACTAGATAAAAATCCTATCCCAATCGTATCAGCGGATTTACGTAATGTTTCATGGTCCCTTTAGGTCTCTTTCTTTCAATCTTCTTGAAAAAGTAGTTATTTTTGAGGCATAAAATTTAATAGTATTAAACTATAAGATCCGATACACGAGCATCCTTTGAAGCCATACCTAAAAATATTATAAAAAAATTGAATTTGCGCACTATATATTCTTTCCTTTTCTTTATATTTACTTAAATAGGAGGATACACCTATTCTTAATAAAGTTATTCTTTTGGGCCAACGATCAATGTGTGGCGTTCTTTTAAACAACATTTATTTTAAGTGATCATGAGTAATCGACAATACGATCAAACTAAAAATGATTATAGTTATCATACGTCAAAATAATATACCTGGGCTCATTCTCTGAAATAATTGGTTTATTTGATGAAACGTGACATTTTTTTTAAATTTAAAGGATACTGGGCGAAAATAGTTACAGGTAGGTCAGAATGAATACTTTTTTTAAAACTAAAGGATTTAGTAGTTTTTCGAATATTAACAATTTTTTTTACAGTTACAACAAACCAAATAACTGATTTTACTAACTTCTAGTAGAACCAAAAATGCTGAAACATATCAAAATTTCGTAGATATATCATAGCTTGAACTATTATGTCATAGGAATATGACATTTATTTGTTTTATGTATTTGCAGCAAAATTGAAAATGTAATAATGTATCGGACTTTTAAATTAAACAATTGTTTTTTAAATGTCTATTTCAGTTCCGGTTGACTAATATTTGTAACTTCGAAAAAATATCCGGAAACAATTTAAGTATTATGAAGATTTAATTATAATTGCACATATGACAACTAGATAAAAATCCTATCCCAATCGTATCAGCGGATTTACGTAATGTTTCATGGTCCCTTTAGGTCTCTTTCTTTCAATCTTCTTGAAAAAGTAGTTATTTTTGAGGCATAAACTAAATATACCAAGCACTTTAATAGTATTAAACTATAAGAACCGATACACGAGCATCCTTTGAAGCCATACCTAAAATATATATAAAAAAATTGAATTTGCGCACTATATATTCTTTCCTTTTCTTTATATTTACTTAATTTGCATAGTGAAAAATTTAATACGTGTTTCGATTAATAATGTCTATTTTTTCGCAACATTTAAGCGTTTATTTCTATCACAAAATGAATTACCTTAATATTCAAAGTATTGGCCATCATTAGCTATGTCTTTTTCCCATCTTTCTGTCAAAGAATGGATTCCGCACTAAAAGAACTTTTCATCTTTTGAGGCCAACCACCCATTAAGCCAAATATTCACTTCTTCGTAAGAATGTAAGTATTGTTCTGATAGTCGGTGCTGCATCGATTGAAATAAGTGGTAGTCTGAAGGGGCTAAGTTCGGTGAATACGGCGGGTGGGGTAAAACGTCTCATTTGATATTTTCCAAATAGTTTTTTAACACATTTTACAACATGGGGCCGAGCATTGTCATGTTGAAAAATGACTTTATCGTATCTTTGGGAGTATTCTGGTCATTTTTCCTTCAATGCTCGGTTCAACTTTATCGATTGTTATCGGTATCGATCACCAGAAATCGTTTCACCAGGTTTCAGCAGTTCATAATACACAGCTCCTCTACTATCCCACCAAATACACAGCAAAGCTTTCTTTCCCTGTATATTCCGCACTGGTTGTGATATTGAAGGCTGGCCTGGGTCAACCCAAGTTTTTTGGGTGCCATCTCTCGGAGTTTGCACGGACTTTTCAAACCAGCCTCGTATATATATATATATATATATATATATATATATATATGTATATATATATATATATATATATATATATATATATATATATATATATATATATATATATATATATATATATATATATATATATATATATATATATATATATATATATATATATATATATATATATATATATATATATATATATATATATATATATATATATATATATATATACATGTATATATATGTAAACAGGTAAGTAGGTAATTTTGAGTTTTTTAATCAACACTAAGATTGGAATTGTGTATTGCGACTCGAAATCGATGTGTGTAAATTTTAACTCCACATTGGCACATAAATGGACGACATGATCAGAAATTTTAAACTATGTTTGGTGAGTCTACGGGTACTATTAAATTGTAAAAGTTTTTAGTAGAGAGTTGTTCTTTGTAAGTTACCCACATAAAACTTTTAGTAAAGCAACTTTTTAGTGTTTAGCTGTCATAAAACATCAATATTTATCAAAATATTCTAGTCAATGACAAATACAATATTTTTTTCGAAGATCACTAGAAAAATATTACATCTGGGTGGTTTAATTTAATTACTACTCTTAAAGCGAACCTCAAGATGTTATTTTAGTTAACTTTAAACACGTTGATTTTCTTATTTTACATGAGAAATTTATTTTTACTTAAACTTTTAATTTTTAAAACATGTTTAACGATTATATCTTTTAGGCAATTATACTAATAATATTTTCACCATTTTATTAATTTCAGGGTACAAAAAATTGTGTATTCTTCATTTTCAAAAAGATTATTACGAGGCTTACAAGTTTCCGCCTTCGGCTACGGCGATATCCCTGAAATGTTATTGTATATCTTTTAAATAACTTGGTAGAATGTTTTATAAACTGACAAAGTTGATATTGGTAACCAATTTTTAAAAATAAAAATATATATCTGAAAAAGGTTTGGAAATAATAGGTGTTTCGGTTAATAATGTCCATTTTGCTAAAAGATGGCGTTACTTGTTGGTATAGACGAGTAACATCTATGGCGTTTTGGAAGGTAAATATACGCCAACAAAAATCAATTCGTTATTAATTGTCATTGTGCGGAAAACATAGTTCTTCATAGCTTTGAATATATCGTGTTTCGTACCAAAAAAAGACGTTCTGCGGGGAAGTTTAATAACCTTCTTTCATTTGAACAAAACGGCTGCTGAAAGTTATCGATTATTAGTTGAAGCTTATGGTGAACATGCTCCAACCCAAAAAACTTGGGTAGACCCAGGCCAGCCTTCAATATCACAACCAGTGCGCAATATACAGGGAAAGAAAGCTTTGCTGTGTATTTGGTGGGATAGTAGAGGAGCTGTGTATTATGTTCATCTGCTGAAACCTGGTGAAACTATTTCTGGTGATCGATACCGACAACAATTGATAAAGTTGAACCGAGCATTGAAGGAAAAATGACCAGAATACGCCCAAAGATACGATAAAGTCATTTTTCAGCATGACAATGCTCGGCCCCATGTTGCAAAATGTGTTAAAAACTATTTGGAAAATATCAAATGAGACGTTTTACCCCACCCGCCGTATTCATCGGACTTAGCCCCTTCAGACTACCACTTATTTCAATCGATGCAGTACGGACTTTCAGAACAATACTTACATTCTTACGAAGAAGTGAATATTTGGCTTAATGGATGGTTGGCCTCAAAAGATGAAAAGTTCTTTTAGTGCGGAATCGATTCTTTTACAGAAAGATGGGAAAAAGTGATAGCTAATGATGGCTAATACTTTGAATATTAAGGTAATTCATTTTGTGGTAGAAATAAATGCTTAAATGTTGCTAAAAAATCGACATTATTAATCGAAACACGTATTAAATTTTTCACTATGCAAATTAAGTAAATATAAAGAAAAGGAAAGAATATATAGTGCGCAAATTCAATTTATTTATAATATTTTTAGGTATGGCTTCAAAGGATGCTCGTGTATCGGATCTTATAGTTTAATACTATGTCTTTGGGGCAGTATATACAAAAACAGAAAGCATAACGTTTAAACTTTTTCCACTTCTATGTTAGCTTACTAAAAGCGAAAAAGGCCCCGCAAAATCAATACAGATGGAAGAAAATGCTCTAACCTGAGAACGTCGGAGAACACTAGGTCAGCCATATAAAGATGGTACAGTTATATATATATATATATATATATATATATATATATATATATATATATATATATATATATATATATATATATATATATATATATATATATATATATATATATATATATATATATATATATATATATATATATATATATATATATATATATATATATATATATATATATATATATATATATATATGTATATGTATATATATATATATATATATATATATATATATATATATATATATATATATATATGTATATATATATATATATATATATATATATATATATATATATATATATAGAGATATAAAGGAACCTCATAGAAATTAATGTACCAACACCTTCTGTAAACACCTTGATTTTGCTTATTTTTAAAAAGGGGAAAAAATTTAAATTGGAGAATTACAGACCCATCAGCCTGTTATCGGTACAAAATCCTCACTAGAATCATAACATATAGATTAACGAACAAATTAGACAGTTATCAACCACGCAAACCAGTGGGATTTAGACGGAGATACTGCACTTTGGACTATCTTCAAATAATAAGATTACTAGTGGAAAAAGCAAATGAATATAAGGTCACTTTGTGGATAGCAATGGTTGACTACGAAAAATCATTAGCTTCGGTAGAGATATGGGCAGTCCTTAACGAGTTAGTAACAGCAGAGTCGATGAAACATAATCAACTTTTCTTGAATACATATATAAAAATGCCACATCACAAATAATGCTTGAAGAAAAAACAAATAAAATCAAAATTAAAAGAGAAATTAGACAAGGCGACTTGGTATCCCCAAAGCTGTTGGGAATACCGAGGCTTTGACTCTAGAAGATATGTTCAAATCATTAAAGTGGGAAAATAAAGGAGTACTAAGGGACGGTGAACGATTAAATCACTTAAGGTTTGCAGATGATATCACTCTGATCGCCAACACAAAAGAAGAATTACAAGAAATGCTGATGGAATTAAATAACAAGTTTCGAGAAATAGATCTAAATATAAACTTCACCAAAACCAGATATTTGAACAACGAAAGTGAAGATAAGAGCCAGGAACTATTAATAGAAGGTGAAAGAATAGAAAAGGTACAAACATTCATAATTTAGGACAAAAAATCGAAATATCAAAAAATAATTTAAAGGCTGACTTGGATAGAAGAGTATCGTTAGGCGTTCGGAAGGTTACAATCTACATTCAAATTGGATATCCCAAATGCAATAAAAACCAGAGTATTCGATCAATATGTACTGCCGGTATTAACATATGGCACTGAAACATGGGCTTTATATAAAATTATAATAAATAAACTCCAGGTAACCCAAAGAACAATGGAGAGGAGAATGGTAAATATTAGACTCTAAGATCGTATTCCTAACATTGAGGTACGAAGAAGATCAAAAGTGACAGATGTAATACAAGGAATACGTATATTAAGGTGGAATTGGGCTGGGCATATCGTAAGGCTGAATGATAACAGATAGACACACACAACTATAGTTGAATGGAGGCTTAGAGGACACAAAAGATGCACAGGTAGACCACAGACAAGATGGACGCACGACATAAAAAGATTAGCAGCAACAAACAACATAGCTCATTGAAGACAACTTGGGGAGGCTTACATTCGACTATGGGTGGAATGACCTAATAATGATGATGATGATACATGTTAACCCAGATCTCTGATAATTTTAACAATAATACCTCCGCTAACGAATTTTAAACTAAAATTGTTTAAGCCTGTAATTTGTTAAGCTAACGTATTTTTCTTCTATCTCTACTGAACCAGCTGCTCACGTAGAACATTACGTTAGCTATTAGGACGGTTTTTTCAAAACCTAATATCAAAAGCTTTTTTACGAATACCTCCAAACTATTTTTTAATTTTACCCCTTCACTTAAAAATAAGAATAGTTTGTTGATTCCAGAGAATAGAAAAAATGATCTATCTAACTAGGAGTCTGCACAAACAGAAAGAATAATGGAGAAACATTACTATTTGAATAATCTGACCCACGAAAGTCCACTTTCTACTGTGACAACAGAAATTAAATAAAAATCTAAAGTCTACGAAAGTATTACAAACAGTCCACAAAAAGTGGAGGAGCTAATATTCAGATTTACAAATAAAAACTGCAGCCAAAAACTCTGGTCGTAGGCAAAAACAAAAAACAGTTCTACTACTAGTAATCATGCAGAAGACAAAAACAAATAATTCGAAATGAACGAAATAAATAAACGAACACTAATAAGGGCTACGATAATAATATGGAAGACAGGAAAAAAATCAATGTGTATTTAGGGGGAAAGAACGGCTTAGAAATACGGACGTTTGTTTAATGAGTAAAATCGGCACAGCGGGTGTAATAATATACAATCTTTACCTATGAAAAAATAATTTCAACGAGGAACAACTATTAACCGAGGATGTACATAAAAACAAGGTAAATTCATGCTGAAATATTCTAATACAGCATATCAAACAATTTAGTTTTGCATTCGTAGAGACTTAATTGAGACAGAATATACAAGAGCAAAAGAAAGAAGAAAAATTCCAAACAGGATGAGTTACTATCATCCGTAACAACTTACTGGAAAAAAGTCAAACAGAAACCTAATTACTTATTCAATGTTTATATAACTCCATAAAACCAACAATAACTGCATCGTAATAAATAATTTAAAAAAGCTTGTATGGCAAGTCTCCATGAAAAATAAAAGGAGGAAACAGATTTTTAGTAGATAAGGATTTAAGACAATAATGTATGAACATGGGTATGCACTCTGGGGAAGAATCAACAAACGTCCCGTTATATAGATATTGAAATATTATTAATTCAGTTATACCTACTTACTTCCATACAACTCAATAAAGTGGCAGGGAGATTAATAAAAGAATAGAACACGCAAGGAAAACAATAAGCTATGTAAATGGAATACTTTGAATTCATGAAATTGGAAAAAGACAAAAAAACGAAAATTTAATAACTATGAAACGTTTATTAAAAGTAGCCTGATATATGGTGCAGAGATATACTGCCTAATGGAAAACAATCGAAATAAATTTGACTCTATGAAAATGAATGTGTTTAGATGACCACGGGGAATATCTAAGGAGAGAATTAGCACTTCAAAAAATGGGAGTTCTTTGATGACGGATATTAAAGCAATGAAACTAGATTGTCTAAAAGAGTTATGAAATGAGTATTATCAAATTCCATAAAACCTGTAAGACTAAAGAAGATCTGGAGAGAAGGAATTTCCAGAGAAATAATCTAAAAGGGACGAAAAGAGGAGCAATGAAATGACAGAATGACATGGAAGTTAGGCAACAAATAACGTTGAAAGATGTCTTAAACCCTATATTATAAAAGACTCTAGTAATTTTGCCTAAATTTTCCTCAGGTATATTTTACTATTCCTTTATTTTCAAAGAAAAGGTTCTAACTACCTATCGCAACCGTTAGGGATACTCACACATCGGTACTCTGTCTCTCCAGGGACAACAACCAAACCGACCAGGATCATCACTAGCCGCTTCCAATGCCACCCCAATACGTTAGTCACGTGGTTCAAACATTAGAGAATCCAGATTAACCCAGCGAAGACTCAAACCATTATGTTCTCCAAGGCTCGCAGCACAACGCCGGCAAGCCTCAACCTCCAATGCATCAGACTCCAATGGTCAAACAGCCTCAAGTACCTGGGTACAATACTGCAATTCATGAGCAAAGTTCAGCTCAAATTCCTAGTCACAGGCCACACACCACCACAACCCCACAATCAAGAACGCTTCTCGCCTTCCTCCACGCCATGTTCGACGCCGACTTCCAAGACCGAGTAACCCACTACCTCTGGATTAGCTTAAGTTAGTCTTAATTAATTTTAATTATAATATTAAGTGTCATACTCATGAAATATCTTAAGTTTAAATAAACTCATGTTACTGTAATCAACCTTGTATTAATAATAATAGCGTAAATCTATCTAATAGTCAATAAATGGTGTTAGATGATAGAATCTTGTACATCGAAAACAATTTTCGCTTAACTGGTTTTAATACAAAATAGTTTTTTTTTTACTGCCAAATATTGAAGAGAAATTTAAATTATCAGAGCAACTGAATATTGCTATCCTGTACGTCCTTATTTTAGTTATATATTTTTTGTTGTTTAGTTATATATTCGCGTAGATTTGAAGTTGCATTTTACTGCGACGTGGTAAAATATTAAGAAACTACAGTTCATCAAAAAGAAAATTATGGTTCCTAAGCATATAAGAAGTATTTTACATCATCAATCCCATACTCGTTTAAGAGGAATAATATTTAAAACAATTTAATTTTTGGTAGCTTGGAATTTACTCTGGATTTACACATTCAAATCTACCTACCTGTTATATAGATGTAACATATTTAAGCTGCTATATCATAAAATTATTTTGATGCTCCTCTATTTTGGATAAGAAAGTAATATTTATAACAAATACAATATATATTACCAATATTTTAATGACAACAAATCAGTCTAAGCCTCATGCCAGATATCCCATAATGGGAAAATCAGATACCTGATGTTTTCTTAGTACTTCGAATTTTGCAACAGTACAGAACGCTCTACTATTTGCACTATAAAAGAAAACAGTCACAATAGACAAGTAGTACTTTCAAAGTACCCGTCATGTCAAAAGTATAAAACTGTTAACAACAGATCGTCCTTGTCAATCAATCATACATTTTATTTATATATATATATATATATATATATATATATATATATATATATATATATATATATATATATATATTTATAGATGGGACGATCCGCGTCAACCGGATCAGAGTTACGACCAAAATTAGAAGCAACCAAAAACTTGACCAAGGGCTCATTTTAAAGCTTAGAGCGTCTACTTTCAAATGCCGAGTGCACCTTTGAAAAATCCAATATGCCGGCTCCAATATGGCGGCCGGTAGCCGGAGAAAAATCAAGTGTCCAGCAAAAAAAGCTTGTAAAAATAAAAATTCGCAACTGTTTGGATCGTTTTTTGGCTCAAGTTGTAGCTGATGGACGCCCCAAGAAATTGGGGTGGTAAGTTGACAAAATCCAACATGGCGGATCCAATATGGCGGTCAAAAAGCCAATTTTCGCAAATGAACCGATTTGCACTAAATTTGGTAAACGGGGGTTTTTAGGGTCGCTGATCACGAATCCAAGATCTGATTTGCCAAATTCAAGATGGCGGATCCAAGATGGCGGATGAAATTTTCGAAAATCTATCGATTTGTACCAAGTTTGTTATACGGGGGTTTTTGGGGTCCCTGATAACGAATCTGAGGTCAGATTTCTAAAATTCAAGAAGGTGGACCCAATATGGTGGAAACTGAATAAGGCAATCTACTATATTGGGTCCGCCATCTTGGATTTTGAAAATCGAACTTCTGATTCGTAATCGGCGCCCCGTATAATAAATTTGGTACAAATCGATAGATTTTCGAAAATTTCATCCGCCATCTTGCATCCGCCATCTTGAATTTGGCAAATCAGACCTCGGATTCGTAATCAGCGACCCTAAAAACCCCCGTTTACCAAATTTAGTGCAAATCGGTTCATTTGCGAAAATTCGGCCACCATATTGGATTTTTGACCGCCATATTGGATCCGCCATGTTGGATTTTGTCAACTTACCACCCCAATTTTTTGGGGCGTCCTTCAGCTACAATTTGAGCCAAAAAATGACCCAAACAGTTGCAAATTTTTATTTTTACAAGCTTTTTTTGCTGGACACTCTGGATTTTTCTCCGGCTACCGGCCGCCATATTGGATTTTTCAAAGGCGCACTCGGCATTTGAAAGTAGACGCTCTAAGCTTTAAAATGAGCCCTTGGTCAAGTTTTTTGGTTGCTTCTAATTTTGGTCGTAGCTCTGATCCGGTTGACGCGGATCGTCCCATATATATATATATATATATATATATATATATATATATATATATATATATATATATATATACATATATATATATATATATATATATATATATATATATATATATATATATATATATATATATATATATGTATATATATATATGTATATATATATATATATATATATATATATATATATATATATATATATATATATATATATATATATATATATACATATATAAAATGTAGCGGCCTTATCTCGGTGGCATAGTACTTGTTTGTGGTAAGAAGGTGTTGGGTTCAATTCCCGGCAGGTCGGTATACTTATTTGTAATTTATATATATTCAGCTTGGCAACATACATAGGTAGTAGTTATTGCAGAAATGCAATAACGTCCGTGGCAATACTACAGCGTTGTTTGAAAGGTGCTCTAAAATACTAAAATGTATGTTTCCGCACTTAAACAATGTATATGGATATTTCGTCATCCTCTCCAATATTCCTAGGATATGAAAAAAACCGGTTAAGTACAAGTTGGACTTACGCAATTAGTATTCCGTGCCGTTATTGCTTTTAAAATAAAATCCTTTTCTAGGCTAAGTTAATTAGGTCTCTGGCATCTTAAGTTCCAATATATATTTTCATGTTTTTTCTTAGTCAATAATGTGTAATAATTACAGCATCTTAGCTACCTAATATCCAATAATTCAATCTAGAACCTAGCAACAAAAGTGTAAAGCAAATATTTAACTACCTAAATATTTGTTTAATTATAAACAAATAAAATGAAATTCTCTCAGTACAGCAGCGACATGCAACAATAATGTACCGAAAAGTATATTAAAAGAAGCTCTACCATATTGTCAAGTCACATAGTTTTCATAGTTTTTTTTTTATACGTAATGCACTCGTTATAATTTTCGCTCAATATACACTTTGTGGAGAATATTTCAGAATTTTTTCAAAATTTTTTGTTCAGTACTTCGAGGTAGAGGAGAGACATGAATTTTTGGCAATTTTTAAAAATAATACATAGAAAAACGTGCGCAAGTATTACATCACGTATATTTTTGAACTTATATTTTCACAACCTTTCATATGATTCTCCACTCGATGACCAGGTAATTTTTTTTCACTTCCTATTTTACCCCTCAAAACTGACACGTTAAGTAAATTTTAACTTTTAAAATTACACAGCTCGTATTGGACCACCAATTCCTGTATTTGTAGCTAATTTAAACTTTCTATGTCAAATAGTTTCGGAGAAAATCGGGTGTGACAGAGAGACAAACACCGAAGTGATCCCATAAGTGTATATATATATATATATATATATATATATATATATATATATATATATATATATATATATATATATATATATATAGTAGTAAAAGCACAAATATATTGAAATAAGTTTTAAATGTTTTTTTAATAATTTGATATTTATTAATAATATTAATTTTAAAATCATTTTTCTATTGTCAATCTCTCATCCTACTAATTTTCCCTTGCAGTCTTATATCTCCATTAAAGTAAAAATAAATACACAAGCTCGAACGTTCAATGTTCTTATAAAATAGAATTGAAATTAATTAATAATAAAAGTTTCAAAATATATTGACTTATTTTGGCACTATAAATAGTTAATAATAATGTCTCAATACCCTGTGTATAACGCTAACAAATTTAAAAATTAGTCAATAAAGAGACTGTGAGCTACTAAAATTTAACTTTATTTAACATTATTTGTTTGCATATTTTTAGATTGGTCTGAATGGTCCTCGTGCTCGGTAACTTGTGGAAGAGGAATTAAATACAAACAAAGACGGTACAAATATGAAGAAAGCAAGTATATCTGTCATAAAAAGTTAACGGAAAGAGCTACCTGTGATGCAGTTCAAAAATATTGTCCTCAAATTCGGCACAAAGAACGAGAAGATCCGCTATGTGAATTAGGTACCTACACTTAAAAAATATAATAATTATGAGTTATTGTGAAAAAAACGTATAAAATGTTCATTTTAAAAACAAAGAGTACTACAAAACACGAATAGTGATTTCGCCCACAACTTTGTTTTTTCTTTTACTTACACATATAAATATATAGATATATATATATATATATATATATATATATATATATATATATATATATATATATATATATATATATATATATATATATATATACATACATATATATGTATATATATATATATATATATATATATATATATATATATATATATATATATATATATATATATATATATATATATATAAATTTAAAACAATTTTTTGTTCTTGGTCTTGAGGTTAATTTAATAAGACAAGTTTAGTTTTGGTTTACGTTTCGGTTTACTGTATTTAAACCATCATGAGAACTACAAAATTTTTTTTATCTAATGTTAGTATCTCTAAATACCTTTCTAATACGCTATGCAACGTTCTTGGCAAAAATGAATATCATAATAATGATTCATGGGTTTTCCATAAAACATTAAAAGAAAACAAAAAAATTCCAAAGAAATACATACTCGTTTCCCTTGACGTCGTCTCTCTATACACAAATATACCAATAGAACTTGCCATAAAAAGTATAAAAGATAAATGGAATATAATAAATAACTACCCCAACATCCCTGAAAAGGAATTTATTGACGCAACAAGACTTTGTTTACACTCTACTTTTTTCCAATATAATAACCAATTCTACTCGCAAATTTATGGTGTAGCTATGGGATCACCAATTTCAGCTACCATAGCAAATCTTGTAATGGAATATGTAGAGGAAAGCATCATAAAAACTCTCGACTACAAACCTTACTTTTTCAAAAGGTTTGTAGATGATTGTATTCTTTGTATCCCAGAAAATAAACTTCAATACATTCTAAACAAATTTAACTCTTTCCATGAAAGACTTACGTTTACATACGAAAAAGAAATCAATAAATCATTAAACTTCTTAGACAAAAATATTACATATGATGATAAAGGTAACATAAAAACAAATTGGTATACCAAACCTGTGTGGTCAGGAAGATATTTAAATTATAATTCATACACACCTGAAAAATATAAAAAAAATGTCGTTAATTCACTTGTTGATAGGGCAGTATTACTAACCGATCTGACGAACAGACCCCAAAACCTAGATAAAATAAGAAACGTTCTACTCAACAATAACTATCCAAAAAAATTTATAGAACCAATTATAAAAACCGGCATAAATAAATTATACAATAATCTGAAAAAATCCAAACAAAATAACAATCAAATTAAGAAAAATTATATTTCTTTACCATACATTCCTGAATTAAACAATAAAATCAAAAAAGTCCTTAAATCACATAACATCAATATAGCAGAAAAACGAGACAACAATTCAAAAAATATCTTAAACCAACAACAGAGCAAACAAACTTACTATACAAAATAGATTGCATGAACTGTCCAAAAACATACATTGGACAATCAAAACAATATTTAAAAAGACAAATAACACAATATAAAAATAGCATAAGAAACACAAATCAAAACCATACCGCCCTATCAAAACATGCCATAGACAAATTACATAATTTCAATTTTAATAATGTCCAAATCCTAGATTTTGAAAATAATCATAAAAAACGAAACAAAAGAAATAATACATATACGAAGAACAAAAAATACCTTAAATTATCGAAATGACACCGAAAACTTGAGTATAGTATGCAATGAAATAATTACCTAATAAAACCTAATTACTAAACCAATAACAATCAAAGTAATGACAATATAAAACGAATAAATAAACTTTGAATTTACCCATTTTACCTGCATAAATAATAAAATAAAATATTCGAACCTTCTAAATTTAGTATAACGAAAACTGTAAAAGTGTTAAAATGTAAATAAAATAATTTAATGTCAAAAGATCCATCTAGGCGAAAGGTAGGATAATAACTAAACATATATATATATATATATATATATATATATATATATATATATATATATATATATATATATATATATTCTTGAATAAAACAACATTAAATAAACATCTATTTTACATCTTAAATATTAACATTAAATAACACTTTTTTTAGTTCTGATGGTTTAAATATAATAAACCGAAACGTAAACCAAAACTAAACTTGTCTTATTAAATTGACCGCAAGACCAAGAACAAAAAATTCTCTTAAATTCATTTATTAACAGCCAGGAAAAAAGAAAATTATATATATATATATATATATATATATATATATATATATATATATATATATATATCAAAGACATTTGAATTTCCAAAAAGGTTTTACTGATTAAAACGGTTTTACGCAACAGAACTGTTTTTGCTCGCTCAGCAACGTACTCATTGCGCGCTTATCATCCCTGTAAAAACACATGCAACTGCATTTTCCTACCATTCCTTTAGCGGAACTTAAACCATCAATATCTCTGCTATACCTGTTCACTAATTAGGTCATCGGAAAATGGACACCACCTCGGAAGAAACGGCACAAGTCATTCTCCTATTGCAAGAAGGACATAGCCGACGTGTAGTCGCTACACAACTGCACCTGACCCAGTCAGCAGTCTCCAGAGTCTACAGACGTTACCAAGAGACTGGCGCCTTTACATGGAGACCAGGATCAGGAAGAAGACGGAGAGCGAGACCACTGTTTTATTTTCAACATAACTCTAAGAAATCGTCACTTGACCGGCGTTAAGGTCCAGCAGGAGCTCCGACAAGTTCGTGGTCGGGCTCATTGGACAATAAGAAGAAGACTTAAAGAAGCTAACTTAACTCCGAAGAGACCAGCTAACGTACCCAATTTAACACAGCCCATCAACAGGCACGACCCAAATTTGCCCGAGAACATGTCGACTAGACTTTAGAGCAATGGAGCTCCGTTTTATTCTCCGATGACTCCCAAATGTGCCTACATGCCAATGATGGAAGAAGACGAGTCTATAGGAGGCCTGGGAAGCGCTATGCGCAGTGCTGCTTTACTGAAACGGTCGCCTATGGAGAAGGTTCCGTCATGGTGTGGGGAGGCATCTGGATGCGAAAACCGATTTGGTTTTCGTGACTGATGAGACTCGTAGTGGTGGATTAACTGCTCACCGGTACATCGAGGAGATCCTGCCAGAACATCTCGTTTCTTACGTTGAGTTTGTTGGCGATAGCCTCGTGCTAATGCACGACAATACGAGGCCATATGCTGCCGCATCGGTTAGACAGTACCTGGCGGAATTCGGAATACCCACGTTAGAATGCTTGCGCGGAGTCCTCACCTCAATTCAATCGAGCACATGTGGGATGAAGTCAAAAGAAGAGTTCGAGACAGAAATCCAGCTTCTGCATCGCTGAGGGATTTAAGGGTTGCTATGGCGAAAGAGGGGGAGGAATCCCACAGACAACACAGTGGTGTAAAAGCTCACCCGCTCGATGAAAAATCAGCTGGGATAGGGGAAATAATACAAAATATTGATTTTAGTTTTTATCAATAAATTTAATTGTTAAACTTAAAATTTGTTTAATTTTTCCTTTCTCTTACCCCTATTTTCAATCCTTGTTTCCCCTTTCAATAATTTTAATCAGCAAAAGCAAGAGGTATGCTATGGAATTTGGTATTAATGGAAAGAGAATAGAATGGGCTTTCAAATGATACTAAAATCCGTAAAAATATGTGAACACTAAATTAAATAGTTATACTCGATTTTTTATATATACATATATATATATATATATATATATATATATATATATATATATATATATATATATATAAATATATATATATATATATATAACAATCCTAAGTTTAACTGCTGGGAAACGCCCTTATAAGGAGAAGAGATGAGCAATCAAAGATCTAAAGGCTCTAGTATCTGCTTTTTATTTTTATTATCGAGCTTTCGCTGCCTAATGGTAGCTTCTTCTGGATTCTAAAAAAATGCAAACCAGGTACAGAAAATAAACTAAAACGTTCGTTTTTTAAAACGTGATTAGATAAATTGTACGACTGAATGTGAAATTACTTACAAAAATTTAGCAGTTAGTTCATCTCTGGTGAAGACAATGAAATTTGCATTTTTGTTGGCCAGGTGGTATGCATGATTACACAAAACATGATTAAAAGACACTTAGAGAGTTACACAAATATTAAAAATAAAAACTTGGTCAATAAACATCAGTTAAAAACACTTTTAAAGACAGAAACACAACTGCAAGAAACCATGATGTTGAAACGGTACTCCATTTTAAAATTTTTTGACGTCGAGTTTAGTAACTATTTAGTGATATTTGAGTCCGAGCCGGATATTGTTGGTAGTCTATGTCGTCATCAGGTCGACAAAAAAAAGGATTAAAATTAGGAATGTGGTAAATTATTTTCGGTAGATGCGAATTTTAGATAAATTATTTATTATTAATGATATCTATTTTTTAGTTTTAATTTTATAAAAAAGGGGGGACTTAAATTTGATGAAATTGACGAGTTATTCATTATTAATTATATTAATTCTTTAATTTTATAATCAAGAGATTCATAGGCTAATTTAAAAATTTAAAAATTTGAAATCGAAAATTAATACTGGACGTTATTTATTATTAGTCATATTTAATTTTTTATTATGTAATTTTAACAAGAAAATATAGAAAACTGGTAATAAATAGCAAAAAATGACAAAGAGATCAGAAACGTCAACTTTACTAGAAAATAATTTTTTCATAGAGATCGTTCTTTTTTATTGGTTTGGTATAGTTTTGTGTTAGCAAATAGGTATACATGGAGCTCAATCCTTCTATGTCTTTTTTGTGGTTGAGATTATTTTTACAGGTTTTTATGTAACACATTTCCAAGAAACTTCTTCTGAAATAATTGGTCTCAACATCCAGAATGAAGCTGTTGTTATATTGTACTCTGTGATCTGTATTATTTACGTGTAAGCTCAAACTAGTTGCGTTAGGTTTGTGTTTACTATCACTTTTGTGTAACGCTAATCTCTTAGAGAGCTTTTGTGAAGTTTGTCCAACGTAGACCAAACCACATTGACAGGGAATGCCATAGATTATATTAGATCTTTGTAAAGTATCGGTTTTATCTTTTAAATTGGTATAAAAACAATTAAGTCTTTTTATGTTGTAGTTAGCAATTTTAATGTTTGTATTTTTAAAAAGAGAAGACAAGGACTGGGAAAGGCCTTCAATGTATTGTAACTTTCCTACCTTAATATCGACATTAGTGGTGACAGTTGGATTAATTGGAAGGAGGGGTCTTTGAAAATTCTTTTTGATTAGAGCTTTAGGATAGTAATTGTCCAACAAAATGTCTTCCAACAGTTTTACATTTTTTTCCCTAAATGAGGGGTGGCAAATCTTATCTATTCTGTTCTTTAGTCCTCTGATGATGTTCAGTTTCTGTTTCATAGGGTGATAAGAATGGAAGGGGATATATCTACCAGAACTTGATTTTTTCCTATACCAGTCCAGTTTGACTGTATTATTTTCTGAGCGTACAACCCTAGTATCCAGAAACGGAACAGCACAGTCAGTCTCCTCCTCAACAGTAAATACTAACTTATGATTGAAAGAATTGTAAATGTTAAGGGTGTTCTGTACACTTCCGGCAGGTAAAGCGACTAACAAGTCATCAACATATTGAAACAGAAGGGGAAATTCAAATTCAACCCTTGAAATAACAAAATAAAGAAGTTTATTCATAACAATTTCGGCCAGGATTGGTGAAATAGCACTTCCCATTGGGACGCCAATTTTTTGTCTGTAGAATGTACTATTGAAGGAGAAAAATGTATTTTCATATAAAAAAGTAATGATTAGTAGGAACTGTTCTTTAGGAATATTACATATTTCTTCTATTGATGTGAAATGTTCATTTAATATTGATATAATAAGGTCCAGAGAAATGTTAGTAAATAGTGAAACTACATCGAACGAAGCAAGTACAAAACCCTCTGGCAAAATAAAGCCATTAACCTTCTCTGCAAATTCGAAGGTATTTTTAATTCTGAATTTATTAAAAGTTGAAAAAGCTGTTTCCAAAATAGAGGCTATATATTTGGCAAGTGGCTGTGTAGATGCTCCTACACAGGAAACTATTGGTCTTAGAGGTATATCTGGTTTATGTATTTTTGGTAGACCATAATATTTGGGACAAATCCCATTATAAGTTGTCAATGTGCGAGCAGTTGCTTCATCTAAAAACTTACTATCTTTTAATGATTTAATTAATTTATTGCATTTAATTTCTATTCTTGATGTGGGATCGTGATGTATTATTTCATAAGTACTCTCATCTTGAAGTAGGGAGTGTGATTTCTCAAGATAGGAAGCTTTTGACATAGCAACAGTAACATTGCCTTTATCAGACCTAGTGATCAGTAAATCGGGATGGTTTTTTAAGAAAATTTTTGTTTCCTTCTCTAATTTATGAGTGATAGAAGTTTTGTCTTTATGTGATATTACATAGTTAGTAATTAGGTTTACAGCCCTTGCACCAATGTAGTCTTGTTTTTGTGGGGGGACATAGTGAATTAATTCTTCTACCTCAGACAGTAGACTAAACATGTTAATATCTTTGTTAGATATAGGGAGACTGAACTTGGGACCAAGGGCTAGAAACCCTTTTACATTAGGTGGTATTTCTACATCAGAAATATTTTTTATCCACTTGTCTTTTCCTATATTAAATTCATGAAATTTCTTTTTTAAAAATTCTAATTTTTTAATGTTGTTTTTTTTAATTTTATTGAATAAAAATTTGTATTTATTATGTTGAATAAAAATAAAATCATCAAAAATATGAAATGGTAATTGAGTCCTAAGGTCCTGTAATAGCTCATCCAATGATCTCTCGAGTCTTTCTATGTACCGATTAGTGTCAGAAATACATAACTTATGGAAATTGGTTGTTACCTGTTGTGTTATGTTTTCCAGTCTGGTTATATTATTGTTTGATATAGTTTGTGGAATTCTCCAGAGTCTCTTTATATTGTCTTCAAGGAAACGGGGTGTTACTTTTGTACGACGACATTCTAATAGAAATATTCGTCTGTTTCTTTGAGATGCCAATTTTCTATTGATATTATCATACAATTTCATACTTTTTACCACATTTGGCCCAAACGTCTCAGATACTCGTCTGTAGAAGGTTCCCATTATTCAAAAACTATAATAAGAAAGAGGAAGGACAGTAACAGGGCACTGGCAACAAACAATCCTAAGTTTAACTGCTGGGAAACGCCCTTATAAGGAGAAGAGATGAGCAATCAAAGATCTAAAGGCTCTAGTATCTGCTTTTTATTTTTATTATCGAGCTTTCGCTGCCTAATGGTAGCTTCTTCTGGATTCTAAAAATGCAAACCAGGTACAGAAAATAAACTAAAACGTTCGTTTTTTAAAACGTGATTAGATAAATTGTACGACTGAATGTGAAATTACTTACAAAAATTTAGCAGTTAGTTCATCTCTGGTGAAGACAATGAAATTTGCATTTTTGTTGGCCAGGTGGTATGCATGATTACACAAAACATGATTAAAAGACACTTAGAGAGTTACACAAATATTAAAAATAAAAACTTGGTCAATAAACATCAGTTAAAAACACTTTTAAAGACAGAAACACAACTGCAAGAAACCATGATGTTGAAACGGTACTCCATTTTAAAATTTTTTGACGTCGAGTTTAGTAACTATTTAGTGATATTTGAGTCCGAGCCGGATATTGTTGGTAGTCTATGTCGTCATCAGGTCGACAAAAAAAAAGGATTAAAATTAGGAATGTGGTAAATTATTTTCGGTAGATGCGAATTTTAGATAAATTATTTATTATTAATGATATCTATTTTTTAGTTTTAATTTTATAAAAAAGGGGGGACTTAAATTTGATGAAATTGACGAGTTATTCATTATTAATTATATTAATTCTTTAATTTTATAATCAAGAGATTCATAGGCTAATTTAAAAATTTAAAAATTTGAAATCGAAAATTAATACTGGACGTTATTTATTATTAGTCATATTTAATTTTTTATTATGTAATTTTAACAAGAAAATATAGAAAACTGGTAATAAATAGCAAAAAATGACAAAGAGATCAGAAACGTCAACTTAACTAGAAAATAATTTTTTCATAGAGATCGTTCTTTTTTATTGGTTTGGTATAGTTTTGTGTTAGCAAATAGGTATACATGGAGCTCAATCCTTCTATGTCTTTTTTGTGGTTGAGATTATTTTTACAGGTTTTTATGTAACACATTTCCAAGAAACTTCTTCTGAAATAATTGGTCTCAACATCCAGAATGAAGCTGTTGTTATATTGTACTCTGTGATCTGTATTATTTACGTGTAAGCTCAAACTAGTTGCGTTAGGTTTGTGTTTACTATCACTTTTGTGTAACGCTAATCTCTTAGAGAGCTTTTGTGAAGTTTGTCCAACGTAGACCAAACCACATTGACAGGGAATGCCATAGATTATATTAGATCTTTGTAAAGTATCGGTTTTATCTTTTAAATTGGTATAAAAACAATTAAGTCTTTTTATGTTGTAGTTAGCAATTTTAATGTTTGTATTTTTAAAAAGAGAAGACAAGGACTGGGAAAGGCCTTCAATGTATTGTAACTTTCCTACCTTAATATCGACATTAGTGGTGACAGTTGGATTAATTGGAAGGAGGGGTCTTTGAAAATTCTTTTTGATTAGAGCTTTAGGATAGTAATTGTCCAACAAAATGTCTTCCAACAGTTTTACATTTTTTTCCCTAAATGAGGGGTGGCAAATCTTATCTATTCTGTTCTTTAGTCCTCTGATGATGTTCAGTTTCTGTTTCATAGGGTGATAAGAATGGAAGGGGATATATCTACCAGAACTTGATTTTTTCCTATACCAGTCCAGTTTGACTGTATTATTTTCTGAGCGTACAACCCTAGTATCCAGAAACGGAACAGCACAGTCAGTCTCCTCCTCAACAGTAAATACTAACTTATGATTGAAAGAATTGTAAATGTTAAGGGTGTTCTGTACACTTCCGGCAGGTAAAGCGACTAACAAGTCATCAACATATTGAAACAGAAGGGGAAATTCAAATTCAACCCTTGAAATAACAAAATAAAGAAGTTTATTCATAACAATTTCGGCCAGGATTGGTGAAATAGCACTTCCCATTGGGACGCCAATTTTTTGTCTGTAGAATGTACTATTGAAGGAGAAAAATGTATTTTCATATAAAAAAGTAATGATTAGTAGGAACTGTTCTTTAGGAATATTACATATTTCTTCTATTGATGTGAAATGTTCATTTAATATTGATATAATAAGGTCCAGAGAAATGTTAGTAAATAGTGAAACTACATCGAACGAAGCAAGTACAAAACCCTCTGGCAAAATAAAGCCATTAACCTTCTCTGCAAATTCGAAGGTATTTTTAATTCTGAATTTATTAAAAGTTGAAAAAGCTGTTTCCAAAATAGAGGCTATATATTTGGCAAGTGGCTGTGTAGATGCTCCTACACAGGAAACTATTGGTCTTAGAGGTATATCTGGTTTATGTATTTTTGGTAGACCATAATATTTGGGACAAATCCCATTATAAGTTGTCAATGTGCGAGCAGTTGCTTCATCTAAAAACTTACTATCTTTTAATGATTTAATTAATTTATTGCATTTAATTTCTATTCTTGATGTGGGATCGTGATGTATTATTTCATAAGTACTCTCATCTTGAAGTAGGGAGTGTGATTTCTCAAGATAGGAAGCTTTTGACATAGCAACAGTAACATTGCCTTTATCAGACCTAGTGATCAGTAAATCGGGATGGTTTTTTAAGAAAATTTTTGTTTCCTTCTCTAATTTATGAGTGATAGAAGTTTTGTCTTTATGTGATATTACATATATATATATATATATATATATATATATATATATATATATATATAGTACTTTTAATGGGAATTTTTTCAGTTTTATTGCATATTCTTTCCTCATTAATTTTTTTTGTAAATTTCGATACATTTTTATTATCAAAACTCTTAATATCTGCGCTCTCAACTTACAGTTATTCTAAGAATTATTAACCACAAGTTATTGTTAAAAAAAACTATAGGGCATTGTCAAAAAACATTTTGTACAATTTTTGACAAATTTTTCCGCATATTATGAGCCTAATATTAAAACTAGTGAAACAGTCGATTATTGATAAATATTTTATAAAAATTACCAGCAATGTAACAATTTTCCATATGAACATATAAATAATAGTTGCGTTGAACTAGCTAAAATGTACTAGTTGCTTCAAACTAATAACAAAATATGTTAGAACAATGTTTGTTATGGTTAAGTGTTTTAAATTATAATAAAAATTTTTATTTTAGTTTTTATGGCATATATGATAAATATAAACAAAAAAAAATATCATTTATAAGATGAACTTATGAGACATCTATTGTCGCAAACTTAATATACCAAAAAAAAAAAACGCATTTTTTACAATTTTTTTTTCAAATTTTCCGTCATATTATGAGTGTAATCGTATAACTAGTGAAAGATACTATTTTTACAAAAAAATTTACAAAAATTACTAATAATTTTCCATATAAAGGTATAGATAATCATAATTTGCTGATTAAAATTCATGTGTTGCATGATCTTAGCTTAAATGAAATAGTAAGAATCAATGAAAATTCTCAAACGTCGATGAGAAAAAGAATATCGCTAATTATTATTTATAACTTGATCGTATAATTTGAAATATCGCAATTAAATAATTTTTCTGTGCATTGTTGCCCTGAAAGGGCATTTCATGGAGTGTTCATACCGTGTCGAAGCACATTCTTTCCTAATAACTGAGTTGGATGGGCTAAAGTATGCTAGTTGCTGAAAATAGTATCTAACACAATATATTAGAAAAATTTTTGTAGGGTAAGTATTTCATATTATAACAAAACTTTTAAATTGGATTTTTTGGTATATATGATAAATATAAATAAACAAAAAAAAATAAATTATAAAAAATGTAATTCATAACATCTATTCTAAACTTACTGGCAGATCTATTGATTGATATACCTACACGAGACTATACATGCAGCACCTCAAAATCTCCTATGATCTGCTGTTTTTATGTTCTCTAGTTTTTACAAAATTTTCCTTATAAATCAAAACGTTCACTAGTTATAAGTTTAAGCTCATATCATGGCGGGAAGTTTGGAGAAAAAAATATAATAATGTAGTTATTCGTTCACTAGTTATAAGATTAGGCTTATAATATGGCGGAAAATTAGAAAAAAAAAATGTAAGAATGTAGTTTATTCGAATTTGGATTATGTTTTACTAACCTTTTACGAAAAATAATGGGAAATCATTTTGGTGTAATACATCAACTATAAAAATACAGGAAGGGCAGACGGCAAGGCAAGACGGACATAATTGAAATTTTACCTAATTTATTTAAGGGGAATAATGTACGGAAAACTTCCTTATGAAGTACGCTATCATATTTACAACTATTAATTTTTGGAATATAAACTAATAGGTAAATTCTGAAAAAAAAAATAATACTTCAAAAAAATCGGTTTTTTTTCGGATAGTTTTTAGCTTTGAATAAGATTATAACATTAACTTGTTGTCTAGTTTTGGTATAACTATTATATATAAATAGGTAAGAGAGACATTGCAGTCCAAATAACTATTGATATTCTGTATTATTCTCTACCGCCATAACAAAAAAAATATAATATTGTTTTTTTCATTACGTTTATGGGGGTTAGCATTACTATATCTGGCTAAATATATAGGTTATATCATTGATTTGTATCAACTGTAATAAAATATAATTTGTAATTTACAGTTGCATCATAGAACGAAATATTTTGTAAAGAAATAGTGTAATGAACAAAGGCGTTATTTTATTATTAGATGTTATGTTTTCGGTCTAATCTAGCCACTACATGAGTCTGGCAACAACATATTAAAGAAGATTGCCTACAAATCAATCGTCTAGTCTGTCGATCCGACTATATTTTTAGAATATATTACGGATAATTTTTAACATTTCTAGCGAACTGTATTAAAATTTCTCGTGGCAGATGAATATAAAATCCAATTATGACATAAAATAGTATAAGAAGCTACAAAATTATGCATTTTAATGATATTCTTATGTTCGTTATTATTTTGTTTGGAGTTAATAACATGAATTTGTTCAATTAACTGTATTTAAGGTCCTTGGTCATCATGGTCAAGTTGCAGTGTTACATGTGGCAAGGGAACGCAAACAAGGGATAGAAAATTTAAAAATAGATATGCTGCCAAACGCTGCTTAATTAGTAGAACTCGACCTTTAATAATGCAGCAAAATCTAGAATGTTGGTCTGAGGAAAAATGTGAAGATTATGATGATACGGTAAATCCATTAATTAATAATTCAAAATGTTAAAAATTTTGTCAGACTATATAATACTCGTAGTTAAAGAGATTTTACATAAGATTTTCAAATTTTAGTTTTTAATCTATCGAATAATGCCTAAAGTGGGCTCACCCCTATAACTTTATATTTTAAGAGAAACGTTCAGAAAGTATGTATAAGATATAAACCTAACTTTGTTTACAGTGTCAAACATCTTTCTATCATTTCAGTTTCATCGGAAATGGCAACTTTCGAATTTGTTATAAAAATATTAATGTTTCATATGAACGTGATTAAAAAGTCATTCAGTGTTTAACATTGTGCCAGTAACGTATTACACATTAGGTAAGTGTGACAGCGCCAAAATTACCTTCGACATTAAAAATCCTAGGAGCCTAAGTCTAAATGATATAAGCGGAGGGAACTGAAGTTTATAGTATTCCATTCGGAAAGGCGAATTTCTTAAATCCAACCAAACTAAAAGTAAAAAATCCGGTCTAGTCCAAGTTGAACTTGCACAATTAGTGTTCGGTACGTTGATTGCTTTTAAAATAAAAAAATTTGTCACGGCGGAATAAAATGATCAGTGACTTCACAAAACACATCCCAACTGAGTTTTTTTCTGATGACCTTAAAATTTTGTTTTTTTTTATACCAGATAAATTGTTAAAGGTAATGCACTCGTGATAATTTTCTTTCAATCCACATCCTGTGGAAAATATTCCAAAATTTTTTCAAAATTTTTTGAGCAGTACTTTTCGAGATAAGGCGATTCTCCCATTTTTTTAAAAATAGTACCGAGAAAAATGTGCACAAGTATTACATTAAATATATTTTTGTTTTTACAAGCTTTCATTTGACACCCCACTCAACGACTTGGTAATTTTTTTTTCACCCCCCAAAACTAACCCCTTAAGTCAAAATATTAATACCAAAGTTCCACTTTCTATGTCAATTAGTTTCGGAGAAAATCGGGTGTGACAGACAGACGGACAGACAGACACCGAAGTGTTCTTATAAGTGTTCCGTACGGAACACTAAAAAGATTTTCTCGATCTTGAGAACCGAGTACAACATGAAAATTGATAATCTTAGATGAAATTACTAAACATACCTTCCTAGCAAATATAAGCTGAAATATCGACAGATAAACTAGGAATAAAGAAAACGATGCAGAACGATATAATAATGAAAATGAAAAGAACTCCAGTGGATTGATGGAAAGTCTCCCTGCACTACTCATGCCGGTAAGAAATAACAAATAAGGGATAGTAGTTTGTCGCCTGCTGGAACCTTAACAAGCCAACCTTCAGTATTCCATCGTTTCTCCAACTAGGAAATGTGTAGGTGAAAAAGCGAATTCATAAGTAGTATATAAAGCGTTTTCATCTTAGGATCAGTATGGTAAGACTCAGTCATTTGGGGAAGGCGTCGATCCCGCAGTAGGTTTCAAAGTCAAGGCTTCGTACCAATATAGGGCCTCATTAAACAATCTTTCCTAGAGTCCTAGTTTCAATAACGTCATGATCTGTCATGAGGTTGCATTACATATGGGAATGTATTTCCTATTTTAGAATTACTTACAAAGACGTTGCTATAAATATAATATTATCTGAATAAAAAAATAAATTGAACTATTTTTTCTTGATTTTCGATATAATCAGTATTAGAACCATTGTCATTATTAACATCAAATTATTTGCATAATTAAATCACGTAACCTTGTGTTTTTATTTAAAGTTATCCTATGGCCTATGTTGTAGATGTTGTTGCTGAAGCTACTGTACCAGCTGTTGATTTATCCCTGTTCTTAATGGTTGTTATTCCGCCACCTGAGGGCGAGAAAATTTTGAAGTTTGTCGCGTACTTATGGACTCCGTACGAAGCTACATAACCTCTCCGTTGCGCTATGTATTATTTTTTTGTTAAACAGGTTTTAAGGTGGTTGTTTACCAAAAGTGGGGTAATGACGGAAAAAAAATGACAGTAAGTCCTTAAAGTACTGAAAAAGCTAAAAGCTTTGTTGACAATTTGTCGATGAATGTAATGTGTGCAGTGGTCGTCCATATCGTAATAGTCCAGTGCTTGTTGGCATGTACAAGCTCACCTGTCTCATAACTGAATGTAAATATGTCACCTGGGTCGTTCGTTCAAGTAAACTCTTGTAACTGAGAATGAAATAACCATCTAGTGGTTATGGACCAAAACGGTAATACATTATTTGATCACAATGTGGTTAGAAAGACAAAGGGAGTAGTTTCTTGTTAAAGGTTTTAATCGTGGTTTTTTGTTTAATTTCGTCTTAAAATATTGTCAATAGCTCCTTATCCTCACCCATAAAGGTTTTTTTTGATAAATGTGTTGTCAAAAGAGGGCATTATTTAAGGGGTAATTTTTCGATGGTCTAAGATAAATCAAAAAATAACTTATTTTCTTAACGGGCAAGATTTCCCGCCACGAAGGTGTTAATAAGATAGTAAAGGAAGTAATGGCGGGTGGTTCATGGCGAGCGGGAAAAGAGTACTATCTTTCGATCATGTGAATCGGATCCCACGCTAAACTGTAGATTCTGGCTAGTTGACAATACTTAGATGTTAGAGTGGATTTACCAAAATATTCTCTCTCAACTTTAAAATATATTCTTGCGACATACGAGGTTTAAACTCGAACATAAATACAGTGCACCAACACCTGTAATTAAATAAATCTCATGTACTCGCTCTCTGTTAGTTCACCGACCAACACAGTCAATTTTCTCTATCCTAGGTACGACTTTTATTCTTGGCTTAGGTTTAACCATGAAATTTGTCTTTTTGTCAGAAGCGACCTCTCTTGCCAACGAGATGATTCTCTTGAGCTCCAAAACTTCGATGTTATGTGGTTAAAAATAACAACTCAATAAACCACAAGGTTTATCGGCTGCCTTTATCGACCACCGAGTGATACTATCTTTAGAACACTTTTCGCTTCTCTTCGATCATTTACAGATTAACTATCGAAATGATGAAATTGCCGACCTGGGAGACTATAATATCTACTACATTAACTGGCTTAAGTATTCAAATGCTACTGACGTACAAGGTCGTGAAGCAGAATCGTTCTCAATCAGCTGTGGCTTAACTCAGCTTATTGATGAGTCAACACGGATTCCTGATTGAGACAGAGAGTTCGCTAGTCTTCTTGATATGTTTTTAACCACCAATCCAGAGATTTATATTATCACTCATAACTCCGACGTTAGGTTCTTCTTAAACCAATCAATGACAGAGATGCTTAAACCGCGCAAGATTTGGACCTCCAAAATGGGAGAAACTCAAGAAATATTTTCGAACTTTCTCTTGTTGAGACGTTTATTTTCGATCTGACAACCGATCTGATTGCGCTAGGAAAGTTTCCGATGTTATTTTGGCTAGTATGGACACTTCCATCCCTTTTTTGAAGAAATGCCCTTCCAACGGCAAGCCATGTTTTGACCGAAAATGCAAAGAAGGTCCAATGCGTATATCAGCTATTAGCCATATTATGGACGGGAAAAGAAATAAAATAAGAGGTTTAACAAAGGTACAACTAAATGAAGGTGAGGGGTGTGGAATGAGGCAACATGCGTGTATATGCGAGAATCCGGCACGAAATCGAACGAAATGCGTACGATGGATAGAGGTGAGCACGGCGACGTCATTGAAGCGGTTGCAAACGTCCCCATTGCTCAAAATGGACGAGAATCGTGAGCGGCAGATGACAGCATGATCATTAGATAGACGAGAATGCCTTACCTCGGTCGGTACCTTTTCCAACAGCCCATCAGACATTCTCTACGAAAAATCACGGTGAAACCGGAATATCATGTCTAGGTCGGTCTCACAACGCAAGGCATTCTCTTTTCGGTGACATTCGATCTAATAGTAAAACTTATCGGACCTTACTTACTCTGAACACTGGTCGATCTGTCACTAACTGATAACGGTAAAATGCCCGTAAGTGGCTGAACGGGAACGTGGATGACGGAAGCGGTGAGTAGCGACCAGTGAGCAGCTTTGCGGTTTATTCAGTAAGGGGTTGTGATGATGGTTCGCAATCTTCGTGGCTCTGTGAGAAGCTCCGCTGACAGACTGTCAGAAAATTGGTTTTGGTTCTTCTCCGACCCAACGCCGTTATCGTGGTTATGCACCAGGTTCACAATACGCGTGAGCGGTTAATTAATTTTGGTACTTGATAGGCTTGTAGCTTGTAGGTATTTCATTCAGACCTTATATGTCGGTGCGTTTGGGTTAGTATATACACCACAAGGAGAAACGTACTGGTAGCACAGGTCCGCAGTATACTTCTAGATATACGTCAGACAATCACGGGTAGCCGGTCGAAACCGATCTGCAGACAGTCCACCCTATCTGTCGGTATACATGTGTGGGGGTCTAGATCTGCAGATATCCCCCTCGTTGCGCACTGAGAAGAGACGCTCTGCTGGTCAAAAGTGGCTCCGCAGGCAATCTGCCCTCTTGGCGCCTGTGTCTGTCAGAGAAAAAAAGGAAGTATCTTTCACTCGGCTACGTTGAACCGGATTAAGTGCTTGGCTTTTCATCCCTCAGGTGGTCGGTCAGTTTCAGTTAGATCATCAGTCAGTGCTTAATTGCTTCTGCCTGTTTAGACTTAAGTATCGCTATTTTATAGCCCCGGCACGGCTCGCCATATGCGCGATCCGAGACATTCGATCCCCGTTGGCAGTATCAGGGCATCATAAACAGTAGTTCAACGCGACGATCGCAACGAGGAAATTGTAAAGCTGATTTTCCACGTTTCCGGTAAAATATCAATTGAATGGATCTTCAAAGTTCACAGTTGCTTAATAGTTTTATGAATTTCGTGAAAATCTATACTTTAGATCAGTTTATCGAGTGTCACAACTTCAAATTTCCGTATTCCGAGATTCTAATTATTGATACTTCTTAATAACCCGGTTGTTGATCAGTTAGTTCAAAATAAAACGAATTTTGCTAAGCCTGTAAGGAAAAAACATTTCATAAGTAGTTTTACTTTAGAAAAAAGATATTGGTATTTTACTGCAAAAGGAGCTCATTGTGTAATTATTTAATTTATTAGAATTTTGGATGTTTTAATTTATTAATGTGATAGGTATTTATCTATTTACTAAGATAGGAGGTGACACAATTCGATGTGAGTTAGAGTGAGATAATAACGTCATTTGATATGAGTTAGAGTGAGGTAGACTGTAACGCCATTTGATATAAGTTAGAATGATATAGATAGTGACGCCATTTGATATGAGTTACAGTGAGGTAGATGGTGATGCCATTTGACATGAGCTGTATAGCTTTCTGTTTTTGTGTTGATTGTCAATATTTTGTCTACTTCACTTACTGTGCTTCTTTTGGCAAACGTATTGTTCTTGTATTTACATTCTAATGGTTTTTGCTTTTTTTTCTAAACTTTTTTTGCCTAGTGACTTATATTTAGTGTACTGCAGATAATAACTAACTGGCCCGGACTCTGTGTGTGTCTTACACAACTGAACTTAAATACCTCCCAATATACCGCACCGGTATACAAAAATATGCTAACATGCATTTCATTTATGGAGAATGCAGAGGCAATAAAGCTGCTGCAGCTAATATGTACCGCGAAAGATACTTGAATGCTTTGAGACATCCTGATCTTCGCATATTTATTAATGCCCATCAAGCTTATTCGTAAGGTAGTATATTTGGCAATCTCGGTGGTGGAAGACCACGTATGGATTATGATGAAGTTTTACAAGAGATAGAATATGACCCAATTACTTTGGTGTGAGCAATCAAACGAAGCACGGGGATACCGAAATCCACTGCAAACAGAATTGTGAGAGGATATAGTTATCATCCATATCATGTGCAAAACGTGTCCAATTTTACTGAAGAATGCTGCAGAAGCATTGGGAAAATCCAGCGTTTCTTGATAAAATTTTATGGTCAGATGAATGCACATTTAAAAAAGATGTTTTCATGAACATTTTGAAAACCCACATTTGTTCAGAGAAAAAAGGTCACAATATAGCTTTAAAGTAAATCTTTGGACGGGGATCTTGAACAGCCGAATAATAGACTCCTTCGAATGACCTGAAAATGAAAACGAGAAAATTTATATCAACTTTTTAGAAAATGAACTGCCAAATCTTTTGAAAGATGTACATATCTGTGGCCATACGCAGGAGAATGTGGCTTAAAAATGATGGTTGTTTGAACATTTCCTTTAATTTTTATTTGTATTTTATTTCGTTTTAAAATATATCTAGCACTTGAATTTAATAAAGCTTTTTATTCGAAACCCTCCGAAATTGAATATTTACACAATGAGCTCCTTTTGCACCAAAATAGCAACATATTTTTTTCTAAAGTAGAATATAACGAATGTATGTCATACTATTTTAGAAACTACACTAAATTAACAATTTTTAGTGTTTCGTACTGAACACTTATAAGATTACTTCGGTATCCGTCCGTCCGTCCGTTTATTACACCCGATTTTCACGGAAACTATTTGATATAGAAAGTTGAAATTTGATACTAATATAGCCGTGTAGTTTTGACAGTTAAATTTTGACTTAAGGGGTTAGTTTTGGGGGATGAAATCGGAAGTGAAAAAAATTTACATAATTTAATACTTGCTCACACTTTTCTTTGTATTATTTTTAAAAAATCGCGAAAAATCGTTATCCCCCCTTATCTGTACTGACCAGAAAATTTTGAAAAATTTCTGGATTATTCTCCACGGGGTGTAGATTGAACGAAAATTATCACTAATAATTTATCTGGTATATAAAAAAACAAAAAAATTTCAAGGTCATCAGTTTTCAGTAAAGATCGGAAAAAACTTTGTTGAAAACTTATTTGGGGTATGTTTTGTGAATTCACTGATCATTTTCTACATCCGTAACAAAAATTTTTATCTTAAAAGCAATCAATGTTCGGAACACTAATTGCGCAAGTTCAACTTGCACTTGACCCTTTTTTTTTTAAATAACTGGTCAGGTTATCTTGATACATTTTTTTAGAGTATGAAGAGTCCAAGTGAGCTAATTGAAATATTTTTACTCATAATGTTTTTTCCCATAGGCTTAACATAATTCGATTTATTTTGAACTGTGTTCAACAGGGTTTTTCAGGATTACGTAGCAATAATTAGAATCTTAAAATACGGAAATTTGTGTGTGTGGCATTCGATTAACTGAACTAAGGTGTAGAATTTTAGGAAATTCATAACAGTGCCATAACTCGAAACCTAACGAGTTTTCACTTAGGTCATATTTACATATTCTGGTGAGTTATAGACTTTTTTTTTATGAGTCTAGCACACGTACTGCAGGAAAGTCCCTAAAGCGCTACAGGAGCGACACGTGTGCGGAAAAAGCCATTCACGTTGTTCTTGAATCGCGGTAAATTGTACTCAGTGGGAAACGCAGGCCTAGGCTGCCCTATCAGCCCTTAAAAGGAATGCGTTGGTTTCTGGAACATTCGATATATATATATATATATATATATATATATATATATATATATATATATATATATATATATATATATAACATATATATATATATATATATATATATATATATATATATATATATATATATATATATATATACATACATATATATATATATATATATATATATATATATATATATATATATATATATATATGTATGTATATATATATATATATATATATATATATATATATATATATATATATATATATATGTATATATATATATATATATACAATAGAGGTTTTCACGGATGGTATTTTTAATTAATTTTTAAGTGAAAATGCCAAATGAGATTTTGGCGAAACGTCGTGCAAATTCATTATTAGACGAACGGATTGAAACCCGGAATTTTTAATGTAATATACGTGTATATATATATATATATATATATATATATATATATATATATATATATATATATATATATATATATATATATGCAACACGTTACATTTCTTCTGTAATTGATATTTCAAGTCATTTCAGTGACCTAGAGTTTGTTAAATTTTGTGACTTCATATCGTTTATTTATTTTCGAAGTCACAGAGCAGTAATTATGTTAAAAACACTGAAGAAATTCAAGGATATTTTGATACCATATAATATGACCAAAAATACTGTTATCAATATCACTGTTAGATGGAAAAAAATAAAAATTGAAGATAGCGAACAAGGCAAAGTAAAAAGTTAGAACCATTATAGGTAAAGCTAGAAGTATGTAAAATAATGAGATGCTATCAATATCGTCATATTATATTACATAGAGTTACATATTCCCCAAATTTAAATTTTTTATTTTCAAATACAACAACGGTGCAGGAGTGGCACCACTTCAGAATCAATTCATATTTTTAGATTAGTGATTCCGATATTTCTACAAATTTCCTCCTATGTACAACTCAAACTGAGGTTTTATGTCTACTTTTCACCAATAACCAATTTAGGTCTTATTTATGTTTTCACCATGTTGTATTTAAGTGGTTTTTCACCAGCGAATTCATTTAGAATAATACTTTTTAACATTAGAAAAGGAAACGAATTACCTTAATATACCATAATATATAAATATTGAACAAACACTTTCGTCATTTTAGGCAATACTCAACATATTTGGCACGTCTCCCTTTTCTTACGCTTATTTAAACCTAGTTTAGATCCCTGATGGTCAAAAACTAGATTCTTTAGCTCTTGTTTTAAAATTATTTTACTTATCTCACCTAACTTTACAACATAGTATAACCAGAAAAGTACATTTCTTTGTTTTTAGCGAGACGATTTAAACATATTTACAAATATATATTTTTCTTTAATAATTCAAGAGATATATTTTCCGTTTTTAATTTTTTTTTTACTGAAACAAACATAAAAACAACTTAGGTTTTATTACTAAGGTTTTAATTGTTGCGCATTTTTAGATAAATGATCAAGACTGTCCTAACAGACCATGGACTGATTGGTCTCCGTGTTCGGCGACATGTGACAAAGGATTTAAGGAAAGATATAAGCTTTCTTTAAAATATACTGGAGAACAAGCTATATTTTGGCCCGTTGGAAAACTTAAAGGTAAAATAGCTATAAAAGATAACAAATAGGGGAAAAAAAGAGGATAAGTCCAAGTTATTTTAGTTTAGAAATACCGTTATGAATAGGTTTAACTATACTACAATGACATAAATTACGTAACCACACGATAACACATGTGAAACACTTCTGAAAAACATTTTTAAAAAACTTATAGTGTTAATGATTTTAAAAATTATTGATGAAAAAAACAAAGCGCAATTTTCTGAAATGATACTATTAATTTTTGCGCCATAAAAGTTTTAGTTTATCACTTAAGAATTTAATATCACCTCAAAGAATAAAATGGTTAAATATATCCCTAAAAAAATGCGATCAAAAAATAAGAGCATAGCTTAGATTTTTGAAACGTTCACCATTGTCATGCCTAACACGTAAAAATGTGAAAAAAATTGTAGGGGCACAGTGGTTTACCCAGTACTTTTCTAGGAAAGATGTTTTAAAATAAGTACTGAATTTGACTTTTTCAAGTAAAGTGGAAGTAAATTCCCACCTCTTTCTCCCTCTTCCCCTAAAACAATATTCATTAAGAACAGTAGCTTTCATCCATACTTCAGGTATTATTTTATTATCTCGTTAGAGAGTTACCGTTCCAAAAGATCGACAAAGAAAATATGTATTTTGTGGTTTAAAAACCCTTAAAACGTAAAGAAAAGCGAAAATTTAGGGGGTAATTTTCTCACGAATACAATACTTTCCGTTAGCAAAGGAAGTAAATAAAGTAATTTACCTACTGTGCCATATGTACGTTTCCGACAACTTAACGGTTGATTTCTAAAACTTGTATTATATTTAACTCAACATGTTTTTAGGTTACTCTGTAATCAAATCTCAATCTCAAGAACACTGAAATAGAAGTATATCACAATATATATGAAATTAACCGTCTATTTCATCCCTTTCGCCAAATATAAAATTTACTATAAAAATAATTATTTTATAATAAATACTCATCAAGAACCAAGAAAAATTCTCAAAAAACTATGGAAGTGATTCAATGATCCCCACTCTTTTCACTATCTTCCGATGTTAATAATGAAAATAAAGAAAAAAACAGTATTGTTTCCATACTTTAACTGAAAGAACTCCGAAAAAGATCTTTAACACGATAAATACAAGGTCATTCTTCTTCCTTCCTTCTCCACCTCTTCGACCCCGTATATGCTTTATTATAAATGATTATCCTTAAAACTTGTCCATTTTTTCATCCAAACCCATCTAATCCATAACACCATTGTTTAACTAGGGAAACCCGTTCTTACGAAGAATAATGCGGTGGACGCTTCTGATAAACCATCTCGATTGGTTAGAGGTGATAAGCTAGGTGAAGGAGCATTACTGATCTTAGATAACGACTCCTCTGGCAATGAACAAGGAGATTTGGAGTGGGTTGATAAACTCAGGGATGACTTGTATGACTGCTGCCAAAAGTCTGAGTAGACGCCAAGAGGATATATGGTCCGCATGGATTCTTTATGGTGCAAAAAACATATAGAGCAAGAAAACATCTCAAACCAAAGATTACGAGAATGCATGGCATATCTTCGTAGATCCAAATATGGTCGAAAGTCTCGAAAACAACCTAAAGGAGTGGCTCAGTAAATTGACCACCATGTTAAAGTAATTCCCCTAAGCAACGATATCAGACATTACGAACGCAAAATCAAAATAAATTGACAAGACCTGGCAGATACTAATGAACGTTTCACTTTGCCTAAGAGTTAATGATAAACCAACGATCTAGCTATGCAGGAATGGAATAACAAAAAATGAAAAGCGTGTGGAACCCTCAAGAAAAATTCAGGAGGAGACGCAATAAGATTCCCATATTCAGTACATGATTAAATATATAATAATCGGATAACCATTCACAACCGAAGTGAACTGCATCACACTCACCACACCCTTTCCAGGGACTCACTGAGCATCATGAATACGATCTCCAGTGGACGTAAAGAATTTATTGTCAACAACATCATTTTCCCCAGTTTACTGGAGGAAGAAATACCTAAAATTGAAATACTGGCATCCATAAGACAATTAACTAAATTCTAGAGTGATATTTATGACATGAAAAAACATTAAATGCGGACTCTCCTGTTCTAGACTGCTTTGGAACCAACTACATACAGGTCCAACAGTAGAACTAAATTAATCTCCTTGGGATGGTCTGCGCCCATTAATAGATAAAAGTTGGAGCCTTTCTATTTAGGACTGCGGAAGGCGCAGCTGAAAAACCTGGTCTGACAGTAAATTTCAGCGATGTCATCGAACAATAAAAAGGCGAGAGTAATATTCTAAATTTAGAACGCCTAACTTTTTAAACAGAGAAAAACAACGACAGTTTTATAAGCAGCATACAAAGAAGTCCGAATATGGAGTGACTTACACGAACACCGATTCGCTATAGCTATCAAAAAAGCTAATATTTAGTTTTTTCAGTATTAAGTTAGAGGCCGAGGGATTTTTACTAGCTTGTCGGGATGAACTGGAGAACAATAACTCTAGAGCATCCAACAAAAAATCGGAATGGCTAATATATTTACTTTCAGCGTGCCCACTTTACGGTATATTTTCGTACATTTATCGTCACATACAACGTTGCCTTTCTATATGTATTACCATCTTGGACAATCGTATGGTACCAAGGACTTTCCCAGACTGCCATACCTTCCGAAAGAGGTCGAGTCGGTTGTGAAAACTGACACGTACTGCATTTACTGAAATTTTGACTTTTTTTTATAACACTACATTTGCCAGCTAACAATCCTGATACAGTAATTCTCCATAAAATAAGTAAAATTTATTTTTGCAATTGAGATTTTCTGTTCCGCTAAAACAAATATAACAATCAAAGAGGAGGAACAACGTAGTAGTACAAAGATTTAAACTAATGACTTCGAGCTCTATTTCGACGATGGTGCTGGTCCTGGTCATTGGAGTTTTGGAAAGGATTAGTAATATATTTCTTGTCAACCTGAAGAAGATATCAGTTAGTTGTTTCACGGCTAGTTTACTTGCAATAAAGATGCAGAGAGGAGTTATCCTTGGTTCTCTCAGATTGCTCAGACAGATGAGTTTGTTCGATGATCACTAACTGAGAGATATGAGCCATACTGTAAAAAAACTAACAGTTTTTCTACAACCTTCTAGCCTTAAGTCTGACACAGTCGACCTGACAAATATTAAACGTAGGGTGTGCCTCAAGGAGGCAGAACAACTTATGCATTTACTTTCGGTCTGCTCAATTCATGCTGTGTCATCGTATATACATAGCCACATGCACCATTGCTTCTTATGTATTACCATTTTAGACATTCGTATAATACTTGTATTTCTGAGATTCCGAGGTTACCATACCTTCCAGAAGACGTCAAGTTATATGTGAAAAGTGGCAAGTGCGTGTTTACTGAAATTTTTCCATAGGCATGTACCACCCAATAAACCAATTTAAGTATAATAAAGGTTGCTGTTATAAACTAGGCGCTATGCGACATTAAATATTTGCTGGAATATTTGGAACCTAAGGAATCCTAAAACAACTTTCTCATTAGACGAGTACTAACCATAAGAGACTTACATTTTTTGTCTTCGTCTGTTATTCCTTCTGCCTATGAAATGAGTAAAAAGTTTCTGAAATATACTTTACGAAACATAAAAACCATTAAAACTAGATACTTTGACACTAGCCTCAACATTAAAAAGCTATGGAGGGAATAGAAAACTTCACAGTTTCTTGAACTAGATAAAATCATTAATTTTTCATGAAAAAAAAAATAATCTGTACCCCCTTACTCTTAACCCGAATATTGAGTACCTAATTTCACAGAAAGAAACATATTTGCACAATCTAGAATATTACAGACCAATAAAGTGACTTAATTTCTGTTATGAAATGTCTACGTGTATTTTTTATTTAGGAACCTGTATTCTTGGAAAAATCTGCTCATTGACAAGCACCACACATAATAAAAGAGAAGTCTATAAATGACCTAGATACATTACTGCAACGTCTGTAATATAACATCTAAGATATAATGTTTGAGAGTTCCTCCTGAATTAGTCAGATGCGTTAAACACCTAATAAGAAAACCGTATTACCATCAAATTTAGTACCAGCTGTGTACTTTTAAGAAAATGTTTTTTTTTTTCGTACAAACTTGTTAAGTGCTTGAGGATATTTGGCGTATACTCTACATTTTGATCCAAAGGAACTGTCGTCGTGAGTCAGTTCATCTGGATCGCTGAGGTTAATGACAATAAGTTCATTAAAAATAGTAAAAACAACAACAAATTATATTAATTACACATAACATGTTTGTTCATTTTATATTGAAATTCAATTGTCTATAGAGGAAATAAACGTCTATAGCTACTTTGAAAAATCTTTTTTCGTCTTTTTGTTACTTATATTATTATTCTGATATTTTGTAGAATTGCAAAATAATCACGAGGGAGCAGAAGATCTCTGCGAGAGGAGAATCCGGGAAACGGTAGAATGTTATGAAAGACCTTGTGAGAAAGATAACAAAGTCCCAAGTGGTAAGTTATTGATTATCTAAAAATCAGAGAAAATTGAACTCTTATTATTTTTATATTATGAAAAAAAAGGATATGCTAATTGTATTCAACATAGGTCGCCACTTTTAGAGTTTTCGATCTTAATTTAAAGTAACGTTTATAAAATGTGAGATTTCATGATATAATTAATACAACCTAAGACTTTATTAATCTATGTTAGTCTAGTTATATTAAGAATAATACTCGATATTCAGATGAATCATTATCTTTTAAAATAAAATTATTTCAGGAAAAAAATCTTGTTTTGACTTGCTTGTTAAGAAAATAAACCTAAATAGCCGATAATGTTAATTAGTAGTGTCCTTTGAGGATCCCATTATTCTTTCATTAAATAATAATAATAATTTTTTTTTACGTCTGGCTTGAAGAAATCAGCTACCGTAAACCACTGTGAAACAAAAAAGTACGGCCAGCGAACTTCATGGGACCACGATTAACATCAGTGACCCATACGGGCTCAAATCGTTCCGATAGCCTATGTAATATTGGAATCATCTATTCAGAAAACTCGTTATTAGGAGGAATCAGATAGAGACTATGGGCAAGATATAGGAGCTGCATGAATGGACTATATCCTTTCTTTATGATATCAAAAATATCCAGAGTATCAAAACAACTCTATTCCAAGACTATGAAACTACATGGCATATGTTCGCAGACCCGTGTATGTTTGAACGCCTCGAGAACAACCTGAGGCAACGCATCAGCAATTAGACCACCCTGTGGAAGTCATTCCCCTAAGCGAAGATGTTGGACTTCACTAGAGAACGATCATAATACATGAGAAAGTAGCCATAACTTCTTAGAAGCGAAATTTCAAAAAATGCATCGATCGAGACACAAAAAACGCTCTCTATTGATTTGCCCCAGAAGTAATGCGAAACAAACAGCATAACCATGGAGTTCACAGATTAAAGAAAATGGAAAGAGTGTAGAACAGAAAAATTCAGGGGCTAAGTAACAAGCTTTTCGTAATGGATTGAGTAAATAATAACTGGACGACCGTACACAACCAAGGTAAGGCAATTTGCTCAAAAGCTTCGCCACATACTTTTTAAAGACTCACTGAACACCATCAAATAGCACGGTCTAGAAGGAATATGAGCTCTAATGGTGTTAGAGGAATGCCTCGCATAGCGAGTAAAATACTCGTATATTGTTGAAAACAAGATTTGCCTCACAGTAACAGCTCGCTTACTCCAAGAAGAGACACCTAACGTCAAAACACCGCCATCCAGAGAAGTAACTACATTTTGGAGGAGCATTTATGAGATAAAGAATATGATTAAACTCCTTCTGAATATACTGCATACAGTTCCAACATAAGAACGAAGTTATTCAGGAAATCACAAAGGAATAGTTTTTAAATGTCATTACAGGTACGAAGAGTTTCGTCGCTCCCGGAGTAGATACAATCAACAATTTTTAATAAAAAAAAGTTCTCTGACACCTACAAACAACTAGCTGGCTCTAGAAAACTAAATTTGCTCTAATATTAGATACTCAAAATGTAGAAACTGAGCCGGCAAGTTTTAAAAGAAAAGTGTTTTAAGGTGACTCATTTTTATTCTATGGTCAGCTGCTTCCTCTTTCAGTTGCTATACGCCAAACCCATGGGTATAAAGGTTGTTCACCAGGAAATCGTTGGCATAAGATCGCTCATCAATTTTATATAGGGGACTTTATTTTTTGTGCTGATTCAGAACAAAACCTATATTAATCACTTAGAGTACATACGGAATATTGTATGAAATTTGGATTGTATAAATATGCTGTTGTCAAGCTCAACAGATGAAGGTGTGGTGAACATCCAGAAAACATACAGTTATCAGATGGAATTATTTAAATGCCGAGGAAATGTACAACTAGGCATGACACAACATCGCATGCAAGATAGAGCGAGTGTTAAAACCATACTCCGAAGCTAATATAGGCAAGAACTAAAAAAGATCTGGTTGTCAGAACTCACAGGACGTAATAAAGTTGCTGCTATCAATATGTTGGCCCTACCGGTACTTCTCTGGAGGAAGGAACAACCGCAAAATTTGATTGGTAACACATGAATTAAAGTCCCTATCCTTGATCCTCTGTTCCTCGCATATATCCTTCACATCGAGGTAGAAGAGTACTTTTAATCTTAGAGTAACTGCATAATCGAATTGTCATAGAAATAGCGAATAGAGAAAAAACTTACATTTAGTTTTCTACATTCGACAAGTCTGAAGTCAGAGACCAACGCATTTCTACTTACCTGCCAGAATGGTGTGATTAATACCTTATTGTATCGAGGCCGGTTTAACGAACTGGCGAACATTAAGCGCATAAAATGGAGAAAATCGGAATTACTTATGCATTTACTTTCACTATTCCTACTTTATGCTAACATATATCTTCTTACATCCATTGTCATAATGTAGCTTTATGTGTCTTATATTACCATCTTAGATATTCGTACGGTATTGATGATCTTTTCAGACTTCCGTGAAAGAGTGGGGCGGTTATGGAAAATGATAGGTGCCGCATTTACTAGAATTTTGCCTTTTTTCGACCACAAGCCGTTTACAATCCAACAAACCTGCTATAGTACTTCTCGATAAAATCACAAAACAGAATTATATGATTGAATTTTCGGCACGTGCAGCATCAAATATGGGGGGGGGTATATCAACTAAAGAGGAAAAAAAAAACCGTTCTAAATAAAAAGATTTTAACTACAAACTTCGCACTCTGTTTCGACAACATTCAGTAACAATGGTCGTCCTAGTCATCGGAGTTTTAGGAGGAATTAAGAACACATCCTTAAAGAACCTGAAAGAGTACCAGTTTGTTATATCTCGGCTGATTGACTCCCTAGGAAGATGTAGAGGGAAGTTATTATGGTTCTCTCAGATTGCTCAGGCAAATGAATTTGGTCGCTGATCAATAACCGAACGACTGCAAGGCGTGGTCATCATATACATAGTATATACCATACCCTTGATTAAGTAGCATAAGAGCTTTACTTACGATTTAAAACAAAAATGATTGAAAAAACCGGATTAACAGGATTTAGCATACCAAAAGTCAAGAATGTTCTATTTCGTCAATCCTATTTAAGATATACGTAGATACCGTACTAAGAAAATGTAAAAAGTATGTAGAGGTATGAGAATACCGATAAATGATACGCGTATTGTCACGTTACAATTTGCAGATCCAATATTGATACCCCAGCATAAGGAAGACTAGAATAAATATCCTTGAAAATAAAAGAATATGAGAATTGAGTATTGACAATCAACTATAAAAACCAAATATATATGCTTGGAGAGAATATAAACTAACGTACGATTCGATAATAATTAGCAATGGAAGATCTTGCAAAGTTTCTAGGAGAGAGTTAGAAATGAAGAAACTAGAAAAAGAGAAAACACTAGCAACACAACAATAAACGAAATCGAGAAAAACAGTTACTTTAGTTTGGACCCGAAAAAAGGATGAGAGAGGAAACGTTGTCAAAAATGAGTGTGGCTGCTTGTAATTGTACTAAGCAGCTTCAATATTAGAACACGAAATGAATTATGAATTTCTACCTGGTAATATAGTTTTAAATGGTTCTCACGATGTTTGATTTCAACACTTAGTGTCATAAAATTTTGTGAAGTTTAGTAAGAACAGATGAAAAAATCAACTTATGGTAATTTTAAATGTTAGCTAACTAAACCGTAAGCACATAGTTTTATTATTTCACAGAAATCCTAAAAATTGAGATATTCTGTATTTTATTTATTAATATTAAGTATATGTTGAATCAGTTAATGCTATTACATTAAAAATACTCAGAAATAACTGTACGATTAAGGAAAAGTTGATTATATGTTATTATTTGTTATTTTACATTGGGTTTTTGCTACTAGAACTAACCTTAAACAAAAATTTTAAAACAAAGATATAAATATAATATCTACTTGTTAGGTTATTATTACTTATATGTTTTTATCCAAGTATATATATATATATATATATATATATATATATATATATATATATATATATATATATATATATACAAGGTGCCCCATATGTATGGAATAATGATTCCACAGCCTTTATTAATTAGTGTATCAAAAAATTTTTTAAATAAAAGTTATAGGGTAATATACATGCTGACCTTGACAATAAAATATTTTGAACTGTCAGTTCGAAAAAATTACGCCATCATAAATTTTTTCAAATCGAAAGCCCTGTATATTATTTTTGAGCCCTAATAAAAATTCTAGATATTATTTCTATACCATATGTCTAAACTGAACTGTTTTGGAATTATTTTCATTTGAAATTTAAAATAAAAAAGAGACAAAAAACTATTAATAAATACTCTAGGTTTATTTTTAAGGTAAATTGCTTAAAATAGCTACCGTGAACAGCGAGGCAATGACCCAATCTGTCAAAAACAGCTTGAACAGCGCTTTGCAGAGAATCCGGGTAATCTGTGCTACTTCATATCGAATTTTTTGTTGTAAATCATCTAAAGTTTCAAGTCGACTTTGGTAAACTTTCGTTTTTAAATGACCCCCTAAAAAAAAATCGAGTGGCGTAAAGTCGGGCCATTCTACAGCACCTCTTCTGCCTATTCATCGATTAGGAGAAATCGCATCTAAATATCCACTAACATTGATTTCATAGTGAGGAGGTGCTCCATCCTGTTGATACTACAGATTCCTGTTAGGGGTATCCAAATTATTTTCATCGGGAAAAAGACCTGCACAAGTTGGAATAACTTGCTCTTGGAGTAACTGTAAATACCGCTGTCCTGTAAGATTTCCATCGATAAAAAAGGGACCAATGTATGACGTTCACAAATCCCTGCCCACACGTTTATCTTTTGTGGTTTTTGAGAATGACTGGCGATTATCCAGTGGGGATTCTTAGTAGACCAGCACCGGCAGTTATGCCTGTTAACTCTTTCGTTAAGACAAAATATGGCCTCGTCAGAAAAAACAATATTATGAATTAGGTTAAGATCATTATTGATTCGTTCCATCATGACCTGGCAAAACTCAACGCGTCTATCGTAGTCATCTTCAGATAATCCTTGCAATAGAATGGGTTTGTATGGATGCAATTTTTCTTCATTCAGTATACGACTTAAGGTACCTTTACTTATATTATGTTCTCGGCAAAGCTGACGAGTGACTGTATGGAGATTTTCCGTAATCTCCAATGAAACATCTAACTTTTTATCATTGCTTGTTTTAACTTTTGGAGGTCCAGATTTAGAACGATCTTTAACATGACCTGACCACAAAATGCAGCAATAAACGTTTTCATCAATAAATCATTTTTTTTTTTGACGCGTTAAGTCGTTACCTGACAGTAAATGTTTGACATATGCCAGCTTACTTAAAAAAAAAAGTTAATTTGATCTCCTTAATTTCAAATATCAATAATTCCAAAACAGTTCAATTTAGACAAGTGGTATGTTAGACAAATAATATATAGAATTTTTAGTAGGACTCAAAAATAAAATAATACATACGGCTTTCCATTTAAAAAAATTTAAGATGGCGTAATTTCTTCGAACTGTCGGTTTTGAGATACAGAGTGTCAAAGTTATACTTTTATTCTAGTTTTTCTTAAGGAGCTTTCTTAATAATTGTACTATTTGCACAAGATTCTGTACTTAGGTGTTTCCTGAGATGGTAAATCGAAATTAGCTCACAGTTTTGTTGTAAATTGTAGGGGGCGCCTCTTATTGTACTGTGTATACTTTTAAATTGTTATAACTCTTTTATACCACTCTGTATGATATCTTTAATTAAATATTCGTATTTTTGGGATATTTCCACTTTTTAATTCCATTGTCAAATTCGCAAATACGTTCCTTCACACTTCATCCAGGCTTACGACAGGTCCAAAAGAATAGAAATTTGGAGCATACTTAAAGACACACAGGCTAACGACAATAATAAATTTAAGGACCACCGGGCTAACAACAGTAAGAATGTAAAAACCACCTGGCTAAGGGCACAAAAGATTAACAAACATCTCTCTCAGAAACTGTCGCTCGAAGCAACATTTACCGAGAGACCTTTTTAGTATTCCGTACGGAACACTTATAAGATCACTTCGGTGTCTGTCTGTCTGTCTGCCACACCCGATTTTCTTCGAAACTATTTGACATAGAAAGGTGAAATTTGGTAATAATATAGGAATTGATGGCCTCATCAGAGCCATGTAGTTTTGAGAATTAAATTTTGACTTAAGGGGTTAGTTTTGGGGGGTGAAGTCGGAAGTGAAAAAAAAATTTTTTTTACTAGGTCATCGAGTGTGGTGTCAAATGAAAGCTTGTGAAAACACGAGTAAAAAATATATATATAATATTATACTTGCGCGCACTTTTCTTTGTATTATTTTTAAAAATTCGCGAAAAATCGCTGTCCCGGGCCTTATCTCGAAAAGTACTTATCAAAAAATTTCAAAAAAAATTCTGGAATATTCTCCACGGGGTGTAGATTGAACGAAAATTATCACGAGTGCATTACCTTTAATAATTTATATGGTATATAAAAAAAAAAACAAAAATTTCAAGGTCATCAGATTTTAGTAAAGAATGGAAACAAACTTTGTTGAAAACTCATTTGGGGTGTATTTTGTGAAGTCACTGATCATTTTATACCTCTGTAACAATTTTTTTTTATTTTAACAGCAATTAACGTACGGAACACTAATTGTGCAAGTTCAACTTGCACTTGACCGGTTATTTAGACAGGAGAAGGCTGAGAATACGAATATTTAATTGAACATATCATACAGAGTAGTATAAAAAAGTTATGAGATTTTAAATGTATACTCAGTGCAATAAGTGGCGCCCCCCAACAATTTACAACTAAACTGCGAGCTGATTTTGATTTCTCATCTCGGAAAACCCCTTAGCACCGAATCTTGTACAATGAGTACAATTATTAAGGAAACTACTTAAGAAAAACTAAAATAAAAGTAGAACTTTAACACCCTGTATCTCAAAAATTACAAATTTTTCGACTAAGGTAAGTTGGGTTAAATGGTCATATTTTCATCCTAGAAATCCACAGTAATTCTATGTTCACGGAATACCGGGGCACCCTATATATATATATATATATATATATATATATATATATATTATATATATATATATATATATATATATATATATATATATATATATATACATATATATATATATATATATATATATATATATATATATATATATATATTACATTAAAATTCGAAGCTAAATTCAAGCGGCAGCAGCAACAAGATCACAGTATCGAGTAGCAGCAATAGCAAAAACACTTGGAAATGCCGAATGAGATTTTAGCGAAACGCCGTGCAAATTCATTGTTAGACGAACGGATTGAAACCCGGAATTTTAATGTATTACATTTCATCATCCGTGAAAATCTCTCTTGTAATTATATGTATTAATATATATATATATATATATATATATATATATATATATATATATATATATATATTATATATATATATATATATATATATATATATATATATAACATATATATATATATATATATATATATATATATATATATATATATATATATATATATATATTGAATCGACCTTTGTTGACAAATCCACTATGGTCGTTTCTGGCAAATCGTTATGAATATATATATATATATATATATATATATATATATATATATATATATATATATATATATATATATGTTACAATAGAGGTTTTCACAGAAGGTAGAATGTAATACATTAAAATTCCGGGTTTCAATCCGTTCGTCCAACAATGAATTTGCACGACGTTTCGTCAAAATCTCATTTAGCATTTTCAAGTGCTCTTGCTGCTGCTGCTACTCGATACTGTGATCTTGCTGCTGCTGCCGCTCGAAGCTAACGACGAACGGATTAAAACCCGGAATTTTAATGTATATATGTATATATATATATATATATATATATATATATATATATATATATATATATATATATATATATATATATATATATATATATATATATATATATATATATATATATGACTCAATTTTTTATTCAGTCATGAAAAATTATATATTTTTTTCTCCTGATATAAAACATTATCCGAATTAGTTTTAATTCGTTAATTCAGTGAGTAATGATGTAGCATATTATTATAAATTAGCAAATAAATATATAACATGTTTCCCATACTTTTAACATTATTATTGTAATTTACAAAAAGTAACTGATTTTTTAAATGGCGCAGATCCAAAAGCTGCATTATACACTGAAATTATCTGCATGAATTACAAATTGAATAAGGGGTATAAATACCAGAGGAAATAAATTTAATGTTTTAATTATAACAGGAACAAATGAAGGATTTAATAAAAATCAAAAAATGAATTTGTTTTAGTTGCTGTATGTAGCCTTCCAAAAGATATAGGAGCATGTAAGAGTAACGTGGATCGTTGGTATTTTGATACAACAAAAGGACAATGCAAAATATTTAGTTATAGTGGCTGTGAAGGTAACCAAAACAATTTTAATACTCTAGAACAATGTCAAACCTTATGTACTACATATCAAAGTAAGTATATTTTTTATAGGTTTACAATTAATTCTGAAATTGAGTACTGACAGAATCAGTTTTCCAAACTTTATTTATTAACATTAAAGGAAAACTCTTAATATTTCAATGGGAAACGGGTCTTGTTAGGAAAAATGTTTACTTTTCTTTAAAAACTTTTTTGTTTGTTCTTTTACACAGAAGTTATCCATTCCTTAAAGTTTTTACCCATATCGAAATTTATTTTTTTATTATTATACAGAGTAATTTCTTATCGATATACTATTTAGTGATCAGTATTGTTAGAACTTGGTAGTCGTGGACGTTTCACCAAAGTCTCATTTGATAAGATCAATGCTAAAAAATACAGTAACTATTTACTTAGTCTATCGTACTAGTCAGACTGTGTCAGAACCGGAGATTGTAATGCTGATTTTGTGGTGCTGGACTAACCTGGATGATCTCGGCGCTATTCCGTAGGCTGTTTGTTGCTAATGCGCTGGTGTCTAGTTTTCTTGCATACTAGCGACCCGCCTCGGCTTCACACAGTAGTTGTTGTTACGTTACTATTTGACTCTTCATTATAACTTAGTGTAGACAAAAATACCATACCAAAAACATTTCTTTGAAGATTGTTTAAAATATTTCTTTATACACCACACTAAGTGTCTCTACCCCGGGTAAGAGAAAACAAACAGATTATATTTAGATGTTACACGTGATAGGCTTACGTAGAACTGGCCATGCTAAAAACATTGAACATTAAGGTCTAAACAAACTACGGTTAATTCCCTGAGCTTTATTGATCGTCATCGAGAAACATAGCTTTATAGAAGACTGGAGCAATTAAATTGAAACAGTCGGTTGGTTAGCTCCACAGCCTGTGCATTTAATCAAATAATTTTCAAGGGTCTAGTGCGGTTGCATAATTTTGGTGGACTTAAATTACACAGCCATATTATAGAAGCCTCTTCTTTCAGAATCAGTTTGCAGGTGGTGCGAGTTCAGAAACACTCTTGTAAAATCTAAACTATTCATCCAAGTGGTGCGAGTTCAGAAACACTCTTGTAAAATCTAAACTATTCATCCAAATATTACCGTTTAAAGACAGTTTTAATCTTGAACAAAACAAAGAACGCATTTAATTTGATATGAATTTTTTTCCCTACCTAAATTACTCTCTTTAGTTGTAGTATTTTGACACGTCTATTTTTAATATCTTTACTTCGATAATCTGGGTTAACCTTTATAGGTAGACACATGCTATCGCGGGTTTTTTTGTAGAACTATTTGGGGTAAACAATATTGCCATATATTGTTTTCACCTACCTGTAACTATGTACACACGAGGCTATCTCTCCGACGATTGATTTTTTCTGACTTCATCGACATTGATCGTCATAGGTCAGCTAATTTACAAAATATCCACAAGTTTTACACCTGAACCTTTCTTGTGAAATACTCTATCCATTAGTGAAACCAGAAATAAAATCCATTCAGTAGTTACTGAGACAGGCAGACAAACAGACAGACAAACAGACACATAGACTTTGTTTGATACTATGTATTGATACTTAATGCCATCCAGAAATGAGGGTAAAGTGCCCTCATAAAAAATTATTTTTATTATTTAGCATACGTATCATCGTCTTTACCCTAAGCCAGCTCTCTTTTAACACCATATAATTCCCTTTTCAACATCTTTTTAACAAAAAAAATACCTTAGGACTTTTTGGTCAGGTCTACCCTTATACAAGGACTTTCTCAACTACTTTTTAATGAAAAACAACCCATATTAGGCCTTTTTGACAACCTTTTTAACAAAAAACACCTCATATTAGGGCTCTTCCATCAACTTTTTATCTGAAGAAAAAACCTCTCTAACTTCATGAACGCCTTTTTCACATCTAACCTACTCACATTACACACTAAAAATAACCAAGACAATTTCTAACAATAAACCTTATCGTCATAATAAAGACTTTTTAACCGAGTCTAGCACACTCCTCGTCATCATAATAAGGACCTTCTGGTCAACCAATCCCTAGCTATTTTCAATAACACCCGTTTGACATACAATCAGCACCACCACAAACACACACCTCGACGACGATGATCATCTTGAGCCGAAAAAACACTACTTCACATAGAGTCGGCAACACGGTCTCGTAACGCCCTTTTGACATCTCACCTAACTCTATAGCACAAAACAAAGAATGCATTTAATTTGATACGGATTTATATCTTCCTACCTAAACTACTCTCTTTAGTTGAAGTACTTTCACACGTCTTCTGTTTAATATCTTTACTTCGATAATTTGTAGACAGACATATGCTGCTGCGGACTTTTTTGTAAAACTATTTAAGGTGAACAATATTGTCTTACATGTTTTCACGTATTTCTAACTATTTTCGCAGCATACGTGAAGATACCTCTCTGACGATTGATTTTTTTTTAGACTTTCATCGTCATAGATCGGGCAATTTAGACAAAATATACGCCTTAATCTTCCTCATGAAACACTGAAACCCAAAATAAAATCCGTTTGGTAATTCCTGAGAAAATCGTGCACATACAGACAGACAGGCGCGGCGGGGCACTTCGTTTATAACATGTATTGATTTCCATGCCACTGCCAGGTTAAGGGCATCATCTCTTTTGTTTAGGGTGCCAGTTTTCTCAATTTCGATAACTTCTCGGATGAATCTTATTTTATAGTGTATTTGTTTGCAGCTGTAGAAATCGTTTGTATGACCTGTCGGTAAGTGGTGCTGAAAAAAATCTTGTATGGTTTACTTGTTGCGTATTTAAGTGTGTTGTTCTTCTGTTAGTTTGTCCTATGTAAGCTCTATTGCAACTGCTGCACGTGATGATGTAAACTCCCTGGTTTTCTAGCTCTATTTTAATGATCCTATTGTTTTGTGTGGTTTGTAGTCGGTGAATATGTTGTGCGTATTTTTATAGAAGTCGTTCGATGTGGTATGTTGTACCTTTGAGGTAGAGAAATGTAATCCAAGGTTTTCTTTCAGGTGGTTCCTAAGGTCTCGTATATGTGATGTTTTTGTTGTATGATTTTTCCGTAATTGTGCGGTATTTGAGTAATTCTGTAATACTGTTTATCTCCTTTTGCATCAGTTAGGCGATTAGATCTTGCGATTAGATCTTGCGATTAGGGTGTTGGCTATTGCTTATAATTGTGATAGGTAGTGGTGTAAATTGGCTATCAAATACATGTTTTTATGTGCTAGCTCCCTGTATAATGTGTGCTTAGGATGTCCTTCTAAAATCTTTTGTACGAAAATATCTAAAATAAGCAGTTTGTTCTTTTCCCTTAGTTTCAGGGTAAATTAAAGTCCGTCTTTTCCTAGGAATCATAAGACAAATATTTTATCGACGGATAGAGCAGACGAAAAGATACGCCAAAATGCAAAGAAACTTCAAACTCCCTAAAGTCAACCGTCCAACTAAAGAGTACCAAGCCTTAAATAACCTATATAAAAATAAAACCATTCTTATACTCTCAGCAGATAACGTAACGCAGTGGTCGTGACAGACACGTAATACTACACCACTGAAATAAAACCCCTATTAAACGATCTATCTTACAAGTTCCGCAAAATCCTTAAATAAACATTACCAAAACTAGAATTCACGGATCGCCTATAGATTCTGAAATTAAACCTCAGTTGATTCCACAGAAAAAATCCAGTAGGTGTCCCAAACTATACTGTCTTCATGACCGTCGAATAAAAAGCATTAAGCAAGGTAGCCCCGAACAACCTTTTAGTCAAAACGTCTATGACATATTCGTGGAATGGTTCTTCAGAAAAGATGAACTTCATAAATTTTTGGAACATCTAATCTCCTTAGGTGATCCAATTTGTTGTAATTGTCATTTGACTTGATTTACTTTTATATTGGTTATGATGGTAAGGTAAGGTAAATCTGTTGAATAAGGTGAAAAAGAAATTAATTAAGATAAAAATTAATCACTAAACTGATTTTAGTAACAGCGACAATGTTTTAACCTTAACACATACCTAAATTTTTAGCTATATCAATAAGTTCTGAAGGACTTTTAATAAATTATAGTTGCGTCAAATTCATGACGTCACAAAATTTGTATGCTTCATATTTAGAAAAGTAACCGAAACATCATTTACGTAAAAAATTCGAGAGTGGTATTAAATTTTTTTCAGTATAACTAAGCATATTTCAGGATGACGCCATAAACGCGTTTGAGCACTCTCATAATTTATTTAAAAAATTAATAAATGTTCAGATCTTTGTTCAATTTTGCAGTTCAATTTTTCAGCTAAGTAAAATTGACTCGGTGCTTTGGTAAAGTTCTACAACGATTACTATTTTAATTCATATTGTATTTTTATTTGCTGTCTTAAGATCCTCGGATGCTAAAATTGTACACAAAATATATTATTTTCGGCTGAAGTGTGGGAAACACTATTCTCGATTCAAAAAATTTATTGGAAATTGATACATTTCTAAACAAATGCATCAAAATAATATTAACAGATAAACATATTATACAAAATCGTACAACCATAAGCATAAGGTAAAGATTATTCCTGTAGTCAGATAGCTAAATTTATAATAAGAATATAAAAGATTTTTAAAAAGTCGCTTAGTATGAAAAAGTAATGTTTCTTTTTTCTCGTTTTTCTTTTGTGTACAAATGTTGTGATTTTTTTATTGTACTATACGGGGAGCTGAAATATTACTTTTTCATACTATTCAACTTTTTATAAATGTTTATTTTTATTATAAACTTAGCTTACTAACCAATAATTTTTACCTCATGCTTATTGTTGTAAGATTTTGTATAATATTTTTACCTGTTACTATTATTTTAGTGCATTTGTTTAGAAATGTATCAATTCCAATCAATTTTTTGAATCGGGAATAGTGTTTCTCACACTTCCTTCGCTAAGAATTTACCCCTTTTCTAATATTATGTTGATATCGGCGAGGATATCGTGATATCCGTCAGCGTTGTCCAAGTGCCTAAATATACATTTCTATTGAACGGCACCTTGTAAACAAAGGGACAGTATCACCATAAAAGTTATGTGATAATGACAAAAAAGTCTGGACTATTTTTAATATGCTAACAGATATATTATAACATACACGAATTGCGTCCTTAGTAATTATTTATTATTATAAAATTTTGAGACGTTTATATAAAATTATTATGATTTTGATTACCTTTATTGAAATTTGATTTTAAATAAAAAGATTATATCTTAATTAGCAATAATCTGCATGGCATAGAGTAAAGCTAATAAATTAAATATAGTTAGATCATAATAGCAATGTAGTTTCGGAAAAAAAAAAAAAGTGCAATAATCCTAAATAACATAAACCAGATCTTAACATTATTATTACTACATGGTTATGTTTTCCTGTAAATAATATAATTTTTCTTATTTATTCCAGAAGAACTTATTGCCAATTTGACCTCCAAACACAAAGAATTAAATGGTTCTGTATCGGGGATTCTATCCTATAATATACAAAATGATGCAACTACTGGTAATTATTGTGGTAGTATTAAACACATTTGCTTTTTGCAATTCTGTTTCTCTATTTTTATTTTAGTTTCCGGACAAAGTCGAGGTGATGATAAAATAAAACTACCTGGAAATGCCGCCACATTGAAGGTCGACTGTCAAATATCGAAATGGACAGAATGGACGGCATGTTTACTATTAAATAATACGTGTGGACATGGATATAAAATAAAATATAGACGTGTAAAGGTAACACGTTTTACTTTATCCTGTTTTAAAATTTTCACGAACTATAATTTCTACTAAAATTATAAAGTAATATATCATAGATTTGCTTATTTATCCGGACAGAGTCGAGGTAACGATAAAATAAAACTGCCTGGAAATGCCGCCACATTGAAAGTCAACTGTCAAATATCGAAATGGACAGAATGGACAGCATGTTTATTATTATTACATGTGGATATGGATATAAAATAAATATAGACGTGTAAAGGTACCACGTTTTATTTTATCCTGTTTTAAAACTTTCACGAACTATAATTTTCTACTATAATTAAAAAGTAATGTATCATAGATTTGCTTACTTATTTTTATGTATCATTTAACAACTATAAACTGTTTAATTTCAAACTTTAAACTTAAGGGCTTTTCAAAACTATTCGGAACGCAGCTTGCAGGTCTTGCGCCTTTTTCACACTTCCCTCGGTATCAGTGTTGCGGTGACACCCATCCAAGTATTGTTGCCAATATAGACAACTTCCTTTGGGAAAACTTTAGATTATATAAGGATTCTTGCCTGTGTGAGTCTATCGGCATCATAGGTATAGATACAATCATGTCTGTGTTATTTGCAGTTTCTAAATTTAGCGAGACTTACTGTCTTTTTGATATAAATCTCCCACAAATCCAGTAAAGTGTTAATTTATTGAATATAAATTGGCTAATATACATCTAACTGGTATCATCTTTACATTTCCTAGGAATGTGTTCTTAATTTCTCCTAAAACTCCAGTGACTAGGACAGCCATTGCTACTGAATGTGATTTTTTATTGTTATATTTATTTCAGCAGGTGTCGCAAATGCAATTGCAGAAATATTTTTTTTTATTTTATTGAGAAGTACTATATCAGGTTCGTTGGCTTGTCAGCGCATCGGATCGAAAAGGCAAAACTCTAGTAAAAGCGGTTCATTTTCTTTTCCGATATCTCTTACAACATACAGCAGCTTGGTAATCTAGCAAATTAAGCAAACTTGTATTGTGACAATGGAAGCAGATTCAGATACCTTGATCTCTGACTTACGACTTACAGATTGTAGAAAACTAAATGGCAGTTTCGATAGCTGCAACGAATTGATGTTTCTATAAAATACTCCATATTGGGGTTTCGCTGTACGTCGTCTATATTATTATTGTTACTCTCTAGTGTTTTAAATCTGGGCGTTTCTAAATCTAAAATGTTTATCTCACGATTTTAAGATTTAAAGACATCTTTAAAGCTTAATACCAGACAAACTTGTTCCGCTATGCCTTTTCCTAGCCCTAAACAGGTTCCCACTCCTCTCTTTTCATTGCTACCATTTATAGGAAAAAATCGAGACTCTTTGTAACCTACACACTAGTTTAATTACAATTACAATTTGATTATACAAAAACTCTAAATTCACAAGCCCTGTTTCACTTCGATGACCTACAAGGTATATTTGAGGAACAGAGGATCGAGAATGGAGACTTCGATTCATATACGTGATTTTTCTTGTGCTAATCATCTAGATCTCACAGTTATTTTTTCGTCCATTTCACCACTCCGAAGGAATGGAAAAATATTGGTACAGCTATCATACTAATAACAGCAACTTTCGGAGGTGAGTTCCGATGACTAGATCTTTTTAGTAGTTTCCTATATGTGCTGAGGGGGAAGGTACTGATAGTTACAGAATACGGTATGCGATATTGTACCATGCCTAGATAGTTGTATGGTTCCCTGGCATTTAAAAAATGATATAGAATGTTCTCATTTAATAACTGCATATTCTCTGGATGTCAACGATACCATTCTCTGTCAATGTTTATAACTATATGTTGACCTGATCCCAGTTCTATTTTAATATCTCGCGGGTATTCTTCAACTATTCTAAGTGATTAGCTTAAGTCTCGCTCAAAGCAGCATAACGTTTAGAGTCATCGATATAAAATAAATTAATGATCTTATGTCTGCGATTTCCTGGTTGACCATAGATATATCCACGGGACTGACGTAGAGTCAATGTACTTGATGAGTCACCTTGAAAGACTCCGATTCTAAAAGTCACCCTATTATTAATAATATTTACATCGTTGTATTGTTGTTTGTAGATTTCTGGAGTCCTGCTCTTCGAGTAATGTCATGAATATATCAAGACATCAAATTAAAGATCTTTTAACGCAGCCCGGAGATCAGTTAAAGTTATTTGAGTCCTAGCTTAATTTATTAATGAATATATCTGGGCATTATTAAATTGGCCTACAAGATTCTATATAGATATATACCACGAGAGTAATAAATAAGCACTCTACAGAGTGGGAGATATCAGCTTATTTTTAAACAAAAACCTCCTAGAACTTACACAGAAAAAAGAATAATAGTTGCATTATCCTAAATATTGTTGCATCAAAACCAGGAAATAAATTACTTACAGTTGTTAGAAGGTAGTTAGAATGAGCACGGCAGTTAAAGATGCTATATTTATTTCGTGACGTTTCGACTCTTTATTTAAATCTTTATTAAACTACAAATATTGAATCAAACAAAACTTTGGGAGCTTGATCATCTTACTTATTATTCAAATAAAGAATTGAAACGACATGAAACAAACAGAGCATCTTTTTCTGTCATCATCATGCCCACTACCTTCTTCCAACTATATCCTCCTTAAGGACGCTATGCACCATGTTTATAAATTAGTTACGATGTGAGTCAGTAATGAGAGGATCTCTTGTAAACAATTATTTCGGTTACAGGTATATCCAGCTAATGGTGGAAAACCCTGTTCGAAGAAAATTATGAAGAAGAAAACAATGCAAGATCCCATGTAGTGTGTAAATTGATTATTTCTTACATTACTCGAATTAAATGTAATTCATTATTATTTTTCATGTAGGTTAGTTGTGCTAAAATTTTAGAGCCGTTCATACTAAAGAAGATATCTAATAAATATCTCCCCACTTAAGACAAATCTATGTGTCTTTGTGACTAATTTCAGCAATAATAATAGCTTTAATTGTCGTTGTTAACGTCATCAACTGACTATATAATTTTGTAAAAACTTTATGGAATTTCAATAAAAAAAAGTTTAGCAAGGTTACACGATTAATCTATAACGTTTCTATGTATAAAGACCGCACAATAATAAATTTTTCTGTGAAGATCTTTTAGTTTAATTTCTACATATACGGTGGCAGGAGTTGGATGGAGAGTTAGTGTGAAGTTTAAATTTTTTGGTGGAAGATTTTAATGCAACTCAGAAGTTTGGAAACTATATTCGTTAAAGCTTATCTATTCTAAAAATTAGCTGAAATGTGTTAAATTAAGATTGTCTAAAGCTTATACTGACTACAA